>JBBPBQ010000003.1:43524437-43552421 GCA_037974755.1 Cicer yamashitae
CATAATATTTTTTTTTTACTTTTAACTATAATATGTTAATGTATATTATCCTTTAATAGTAATATTATTATTATATATATGCACTCAGTACAAAAAAATCAACTTTATTTAATTCAAAATACTCTCAAAATTTCATTTAACAAATATAGGTATGATATAATACCGTTATATCATTTTATTCATTAGTAACCAACAATTTTCTTGTGTGTGGCAGATATAATACTATATTATTGTTAGTGTCTTAGAATTTTTCAAACACTTTTATATAAAATATATTTAAAATACACCTTAATATTCAAATACACATTTTTTTTAACTATTCGACGCGTGATGGATTACCTTACAACATTGAACAGTGATAAACACTTGCCTCGTATACTTTTTTATAGAAAATAAAATTCACGGTGTCGTAATTTTGTTCAAAATTTTATCTTGAATACATTCTAAAGACACACTTCTTATGTTATACATATATTGTAAAAAGCTAATAATTATGGTGAGCAGATTGTGTATGAGTTTTGTTATTTATATGGATGTATTCTAATTATTGATTGATGCGATGTGATGAAGTTTTGTGAATTTTTAGATGTTCAATTATTTAATATTTAATTACAATTTTAAGAATTCAAAAATTTAATTGTTGAAAGGTTTCTTTATCAGTTTCCTAAATTTATAATATAGCTTTTGTCTTTGTGAAATTTAAAATAACGTAGCAGTAACTACAAAATATGATAAATAAAATAAATGTAAAAATCTTAACACACTTTTCAAACGGGTCTTTCGGTTGTCTTGGATATTCGTAAAGTTATATGGAGTAATTGTTTAGAAAGCGTTGCTATACGTTGAGGTTTGTTTGAAAGCTCTATATATTTTAATAATTTGTACATTGATAATATATATTTAAAATTAGACTATTATAGAAATAATGATATTGGTTTTTTACATCAAACATATACACATCGTTCCTTCATGTTATTTGTTCTTATGATTGAGCCTTGAAAGGACACAGTGATACATGAGGAAAACATACTTATATACATAAACAAAGATAAAATTTAAAAAAAATCCACATATGACGGGAGATATAATACAAATACATAATGAAATAGCATAAGAAAATTGTGCGATACACAAACACACATGCAATAGTAAAATCATCCCTTCAAGCCAGACGGATCTTATTTAGAAGATATAAGAAACAAACTTTAGCATGGCAAGATCTAGCTATTATTTATTAATGACCCGTAGAATGAGTTTTAAATAACTACTAGGTAGCTAGATAGCTAGCTAGTAATTAATTATCCTGATTTCGTGAGGAGTTCTTGTGCCTTTATCTCAAAGGAGAAAGGTTTTCCGTTGGGTGAGGGGGTTGCGGAGTCATTAGCATTCCAAATAAAAATGCCACGAAGTGATTCGGCATAGAGGAGATCGATGACACCCTTAAGGAAGTCCTCTCGTGAAATCTTACCTGCGTCATCCAAATCAGTACTAGCTCCGGCCAGTAGTTTGTTAGAACCGTAGACGTCTGATAGACTAAGAAAGAGGTTTTTAAACTCATCCTTTGATTTTAGAGTCTCAAAGTAGAACTGATAGTCCACACAATCAATATCACCAGCGCGAGCCAAATATAGTGTATGGTACTTAGAATTGACTGGTTTAGATGGAGCAATGGAAACCACATCGACAGATACTTCAGTATCCTCCTTGAGTCTCTTTATAACATCCCCCACACAATAAGCGAAATCTTCACCATTGGATAAGATGTCCTCATAGTTGATATCAATGCCATCGATTATGTTAAAGCTCCAAGGATCCTTGACTTTGTTGTATTGTTGGATGATCTTTTTGAGTGAGTTTACTGCATTGTCAGCCCAATCTACTTTTGAAGCAGGATGGAATGGATGTTTATCACCACAACCACCGATGCTTATTACCACCTTCACATTGTCATTATTTTGCTTGAGTTCCTTCACTTTTTCTGGACTGAAGAAATGAACGTTCCAAGTAGGGTTGAAAACTCCTGTGCCTTTTCCACTATCATCATAAGTCTCTGTGGCAAAGCCTAAAATGAAGTGGAATTGGTCGATCTTGGAGTTGATGATATTAGCTGGGAAATCATTCAAAGTGTCTGGATATGGCTTCACGCCAATGTATTCTCGAAAAATGATTGGCTTCACATCACTGTCATTGATTTGACGAGAACCAGACATTGTAATGAAAATTTGAATTTAGTTCGATCTCTTTTGTTGGTTTAGATAATTGTGGTTGTGTTGGGTGAAATAAGCATCTCTTGATCCCTTTTATAAGTTTACAAATCAAACCGGGTTCCATTTTTTAAACTATATTCAATTAACAAATTATAATATAACTAAATAATAATATTTTATAATTAATTTTTAATTGTAGTTTGGTCTTTTAAAATTTACTCTTGCATGCTTAAGAAAATGCTATATAATTTCCTTTGCTTCGTGATTGGGTATGGCTTATGTTCATACTTTGGTTGTTAGGGGATTTGAAAATTTAATAATTGAAAACTAAATAATAAAATTTGTTAAGATCAATTTTTAAATGGATTGAAATCAATTGTATGTTGACAAACGTTTATATACGTTCAATCTATGGTTGTTAGAGATTTGAAAATTGAATATTTGTTTGTACAATATTAATTTAAAAATACTTGTGCATTTGCATAGCACTTTATTGGTTACTACAGTATATTAAAATGTTTAAAAATATATTATCTTAGTTTAGATGAAATTATTCAAAAAATATATATATATTGTAATATGAATTATTACAACTATATTATTTTATGCAATAGTGACTAATATTTGTCTCGTATATGATTTATAAAATATTATATTATATTATATTATATATTGTGTATTTTAGTTTTATTAATACTTTTATCTAAAAGATACTCAAAATTCATTATAACGTATATTATTCTTTTAACTTTTTGACAGATGATAGATAACCTTTTAATTAATTGATAAATGATAAATATTTGTTTTATACGTGCTTTATTAGAAAATTATAACTAGTGTGTTATAATTTCTACATAATTTCATCTTGAAGACATTTAAGAAACAAATTGACAAAGAAATACATATATTAAGAAAAGTTGTTAGCAAATTTAATTTGTTAATTTTAAATTTATGCCTGTATGTTCTTAAAATAACCTTTTTACATTAATGTGTTTAACTTTGGCTTTTTATTAATCAACATAAATAAGTATTATTAATAAGAGATATATTTTGAAAAAGATAATAAATGCTTCAAGTAACTTTAAAGGGAGCTCGCTCATATTTAGATACAAAGTTTCTCCAAAATGATGCTTATAATTAGACCCAAAAGAAATTATAGAATTGAGATTCTTTGTTGAAGTGTTTGGACTCAATTGTAAGTGGAATAACGTGTGTGTGTATTCATACTGTGGTTGTCGAGGTATCTGAAAATTGAATTATTATTTTTATTAATATAATATTAACACAATAATTGGGCATTTGCACCGGTCGTAGTTCGTTGGTTTTAATATTATAATAGATTGTACTGTACTAAAATAATAAAAAGTGTATAATTAAAATACTATCAAATTTTAGAAGAAATTTAACTACTCTTCCAACTAAAGTGCTACAAGGCACGATGCTTCGTATAAGAAACAATAAACTACTTAAGCATATCCTGCTTGACCCATGACAACAAAACACAAAGTACACGTGGACTCCAGTCACTTGATACCCCTAACCTCGACTCTTGATCAACTTAGGACAACCAAATCACAGCCCCAAATAAATTTAAACCAAAGCTCTGATACCACAATGTAACACCCCGATTTTTAAAAGCACGAGTGTATTTTTTTTTCAAAAATAAATCGATAAAAATCCCAAGTTAAATCCATAAATAAAGAAAATACTCTTGGATAAAATATTTGAGTCATAACGTCACGACAAAGGTTATCATTAATTACAACAGCGGAAATGGTTTTGAACAAAAATCCAAAGTATCCAAGTAAAATATACACCGACTAAAATGCTTTGTTTCGAATACACAAGTTCCCTTTTTACAACAACAACTTTGAAATAGGAAAGGGAAAATAAATAAAATTCTTAATTACAACCCTAAGCTGATCATTAATCTATCTGAGGGTGACTGGGTACTGAGAATCCACGAGTGGCAACAACCTCAACCCATCGCTGTGCCACGCCTTAGATCGACCCTATTTCTCATCTGAGGGCAAAGCCCAGATTTCCACAAAAGTTGTAAAGGGTCACCAACCGAAATTAACAAATACCACATAGCATTCAATTTTAAATGCACAAAATCACCTTTCAACTTAGCATGCATTTAGAAAGGGTTTACATATGTTAAACATGCATAAACGATGTTGAAAAATGAAGTTTTGGACCAAACTGCACTGCTGTATTCGAATACAACCCCTGTGTAGTCGAATACAGTTGCGAAAACAGCCGAAAAACAACAAAAACAGCATTGACAGCACTACTGTATTCGAATACAGCCTCTATGTATTCAAATACAGCATTCCATTCAACTGTATTCGACTACAGCACCTTGTGTAGTCGAATACACTTCAAAAAATTCAAGTTAGTAGCAAAATCATTCATCTGTATTCGACTACAACCTATGTGTAGTCGAATACACCTGTAAAAATAGCAGATTTTCAGTTTTGAAACATTTCAACATCATTCAAACACTCTCAAATTCATTCTAACAATTTCACCACCAATTCAATCAATCACAACCACCAACACGACACAATTCACACACCACAATCGAGTATGCATATACAACCATCACAGTATGTATGTACAATCATCATAACACATCAAACACGGCATAATTCACGCATAATTGTACGGTCTCTCACAAACGAATGCATGCGATCGCTCACAGATCAACACGACTTTCAGGAGTGCAATCTCTCACAGATTCGCACGACGAGAGTGCAATCTTTCACAGATCTGCACAACTTACACGAGTGCAATCTCTCACAGATTAGCACAACTTACACGAGTGCAATCTCTCACAGATTAGCACAACTTACACGAGTGCAATCTCTCACAGATTAGCGCAACTTACACGAGTGCAATCTCTCACACATTAGCACAACTTTCTATGCGTGCAATCGCTCACAGATCAGCACGACGCGAAAATCCCCGCAAGGATAAGATGAACCAACTATTCACATGGCATCATCTCGTGGCCCATCACGGTCACCACTTAAACATCGTGCCTCGACACCTCAAACACGCCAAAAATTAGTTTTGAACACAATATCACATCAAAACATAATCACCACAAATACAGACATAATCACCACAAATACACACATAATCACACCACAATCATTCATAATATCAATTATGAACACATAAACACATCCACACTAATCTCTACAAATTCCCTTACAAACCACCTCAATTTAATCCACAATTCACAATTCACTCCAAATCAAAATCCACACATAAATTGTATTTATTCAAAATCCCATATCCTCAAACGTCAAGCCAATTTCCATATTCATAATATTACCCATAAACATATCAACCATACCAAGCAAAAATCACCATCACCCACACCTCAATAAATTCAATTTCACCATTTAACCCACAAAATGCATTAAATTCATTTCTCAGAACATCTCACCTCAAACCCACCAAATTTATTTTCCAAACATTTTCAACCATAATACACCAAATCAAAACTCAAATTCTTTAAACACTATAAAATACATGTTTTTGATGATACAAAAGATGATCTTGCTCAAAGCGACAAGCTCAAAAAGAAGAAGTCTTCAAGACGGTCTCCAAACATTCTCTGATGAATTAAATTAGATGTTTTATGTAAAGGTAAATGATACAATCCATGAAATCATATACAAGAGAACCTTACATCGTTACATATGCATAAAACAACATTTTTGAAACTCAAAAACTTTGTTTTCAAAGTATTACACTTAATATTTTTTGAAATATGCAAAAGTGTATTCGAATACAACATCTTGTATTCGAATACAGATGAAGAATTACTAAGTCAGTAGCTAAAACCCTTCATTTGTATTCGGCTACATCCCTGTGTATTCAAATACAGATGAAGAAATGCTAAGTCAGTAGCCAAAACCCTTCATCTGTATTCGACTACATCCTATTGTATTCGAATACACCCAGCAAGTCAGTGGCCAAATTAACCAATCTGTATTCGACTACATCCAAGTGTATTCGAATACACAGTGTTAAATTTGAATAAATTTGAACGTTGCAAAGAGGCGTATTCGAATACACATAGCCTGTATTCGAATACAACTGGAAGCAATGCACTTTTTCAATTCTGAATTGAATCTAAAACATTGCAATTCTTCCTCAAACCTCTTGGATCAATGGCCACGAATCTGAAGAGATGTTTATGGACTATAAATACATCACAACTTCAGATTCACAAACAACAATCCTACTACACAACTTCAAGACTTTGAACAAACTTTTCTGAATTTTTCTCAAAGTCATTTTCTTAAACTCAAGTACTTGCATATCATTTTCATATCCTTAAGGTTCTCAACGTACTTGAATCAATCTTGGATTGTTATCATTCTACCTCTTTCTTACTCCTATACTCTTATAAAATCACAAGTGTTTGTAAAAGAAAGTTGTACTTTCTTTAAGTTGTTTTATCTAAGATAGTAGTGTTCTATCATAGAAGATTTGTTAGAAGGTTGTAGCAAAGGTCCTAGGGAGAGGACTTGTACATATTCTGACAAATAGTGAAGGAAATCTCTTGTGGTGAGCAAGAGGACTGGATGTACCCTTGGTTATAAGGGAAACCAAGATAAATCTCCTGTGTTCTTTTACTTACTGCTATTTACTCTTTCATCGACCATCATTAAGAGCAAAAATCGATCACTAAATTTCTGAAAACTACTAACATTCTCAAACACCTAATTCACCCCCCCTCTTAGGTGCACATCTGATCTTACAAACACAAACCACCAAATTTCTTTTCCACAACACACATAAATCACATTAAATTCCTTTTCCCCAAATTCACACATAAACTCCATCAAAAACAAACCCCACAAATACACATATGGAGTCCTATATGCAAGCTAAAAATTTGGAAGGAGCCCTTACCTTCGTTGTAGCTTTAACGGCCGATTAAGGCACCGCGATTAAATTTCGGTAAAACTTCGCTTCGTACAACGCTTCCAAAGTTGGCTCACTAGCACTGTACCGTGGAGACGAGCAACTTTCCCTTCTGTCACTTCGTGAGATTGAGCTTAGAAGTCGAAGAAAAGCGGATGTTTACGTTTGGTGGTTTTGAAAACCGCTAACACGGTTTCGTGAAGCAGAGGGAGAAAGAAGAAAACAATCGCGAGGCTGGGAGAGAAAATGATTTCTTTCTTTTTCCTTTCTTATCACTTATATATACACACACACACACACATATATATATATATACACACACACACACACATACTCACCAACCAAAATATATATATAAATATAATCCCAAACCAACAAATATCTAAAACTCTCACACACATCTCAACTATTTTGATAAAAATATCTATTCCCGTTGCAACTCAATTGACAGGTAAAATTCCCATCAACTAGAGATATTTTTAACAAACAGTCCGATAATAAATTCTCTGTACCATAAATAAATTATTCTTCAACGAATAATTTTAACCAGATCTAAAAATATATATATAAATATATATATATATATATAAAATAAACATATAACAAACTCTAATAAAATATGCTTTTGGTATTTAATTCACAAAATGAATTAAAATTGAATAAATGCCTCAGCAATTTAACACCAAATATACTAAAATTGCATAAATTAGAGTTTGAAATTAAGGGTCTTACATTACTTTCGTTGGTCAAAGTGATTTGGAACCCAACTACCGGAGATGCGACTTGGGAATTGGAGAGCCAGATGAGCGAACAACACCCAGAGTTGTTTATCGACACGTAGTTTCGAGGACGAAACTAATTTTAGGGGGGTAGAATGTAAGACCCTTAGTTTTAAATTCTAATTTATGCAATTTTAGTATATTTTTGTGTTGAATTATGAGGCTTTTTAGCCAATTTTAATGGTATTTTGTGTGTTAAATGCCAATGACATTTTTATGAGACCCGTTTAAAATTATTTGGCGAGAAATAATTTATTTATGTACGAAGAATTTATTACCGGACAAGTTTGTTAAAAATATCTCTGGCTGCTGAAAATTTTACCTGTCAATTGAGTTGCAATGAGAATAGATATTTTTATCAAAATAATTTGAGATGTGAGTGAAGCGATGTGTGTATAAATATTTAGATATTTATTGATTTGATTTAATTATATAATATAATAATATTATTATTGTAAGTAATTATATATATATATATATATATATATATATATTAGTTTAGCAAATAGTATAATGTATATATATATATAATAGTAACATGGAGGAAGGTTAGTTAGTATAAGTTTTATATATATATTATTATTATTAAATTAGTAAACATATATAGATGTGAGAGAAGCCTACTAGAAGCAAAACATTCATTCCCGTCAGCAGCAGCTTTCAGCCTCCCGTTTTATTCTTTCTTGTCGTTTCAAAAATGGTGTGGGTTTAAAAAAACCAAAACCCATAAATACAAAACCTCATTTTTCACTTAGATCTAAGCTCTATCTCGCGAAGTGACAGAAGGGAAAGTTGCTCACCTCCACGCTGCGGTGCTAGTGAGCTAGTTTTCGAAGTGACGTGCGAACAAAATATTTTATCGGAATTTATCGCGGTACCGTAATCGGTTGTTTAAGCTATCGTTAAGGTAAGGGCTCCTTCCAAACTTTTAGTTTGCATTTAGGACCTTATATGTAAATTTGTGGAATTTAAGGTGTTTTATGTGGAGTTGAGGAAATTAAGTTGTTATAAATATTCATGTTTATGTAGTTAGCTCCTTGAGTCTCGAAAAAGAATCGAGACCGTTGGCACCGAGTTAGCGGTGGGGAGAACTCTGAGATATTAATGTTGTTGTGGTGATTCATGTTTGGTGTGATTGATGTGTTCATAATTAATATTATGAATTTTGAGATGTATTTTATGTGTAGATTGGAGGAAAATGAATTTAATGTGTTTATGGGTGAAATTGTGGAAGTTGAATTTAATGTGTTTGAAATGTGGAGTTGTGAACACGGATGAGTCACGATTAAATTTGGCGTGAAATTTTGGAATTCGAATTGATTGAATTTGTCGTGTTTGATGTGTGGATTTGCAGAAAATGAATTTAAGGTGTTTTATGTGAAATTGTTTTGATGTGTTTGAGGAAATAAATTTGGTGTAAATGCATGTTTACAATTATGGAAATTAATGGGTGTATTGTGGTTGAAATATGACGAGTTTTGAAAATGAGTAATTTGTAGTGATTTGGTGTGGATTTGTGGAATTTGGATTGTTGTATTTAATGTGGTTTGTAGATTGAATTTGATGTGAATTTGTTGGATTATGAATTAATATGTCTGAGTATGCTCTGTGAAAAGTTTTGAAAAATCATTAGTGTTAAATGAGTATTAAAAAAGGGGAATCTTTTAATAGCTGCATTTACTTAATGGTTGTGGTGAAAAGAGTTAGAGTATGCTCATGCATTTCATAGTACATGGTGACCGCGATGGGCCATAGTGATAGTGGTAACCGTGATGGGCCACGAGATGATGCCATGTGAATAGTTGGTTCATCTTATCCTTGCGGGGATTTTTGCGTCGTGCTGATCTGTGAGAGATTGCACTCTTGTAAGTCGGGCTGATCTGTGAGCGATTGCACGCATAGAAAATTAGTACTGGTCTGTGAGAGGCTGTACGATAGTAAATTGTGCTGATCCGTGAGAGATTGCACCTTGATAATTAGTACTGGTCTGTGAGAGACTGTACAATTATGATTTACGCCCTTTTGAGGAGGGTGTTGGTTTGGAATTCCGGAATCATGTGCATTGGCATATACGCATTTCATTAGGGTGCTTGGCACGCGAGTCATGTTTGATATACTGTGATGGTTGAATATACATACTTGATTGTGGTTTGTAAGTATGCCGTATTTGATGAGTGTTATTGTTTGACTTTATGTGGTAAGCGTTGAATGATATCGAAACATTTTCAAAACTGAAAATTATGCCATTTTGACAGTTGTATTCGGATACAAGGATGCTGTATTCGAATACGACAGTGCAGTTTGTTAAAAACTTCATTTTTCAACTTTGATTATGCATGTGTGGCATATGAAAACCCTTTCTAGATGTATGTTAAGTTGAAAGGTTATTTTGTGCATTTAAAATTTAAATGCTATGTGATGTTTGTTAATTTCGGTTGGTGACCTTTACAATTATTGTGGAAATCTGGGCTTTGCCCTCAGATGGGAATCAGGATCGTCCTACCAGTTAGTACTCTGGAGATGGGAACGGAGTTAGACTTACCTGACCACTGCTATGTCAGAAGGATTTCTACGGGGCGCGTGGAGATCACTTTTGTTATAGTTTTTTTTGTAGCATGATCAGATTAGATGGCTGTATAGGGGCTAGATGTCTATCTGTTGTGGTTGTATTTATTTTATTCTGGAAGACTGTACCTATACCATATATTGTGAGCCTGACTTTTATTTTGATGGGTCCTTGTACCACTTTTTGATGTGACGTGGGAAAGTTAAAATTCTTGGGGCAGTGCTTTGTACAGGTGTCTACCGAGAATACCCCAGGGGTATGAGCTACGTTGGATAGGTCTCATAGCCTCGGTGTATTTTTCTATTTTAAATATTTTGGATTTTCATTTCAAAACCGTTTCCGCTGTTTGTAATTATTGTTGACTTTTGTCGTTGTGATACGACTTAAATATTTTATCCAAAGATATTTATCTCTTTATTATGAATTTGAATTTGTTTAAAAAAAAAATCGGGCTGTTACAAGATACAACACTAAGTCTTATTCATCAATGACTTTAATCGTCTTATTAATATCACTAATGAAAACTCTTCCAATCATAAACCAACATTATCAGTAAATCTTCAAACACTCTCATCCATAACATGAATCATTTATCACCTGCCTACCTCAACTCCCTTGATCATACAAGTTTAAGGTGTCACTTGGTCCTCCATCCAACCTTGTGGATTTTGAATCGTTGACTTAAAGATTAACCATCATAGGGTCCTAAATTAAATCTCAATCAATTCCCGCGACCTATCAAAATATTCTCACCCCCTAGTGTTTACCATCCTTTAATAGACTCTCCATGCTTACATTGCAACAATCTCTAAGTATTCATGTACTCTGTACTTCCAATTCCACTTAATAGTAACATACGGTTCAATAGATCCAGGCTTAACTCCTTCTGTTTACCCGGACATCATTCAAAATTCCCACTTACGCGTCAATAGTTTCATCTACAATCACTATTCATACTTATTATCTCCTAAACCACACAAAGATTGGTTACTTACCAACAAAATATATAGTCTCACTCCTATAACTGTAATGAGATTCATACTTAACAATCTAAGTCACGAATCTAGTTTAACTCGATTGCTCAACCTTACCCCTCAAGGTATTGACTATTCCTCAAAGCGTACTTTGCCTAACCAAGGTAATATTCACCCCTAATGTGTAGCGCACCTTAACTTCAATACAAACCTCCTTAGTTGACACCTGAGCACCAGATGCTATTCCAAATGGAAGCCTCGTCTTCTCAACAATTCCATGGTGTTCACATCTCTTTGACAGTTATCGAACTTCATCCAGTCTCATCCTGAAATCTACCAGGAACACATCTAATACTTTTCTTAAAATATATCTCCACTTAAATCTTTACTTGAAATCCCCTATCAGTCTCACACCAATAACATCTTCGATTATCACCAATAACATAGCCACTGCATCCTTGGAACCACTTCATAAATTCCTTGCCGTCATGATTTGCTTCAACTCTGTCTTTCCGAGACTGGTACGTTTAAGGAATTCAGAGACACTCTTCCAACTAAAGTGCTACAAGGCACGATGTTTCGTATAAGAAACAATAAACTACTTAAGCATATCATGCTTGACCCAAGACAACAAAACAAAAAGTACACGTGGACTCCAGTCACTTGATACCCCTAACCTCGACTCTTTATCAACTTAGGACAACCAAATCACAGCCCCAAATAAATTTAAACCAAAGCTCTGATACCACAATGTAAAACCCCGATTTTTAAAAGCGCGAGTGTATTTTTTTTTTTCAAAAATAAATCGATAAAAATCCCAAGTTAAATCCATAAATAAAGAAAATACTCTTGGATAAAATATTTGAGTCGTAACGCCACAACAAAGGTTATCATTAATTACAACAGCGGAAATGGTTTTGAACAAAAATCCAAAGTATCCAAGTAAAATATACACCGACTAAAATGCTTTGTTTCGAATACACAAGTTCTCTTTTTACAACAACAACTTTGAAATAGGAAAGGGAAAATAAATAAAATTCTTGATTACAACCCTAAGCTGATCATTAATCTATCTGAGGGTGACTGGGTACTGAGAATCCACGAGTGGCAACAAGCCCCACTACTTCCGGTTACAAAACCAACCCATCGATGTGCCACGCCTTAGATCGACCATGTTTCTCATCAGAGGGCAAAGCCAAGATTTACACAAAAGTTGTAAAGGGTCACCAACCGAAATTAACAAATATCACATAACATTCAATTTTAAATGCACAAAATCACCTTTCAACTTAGCATGCATCTAGAAAGGGTTTACATTTGTTAAACATGCATAAAAGAGGTTGTAAAATGAAAATTTGGACCAAACTGCACTGCTGTATTTGACTACAACCCCTATGTAGTCGAATACAGTTGCGAAAACAGCAGAAAAACAGCAAAAACAGCACTGACAGCACTACTGTATTCGAATACAGCCTCTATGTATTCGAACACAGCATTCCATTCAACTGTATTCGACTACAGCACCTTGTGTAGTCGAATACACTTCAAAAAATTCAAGTCAGTAGCGAAATCATTCATCTGTATTCGACTACAACCTATGTGTAGTCGAATACACCTGTAAAAATATCAGATTTTCAGTTTTGAAACATTTCAACATCAATTGTATGTTGACAAACCTTTATATACGTTCAATCTATGGTTGTTAGAGATGTAAAAATTGAATATTTGTTTATACAATATTAATTTAAAAATACTTGTGCATTTGCATAGCACTTTATTGGTTATTACAGTATATTAAAATGTTTAAAAATATATTATCTTAGTTTAGATGAAATTATTCAAAATATATATATATATATATATTAGTGTAAAGAAATCAAGCTTATTTAGTCTAAGGCGTTCTCTAAATTTCATTTAACAAATGTAATATGAATTATTACAACTATATTATTTTATTCTAAAGTGACTAATATTTGTCTCGTATATGGTTTATAAAATATTATATTATATTATATGTATTTTAGTTTTATGAACACTTTTATCTAAAAGATACTCAAAATTCATTCAAACGTATATTATGCTTTTAGCTTTTTGACAGATGATGGATAACCTTTTAATTAATTGATAAATGATAAATATTTGTTTTATATGTGCCTTATTAGAAAATTATAACTAGTGTGTTATAATTTCTGCAAAATTTCATCTTGAAGACATTTAAGAAACAAATTGACAAAGAAATACATATAATAAGAAAAGTTGGTAGCAAATTTAATTTCTTAATTTTAATTTTATGCATGTATGTTCTTAAAATAACCATTTTATATTAATGTGTTCAACTTTGGCTTTTTATTAATCAACATAAATAAGTATTATTAATAGGAGATATATTTTGAAAAAGATAATAAATGCTTCAAGTAACTTCAAAGGGAGATCACTCATATTTAGATACAAAGTTTCTCCAAAATGATGCTTATAATTAGACACAAAAGAAATTATAGAATTGAGATTCTTTGTTGAAGTGTTTGGACTCAATTGTAAGTAGAATAACGTGTGTGTATATATTCATTCTGTGGTTGTCGAGGTATCTGAAAATTGAATTATTATTTTTATTAATATAATACTAACAAAATAATTGTGCATTTGCACCGGTCGTAGTTCGTTGGTTACAATATTATAATAGATTGTACTGTACTAAAATAATAAAAAGTTTATAATTAAAATACTATCAAATTTTAGAAGAAATTATTCAACTATAATATTTTTTTTTTATACTTTTAACTATAATATGTTAATGTATATTATCCTTTAATAGTAATATTATTATTATATATATGCACTCAGTACAAAAAAATCAACTTTATTTAATTTAAAATACTCTCAAAATTTCATTTAACAAATATAGTATCATATAATACCGTTATATCATTTTATTCATTAGTAACCAACAATTGTCTTGTGTGTGGCAGATATAATGGTATATTATTGTTAGTGTCTTAGAATTTTTCAAACACTTTTATATAAAATATATTTAAAATACACTTTAATATTCAAATACACATTTTTTTTAACTATTCGACGCGTGATGGATTACCTTACAACATTGAACAGTGATAAACACTTGCCTCATATTATTTTTTACAGAAAATAAAATTCACGGTGTCGTAATTTTGTTCAAAATTTCATCTTTAATACATTCTAAAGACACACTTCTTATGTTATACATATATTGTAAAAAGTTAATAATTATGGTGAGCAGATTGTGTATGAGTTTTGTTATTTATATGGATGTATTCTAATTATTGAATGATGCGATGTGATGAAGTTTTGTGAATTTTTAGATGTTCAATTATTTAATATTTAATTACAATTTTAAGAATTCAAAAATTTAATTATTGAAAGATTTCTTTATCAGTTTCCTAAATTTATAATATAGCTTTTGTCCTTGTCAAATTAAAAATAACGTAGCAGTAACTACAAAATATGATAAATAAAATAAATGTAAAAATCTTAACACACTTTGCATACGGGTCTTTCGGTTGTCTTGGATATTCGTAAAGTTATATGGAGTAATTGTTTACAAAGCGTTGCTATACGTTGAGGTTTGTTTGAAAGCTCTATATATTTTAATAATTTGTACATTGATAAAATATATTTAAATTTAGACTATTATAGAAATAATGATATTGGTTTTTTACATTAAACAAATAAACATCGTTCATTCATGTTATTTGTTCTTATGACTGAGCCTTGAAAGGACACAGTGATACATGAGAAAAACATACATATATACATAAACAAAGATAAAATTTAAAAAAAAAATCCACATATGACGGGAGATATAATACAAATACATAATGAAATAGCATAAGAAAATTGTGCGATACACAAACACACATGCAATAGTAAAATCATCCCTTCAAGCCAGACGGATCTTATTTTGAAGATATAAGAAACAAACTTTAGCATGGCAAGATCTAGCTATTATTTATTAATGACCCGTAGAATAAGTTTTAAATAACTACTAGGTAGCTAGATAGCTAGCTAGTAATTAATTATCCTGATTTCGTGAGGAGTTCTTGTGCCTTTATCTCAAAGGAGAAAGGTTTTCCGTTGGGTGAGGGGGTTGCGGAGTCATTAGCATTCCAAATAAAAATGCCACGAAGTGATTCGGCATAGAGGAGATCGATGACACCCTCAAGGAAGTCCTCTCGTGAAATCTTACCTGCGTCATCCAAATCAGTACTAGCTCCTGCCAGTAGTTTGTTAGAACCGTAGACATCTGATAGACTAAGAAAGAGATTTTTAAACTCGTCCTTTGATTTTAGAGTCTCAAAGTAGAACTGATAGTCCACCAAATCAATATCACCAGCGCGAGCCAAATATAGTGTATGGTACTTAGAGTTGACTGGTTTAGATGGAGCAATGGAAACCACATCGACAGATACTTCAGTATCCTCCTTGAGTCTCTTTATAACATCCCCCACACAATAAGCGAAATCTTCACCATTGGATAAGATGTCCTCATAGTTGATATCAATGCCATCGATTATGTTAAAGCTCCAAGGATCCTTGACTTTGTTGTATTGTTGGATGATCTTTTTGAGTGAGTTTAATGCATTGTCAGCCCAATCTACTTTTGAAGCAGGATGGAATGGATGTTTATCACCACGACCACCGATGCTTATTACCACCTTCACATTGTCATTATTTTGCTTGAGTTCCTTCACTTTTTCTGGACTGAAGAAATGAACGTTCCAAGTAGGGTTGAAAACTCCTGTGCCTTTTCCACTATCATCATAAGTCTCTGTGGCAAAGCCTAAAATGAAGTGGAATTGGTCGATCTTGGAGTTGATGATATTAGCTGGGAAATCATTCAAAGTGTCAGGATATGCTTCACGCTAATGTATTCTCGAAAAATGATTGGCTTCACATCACTGTCATTGATTTGACGAGAACCAGACATTGTAATGAAAATTTGAATTTAGTTCGATCTCTTTTGTTGGTTTAGATAATTGTGGTTGTGTTGAGTGAAATAAGCATCTCTTGATGCTCTTTTATAAGTCTACAAATCAAACTGGGTTCCATTTTTTAAACTATATTCAATTAACAAATTATAATATAATATGGTCAACAAATTAATACTTTTATTATTTTTTCAAACCCTCCATGTCATTGATAGATGATTAGTCTCAATTGTGTATATAATTAAATAATAATATTTTATAATTAATTTTTAATTGTAGTTTGGTCTTTTAAAATTTACTCTTGCATGCTTAAGAAAATGCTATATAATTTCCTTTGCTTCGTGCTTGGGTATGGCTTATGTTCATACTTTGGTAGTTAGGGGATTTCAAAATTTAATAATTGAAAACTAAATAATAAAATTTGTTAAGATCAATTTTTAAATGGATTGAAATCAATTGTATGTTGACAAACGTTTATATACGTTCAATCTATGGTTGTTAGAGATTTGAAAATTGAATATTTGTTTATACAATATTAATTTAAAAATACTTGTGCATTTGCATAGCACTTTATTGGTTATTACAGTATATTAAAATGTTTAAAAATATATTATCTTAGTTTAGATGAAATTATTCAAAATATATATATAAATATATATATTAGTGTAAAGAAATCAAGCTTATTTAGTCTAAGGCGTTCTCTAAATTTCATTTAACAAATGTAATATGAATTATTACAACTATATTATTTTATGCAAAAGTGTGTTATAGTTTCTACAAAATTTCATCTTGAAGACATTTAAGAAACAAATTGACAAAGAAATACATATATTAAGAAAAGTTGGTAGCAAATTTAATTTCTTAATTTTAATTTTATTCCTGTATGTTCTTAAAATAACCTTTTTACATTAATGTGTTCAACTTTGCCTTTTTATTAATCAACATAAATAAGTATTATTAATAAGAGATATATTTTGAAAAAGATAATAAATGCTTCAAGTAATTTTAAAGGGAGCTCGCTCATATTTAGATACAAAGTTTCTCCAAAATGATGCTTATAATTAGACACAAAAGAAATTATAGAATTGAGATTCTTTGTTGAAGTGTTTGGACTCAATTGTAAGTAGAATAACGTGTGTGTGTGTATATTCATACAGTGGTTGTCGAGGTATCTGAAAATTGAATTATTATTTTTATTAATATAATATTAACAAAATAATTGTGCATTTGCACCAGTCGTAGTTCGTTGGTTACAATATTATAAGATAAATTTACACTTCTAAGAAAATAAATTATATATCACAATTTTGCTTTTAAAACTAAAAATGATTTCATACACAATTACAAAATAAAATCAAACACCACCATTTTAAAATTATCCGTTATCATAAAGCCATTTATTAAAAATCAGTTTTTTGATCAGTAACAACAATAACAATTGTTAAATGTGAAGAAAAATATTGAGAGACATGTTGAATAACCCGTGTGTTTCAACTACACAACGGAAGTTTTTTATATAGACAATTAGTATTAAACAAACATAATGACAAGAATACTTACAGACGGAAATACTAACAACATATCTATTTTATTTACATACTAATATAATATTTTAACACTCCCCCTCAAGCTGGAGCATATAAATAAAATGCACCCAGCTTGTTACATATATAACTAATTCTAAGACCTCGCAATGACTTTGTAAAAACATCTGCCAACTGATCATTGGAATTGACAAAGCTAGTGATGATGACGTCCGATTCGATCTTTTCTCTAACAAAATGGCAGTCTATCTCGATATGCTTGGTCCTTTCATGAAAAACAGGATTTGAGGCAATGTGCAATCCAGCTTGATTATCACATATCAATGTCATTGTGATGGCCTCTTCAAATTGAAGTTCTTTCAGTAACTGTTTCAACCAGATGAGTTCACATGTTACTAGTGCCATGGCCCTGTATTCTGCTCAGCACTGGATCTTGCAACAACATTTTGTTTCTTACTCTTCCAAGATATTAAATTTCCTCCGACAAGTACACAATACCCTGAAGTGGATCATCTATCAATGGATGAGCTTGCCCAATCGGCATCTAAGTAACCAACTATCTGAGTATGTCCTCTATCTTCATAAGTGAGACCTATTCCAGGTGCACTTTTGATGTATTTAAGAATCCGGATTACAACATCCATATGTTCTTGGCAAGGAGAATTTAAGAACTGGCTTACCACATTGACAGCAAAGGAAATGTCAGGACGGGTGACTGTGAGATAGTTTAATTTTTCAACCAATCTCCTATATCTTCCTGAATCTGATAGAGGCTCCCCCTGATTAGGTAAGAGTTTGACATTTGGGTCCATAGGAGTATCAACTGGTTTGGCATTTAATAGACCTATTTCTTCAAGAATATCCATAGTATATTTTCTTTGTGAAATTACAAGGCCATCTTTGTATTCGGCTACCTCAATACCCAAAAAATAAATAAGTTTACCGAGGTCTTTAGTCTGAAACTGATTTGAAAGATGTTTCAACTGGAGTATTCTTTGCTCATCACTACCAGTTATAACAATGTCATCCACATAAACAATAAGATATGTGCACCCTTGGGCTGAATGACGATAAAATATAGAGTGATCGGCTTCACTACGAATCATACCAAACTCTTGTACTATCGAGCTGAATCTGCCAAACCAAGCTCTAAGAGACTGTTTAAGACCATAAAAGGACCTGTGTAGCCGACAAACCTTGGTGGAAGACTCCCCCTGAGCAACAAGCCCTGGTGGTTGCTCCATATAAACTTTCTCCAAGATCACCGTGCAAAAAGGCATTTTTAATGTCAAGTTGATGGAGAGGCCAATGTCGAATTGCTGCAATGGAGAAAAACAGTCTGACAGATGCCATTTTGGCAACAGGTGAGAAGGCATCACTATAATCCAACCCAAAATCTGAGTATATCCCTTGGCCACCAAACGAGCCTTAAATCGATCAATCTTACCATCAGAGCCAACCTTCAGCGTATAGAGCAAACGAAAACCGACTAAAGACTTCCCATGAGGTAAAGGAACCAGTTCCCAAGTACCACTGCTTTGTAGAGCACACATCTCATCAAGCATTAGTTGCCTCCACTCAGGGTGGGATATGCTTCACCTAGAGTTTTAGGAATAGAAACAGAAGACAAAGAAGACAAGCAAGTGTAATGCAAAGGAGAAAGACGATGATAACACAAATCAATATAATGAGGAGATGGATTACCGGTTGTGCGAATATCCTTATGGAGAGCAATGGGAAGGTCATGCTCAGGTAGTAGGGCCGGATCCAGAGGTGGCGTCGGAGGAGAGTCTGTACTGAGAACAGGAACAGGCAAACAAGAGGGTGGCGACGACGCTGATATGTTTGTAGTGCTCGTGGAGGTTGGGCGGCAGACTTGACAGGTTCGATAGGAATACGAGTGGGCGGATATGGATAACTACCTGAGGAGGTTCAGGATTAATGTCCTGATGGGGATCAATAACTATATGGATAAATTTAAAATATGGTACAGACTCAAAAAAGGTAACATCGGCTGATGTAATGTATCGGTGTAGTGTAGGAGAATAACAACGATAACCCTTTTGGGACCGATGATATCCGAGAAAGACACACTTGAGTGATAGAGCTGAAAATTTGTCCAATGAACAAAACATGTGGACCTAAAGACACGAGGTGGTAGTGGGTGAAGAGGGGTATGGGGAAAGAGGACCGAATGAGGGATATTGCCATCAAGGACAGAATACGACATATGATTGATAAGGTAGCATGCCGTTAAAACTGCATCCCCCCAAAAATGGAATGGAACATTACCATGGAGAAGTAAGGTTCGTGTGGTTTTAATGAGATGCCGATTTTTGCGTTTGGCTACCCCGTTTTGTTGGGGTGTATGAGGACATGAAGTTTGGTGTAGAATACCATTGGAAGCCATAAAATTTTGAAATTGATGGGACAAATATTCCCTAGCATTATCACTTCGTAAGGTACAAATAGAAACACCAAATTGAGTTTTAATTTCTTGATAAAATTGCTCAAAAACGGAAAACAGTTCAGCTCTATTTTTCATTAAAAATAACCACGTACAACGAGAGTAATCATCAATAAAAGTAACAAAATACTTAGACTCTAAAGTAGACACAGTACGAGAGGGACCCCAAACGTCAGAGTGAGCTAAAGCAAAGGGAGATGAAACTCTTTTATTGACTCGATCAGGAAAATTATTATAGGTGTGTTTCCCTAATTGACACGACTCACAATGTAAAGTAGACAGCTTAGACAAACTAGGCACCAATTTTTGAAGTTTGGTAAGACTTGGGTGTCCTAGCTGAGCATGGATAGTATGAGGGGACTCTGTGTAGAGCACGTCTTGGAAGATGGAGAAAGGTAATAAATGCCTTGAGACTCACATTTGACGCCAATCGTCCGTCTCGAACTCCGGTCCTGCAGGGTAACATTATCATTAGTGAAAGTAATAATACAATCATAGGACCGAGTCAATCGACTAACTAAAAGTAAATTAAAAGGGCATCCAGGTACATAGAGAACAGATGCAACTGAGATGGAAGGGAGAATTTGGACAATGCCAACTCCTTGAGACCGGGTTTGAGTGCCATTGGCAGAAGTTATAGTAGTTAAAAAACCAGATGTATAGAGAGAAGAAAAAAGACCTTTATTACCAGTGACATGATTAGACGCACCAGAATCAAGAACCCAAGGGCCGAGAGAAGATGAGTGAGAGAGGTAAATAGATGAATTACCAATGTGTGCAACCGAAGTAGGAGAACTAGAGTTCGGATGACTCTGAACCCACTGGAGGAAATCTTCATAATTTGTCGGGGAGCCTTGTGGAGATGGTGTAGTCTGAATAGTGGTAGAAGGATCAAGCCGAGTTGCATTTATCGAAGGCGAAGGCTTACCATACAACTTCCACAACGATCAATAGTGTGTCCAAGCCGATTACAATGCTCACATTTGGGACGAGGCTTAGAGTTGGATGGTCCTCCACGAAAGCGACTCTGATTATGTCCCAGAGATGCAAGGGCAGCAGTGTCACCCGAAGCTGAGGTAATAGAGTGCTCAATTGGATGTTTTGCTAGTACTCGAAGAAGGATCGCTGAGGTAGTAGACATATCTGGGATAGTAACAGACCATAAAATTGGATCACGAGTTGTAGAGTACTCTTGGGGTAGGCCATAGAGTGCAACGAAGAAGGTGTTCCGTTGATACAGCTCCTTCTTTTGTTCAACTAGATTACTTGCAGCAGGAGGGAGAAGCTCATTAAAATCATGAAGTGCACTATGAACGGTGCCAAGATATGAAGAAATAGAGCCATCTATCGTCTTTGGAGTAACGATATTCAGCAAGCGATGACAAACTCCATAGAGACGTTGAGTGTCGTTAGTATAGAGTGCCTTTGCCTAACTCCAAACTGATTCACATGTGAGATGTGGACGGAAAATCAGTTTAACATCTGGATGAAGTGTAGACTTAATGACACTACACAACTGAGCATCTATCTGTTTCCATTTTGATGTTTCAGTCACAACCACCTTTTCAGGATGTTGAGTGAGATGGTCCTCGTAACCTTGACCAAGCATCCATAGTTTGATGTCGGCGGCCCAACTGTCATAATTTGATCCATTCAATTTTTCGATAGAGAGAGGGAAAGTGATGTAGTTGGTGAAGATGCTATTTGTTTCAAACTGAGACGTCAAGGTCGGTAAAGAGTGTCAGAAAACGCGTATGAACCGGGAAAATAGGGGCTTTTTGAATTGGAACTCGTATATCTGTGACTCGAAACTGAAAAATGAGGGCATATATGGAATCAGAAGGCTGAGGTGAGTGCCACTGAAGAAGCATCGCCGTGAACGGCTGCCAGATGTGCCATCACGCGCAGTGGTTGCAGGCGCCGCGTGAAGAGGGCGGCGCGTGGTGGCACATGTGGGCGCGTGGATGGCTTGCTGACGACGCGCGTGGAGGGGTGGGCCGATCTGGGGTGTACGATGTGGCTGGAATGGTCATTCGTCGAAAAAAAATTGTCGGAGACAGCGGCGACAGTGACGGAAGAGCGTGGACGGATGGACAAAAATTGAGGGAACAACGTAGCAAAGGCAGGGAGGGGGAAACCGGAGTTGAGAACACGATTTACCGAAAAAAATATTTTCACCGGGGACAGTGGGTCCACTGGGTAGTTGACGATTAGGGTTGTCTCTCAATAGGCTCTGGATACCATGTTAAATGCGAAGAAAAACATTGAGAGACATGTTGAATAACCCCTGTGTTTCAACTACACAACGGAAGTTCTTTATATAGACTATGAGTCTTAAACAAACATAATGATAGGAATACTAATAGCCTATCTATTTTATTTACATACTAATATAATATTTTAACAACAACTTTACCATAAAAATTAATATTTTAATTTACAAACATAAATTTTGCATCAAAAATCATCGTTTCAAAATTAAAGATTTTTTCAAATTGAATCAGAGAAAGAAAGTAAAAATATTAATAGATTTTATTAATAAGTCAAATTCAAGAGTAGAGATAACATACTAAAATTTGAACGGAGTCGGAGCAAGTTCCTTGCACAACCATAGACCACCGGAACCGATTTTCCTTCTTTCTCTCATCGTGCCTGCACTGATGTTTCTTTCCGCTCTCTCACACACTAGTTAGGATTCAGTGTTTCTTTTCTTTTTTCTAACATACAGTAGCTATTAACTAGGGACTTATGCATCTTTTTTTTTTCTTTCTTGTTAACCTAACCTAATAACCAACTAGACATTTATATGGTTTTTCTCACTAACTAACATTTGAGCGGTTGACTAATCTAAAATATCTTTATTATTTTTGTTTTCTAAAAATAGTTAAATCGTGTCATTATTATAAGCATTTTTTTCAAATAATTAGCAAAAAATATTCAGTCAAATTAAATAAATCATGTCTTACACATATATACTTTTCAAAATTAATAATAACAACCACATTATAAATTATTGAAAAATAAATAAAAATATATTTCACACATTACTAATAATAGAGAAAAATGCGGGTCTTACAAACTCAACAACTGGAGAAGAGAAAATTCTGCGATCCATCAAATCGGATCCACAAAAAATTACAATCCGAATTTTTCTAAGTTTTTGACCAAATTTTCTAGGTTTTGATCGAGCAAAAATCTAATGTGCGAATCCAAAAAAAACTGAAATGCGAAAAAGGCTAGCTTTTGACCAGGGAAAACCGATGCGTGAATTCAAAGAGGAATTGACTGGACCAGATGTTAAATGTTGACTCGGTAGAGGACAGACACGTGTACAACGTATCAACGAGAGAAAAATGCACGCATTTATTAAAAAATAATTTTAAATTTTTCGGATAGTAAAAAATAATACACCACTTAGCCCAGGTCTAAATTGGCGGCCAGACAGCGGCGCGCTTGTGTGTGGTGGTCTATTTGCGTGCGTTCTCACCCCTTCACAAAATTAGGGTGCCCCTTGGGGCACACCTTAATTGACATACCTCTACCTTATAAACATTACTAGGGTGTAACATCTCTTCTATGTGAGATTTCTTATTTTTTTCAATTCACACCAACTAGTTGTCATTAATATTATTATCCTTTCCAACAATCTCTTATTAATATCGTCATCATTTCCAATAATCTCTTATTAATATCATCATTTCCAACACTTGGTGTGCTGGCTTAAAGCTAAATTTAAAGAGTTTGAGTTTGATTCCAACCAATGGTAACTTAATCCCCGCATATGTCTTGATTCTTTTAATAATTGTTATTAGGGAAGCCTAGTTAGACGTGGTTCTCTTTTAATCTTTTAGATGTTTGGATGAGATTGAACATATAAACACATGTAATAGTAA
The DNA here is from genome assembly GCA_037974755.1 of Cicer yamashitae. Lineage (NCBI taxonomy): Eukaryota > Viridiplantae > Streptophyta > Magnoliopsida > Fabales > Fabaceae > Cicer > Cicer yamashitae. The sequence continues at coordinate 43,548,782 of JBBPBQ010000003.1, forward strand.
TTGTTACTATTTTGCTTTTATTGTCACATATTAGGTTTCAAAAGTTTTCATTGAATTCAATTAGTTTTTATTTAAAAAAAAAAAAACAACAAACAAAACACGACTTCTAGGCATGGAACGGGGCGGGGTGGGATGGTGGCGGGTTTTGTCTCCTCCACCCCCGAACCCTTGAAGTCGAAAAAAACCCGCACCCACATCTGTTTGTATTGTGTGTGAAATTTAAGTCTCCATCTTCACCCGTGACAAGGTTCTAGTTTCCCTGCATCCGCACCTATTCATATATATAAAATAATAAATTTAAATTCATATTTATTAAATTAATATAGCAAAATAATTATTATTATACAATAATATAATTAAAAAATGTTAAAATCATATTTTCTATAGAGAGATGATTATAATTTTTAATATTGAAAAAATATTAAATATATTGAATATATACATATATATAAAATTTAAAAATGACAATAGTATTACTAGCGGGATAGGTTCAGGTGCGAGGTGAATATCAACACACCCAAACTCACCCCCCCCCCCCCCCCCCCCCCCACCCCGAATTTTAATATCGGAGAAAATTTGCATCCCCACCCCGCACCCAATAAAAACGGATTCTCCGTCCAAATTACGACTGATTCGAATGGTTACTCGCAAGTGCGGGTTGTGTTGTCATCCCTAACGACTTCAAGTTTTCACATCAATTCCACAAAGAGGACATAGAGCATTCATGGAAATTCCTCTTCTAGCTCAAAAATAAATTTTTGGAAGCCTTCCCCCTACATAGTTTTGATCTAATAAAACCATTAATAATATTTATTACTGAAGAGTATTACCTTTATGTGAGAATCACATAATCTACAATCATTATAGTTATAGTTGTTTTCTTGAATTTGATTCCAGAAAATTAAAATTTACTGTATACTTTGCATAATTTTGTAGGATGTCGCTAGCAAAACTATTGGTGTCTTTTGGTACCTTGGATGTATTGCAAAAGCATCAAATACAAACTCTAGAGCAATTGTACTATTTTATGTATGCACAACTTGTACCATTATTTTAATGAGAATGGCCTATTCTTTTGCCTTTGACAAAAAATTATATGAACTTTTAGTGACCTATCTATTATTTTTATAAATTAATCCATTAGATTATATAAAGTAATAACACAAGACTTATTAGATTAAAAGATAAACAATAATAAACAAATTAAAAAATAAACAATGATCTGATCAGTCATATTTTATCCAATTGAGCTAATTGTAACCCCTACATTAATCCAATTTTAATAATATGGATTGTTAGTGACATATTAGTGATTCATCCACTTGTTTTCTTCTGATCCAATAGGTCGCGTAAAATAATAACTCAAAATTTATGGGATTACATAAAGAAAGAAAAAACAATAATTTGAGTTAAATTTTAGACAAAAATACATTTATAATCTTTTAAGTTTAACTCAATTTTGCTTACGTCTTATAAATTTATTTTAAATTTAGTCTTTTAAGTTACGTTTTGTTTGCACGTTAGTCTTTTATCTCAATTTTGACAATAATTAATCTTTTATTTCAATTTTGACAATAATTAGTTCAATTAAAAACTTATGATAATTTGAACATCTACCAAATACTGCAATATTATGTTTCTCATATTAATCATTTAGAGAACATTCATCAAATCTTATAAATTATATATTTCTTAATTTTCTCAACAACAATTTAAATACACGTTTAACCAAAACAAAGTAATAAAAGTTTCTCTATGTAATCAATGTTTTTTAACTTCTTTTACATAAATCTTGACATTTCATGACAATAAAGGCTAATTGTATAAACAAATATAACTTAAAGGACCGAATCGAAAAAAATAAACTAAAATGAACTAAACGAAAAAATTAAATCACTAAATGTGCATTTTTGACTAAATTTTATCTAATTAATCCATAATTGTCACCTCTACTTTGATCAAATTTTTAACACGTTGGTCCAAAACTTGAGCAATCAAATAATTGAATAATAACTTCGCTAACACGGAAGGGATTCCAATTTGAAATAAATCCACCGAAAAGCAACATGGATTGGTTGATGAGTCAAAAAAAAAAACATGGTTTGGGTGAGCTATCATCATTTTTTTGAAATGAAAATAAATATAAATATAATAAGTTATTACTTTGTTAAGGAATCTTCCCTCTCACGTTCCAATTAGTGGAGCCAATAATAGTAGTATACATCAGTACCACCTCTCCAAAAGTGACAATGACATGACATCAATAAAACTTGAATTATTATTGTTGACAAACATTGGTCTGGTATGTAAGTTCATTCATATTTATAAAGATGTGAGATTCTTACGACAAGTGTGAGAATTTTGTTGGCAGATAATGGACAAGTATACCTATCAATACTTCGAAAATTATCTTAAATATTTTATAGTTTTTATTCTAATTTTTAAAACTGAACAATGATAAAAATAATCCGTAATTATAATAATTTTGAAAAAAAAGGTAAAATAAATAATTTTATAAGATTTTAAAATTTTATTTTTAGTTTCTAAAAATTATTTTATTTATTTTTTATTTTTATTTTAAAAGTTATTTTTTTATAAAAATGTTAATATTTTTTGTCTTTAAATAAAGTTTTTATAAAATCAAAATAAAAACTAAAAGTGAATTAAAAAATTTTAACTTAAAAAATCATAATTTTGTAAGGAATAAAGAGATATTTAACTTAAAAATAATAATTAATATATATGATTTCATCACAAAAATTATTTATTTTAAGAATTTAATTAAAACATTTAAATCATAATTTTTAGTTATAAAATTTAACAGAAATATCAAAATTATTGAATTTAAAGTAAAAAAAAAAAACTAATTTTACGAATCGAAAAGATCAAAATTATAATTAAGTTAAGCAAAATGTTACGCTTCGTTTGTGTTGCGGATACTCCAAAGGCAAAGAAAGGGGCCCTTGAAAAGAAAGAGGAGTGGTTCTTTTTTCCATCATTAATTTTGCTTTTGTTCCAACACAATCGTAGAGGAAAAAAAAAACGAGGTCCTCAACTCCACTTTAAAACTGTTTCTTCTTAATTTGAGTGCAAAAGTGGAACGAAGTGAGAACTGTTTCTTCTTAATTTGAGTACAAAAGTGGAACGAAGTGAGATTTTGAAATAAAAATTGCAAAAATAGTATGTCTAGGGTAATGCTCATTTTTTAAAACTAAATATAATTTTTAAAAGATAAAACAAGTATTTTATATATATATATATAGAGTATTTATCTTCTTCTTTTGACCGTATAATATGCAGTATTTATCTTGTTTCATAGTTATGTTTTATTTCCTTCAACTTTTTCTTTTCATTTTCTTTTCAAAATTAAATGGAAATTGTTATAATACTGAAGTTAATTTAATTAATATACATTATTATTATTATTATTATTATTATTATTATTATAATTATTATTATTATTATTGTATAGGTGTAACAACAAAATTGTAAAAGGAAAAAATTACCTTAATATGCCAAGATGCGTATTTAAATAACATACTAAAATATAAAAAAAATTACTTTAATTAGTCTTGAATTAAATAGATCTACTTTTATAATTATTTTTGCTTATCTTTATTTTTGAGGAAGTATATATATA
>JBBPBQ010000003.1:43552760-43587215 GCA_037974755.1 Cicer yamashitae
ATATAATTCTTCCAAATTGTTTACATGTATTATCTTTGTTTCTATATATAAGATTTCATTTACATAAATTATAGAAATTAAAAAAATTAGTTATAGTATTAAATTTGTTTATAATTAGAATTGTTTTATTGGTTTACTTTTGAAAAATTGATTTAGTTTATGGTTATATTATAATATTTATTATATATTACAAAAAAAAAATTACATAATTGGAGATATAATAATAAAAAAAATAATTAATACAGTTAAAAAATTAAAATTAATCTTATAAAAAGGGTCGCGAAAAAATGATACTATATTGAAGTAAAGAACTAATGGAATATAGAGGATGATATAGTTCATTTAGATAAAATAAACGATAAATGAATATGAATTTATTAATAAATAATAAGGATAAATTAATGTGTGTATCAGATTGTGTGTGTCATTAACCAAATGGTTGGACAAAGTGGTTATAAATATAATGTGCTTCATGTAAAATCATATCGTTTAAATAATGCCTATATTACCCGCTAGGGATGGTTTGATTAGTGAAAAAACTTTTATACAAAAAAAGAAAAAAAATGTTGTTTTTGAGTTTCAGAAAACTGTTTAAAAACACAATTTATGCCACCGAACATATTACTGGGTTGAGTCGCGGACTAGGTCGCTCTCTTTAAGACGTTTCCCGGCACTGCCCAAATTGTGCAAGACAGACTATCAACCACGAAGTCTCCAGGATAAAACAGCTCAGATTCACTGTATCGGAGTTCCACTGCACCGTTGAAAACCGTTCTAGAATTACACCTTCAATATGGCAGTTAAATTCACTCTCAATATGACGATTAAAGTCACTCGCAATATGGTACTATGACCACTCATAAATCAAAAGAACTACGGCACAAAAACCGCTCTAAAAACGAAATGACTATGGTACAAAAACCGCTGTAAAAACGAAGGGACTACGGCATAACAACCGCTCTAAAACCGAAGGGACTGCAGCATAACAACCGCTCTAAAACCGAAGGGACTGCGGCATAACAACCGCTCTAAAACCGAAGGGAATGCAGCATAATAACCGCTCTAAAACCGAAGGGACTACGGCATAACAACCGCTCTAAAAACCGAAGGGACTGCGGCATAATAACCGCTCTAAAAACCGAAGGGACAAAAAGAAAGGGGAGAAGTGGCTCGAAAATTAGGCGAGCAGAATAAAAGAGAGAGAGAAAAGAGAAAGTTGGGAAGAGCATCCAACTTTGGTGTGCTTTTCACAATAGTTTGAAACTCATTATATAGTGGTGGAAGCAAACTCACATATGATTTCTAATCAATGTAGGACTTTAGCATACTCAAAATAGGAGAGTTTTCCAATGTGGGAGTTCAAAAAAATTTCTTTCCAATGTGGGACTTGAATTTTAAAAAACATGTTTCTTTCCACTTGAATTTACAAAAACAAATTCTTTCCAATGTGGGACTTCAACAAAATATTTTTTTTTCAATTCACATAATAACATACTATGTTCCAACAATCCCCCACTTGAATTTAAAAAGTGTTTCTGAAATAGCGTCAAACACTTTTATAAGATCGTGCATAAACAAAGGTGTCTCTTGACTTGAACCTTTGCATAGTAAGTAAGATTCAGATTCAACAAGAGTGACTTGTAGTCTTGAACTCTATCTTTGACGTCAAACCCACACACAACCTTTTCATATGGTGTATTCTCAAAAGCCCGTGCATTAATGGCCCTGCACGTCTATCCCAGTATAGTGAACGCTCTAGGAATTCTACCTCAAAATTCCAAAGGAAGTGGCCCCACTTCCACATTCACATAGGTGAGTCTATCAATAGTACTCCTGTAGCTTGGTACTCCACTCCAATAGGGTATAGATCTCATTAAGAGTTTCTATTACCTCATCCTATTATCGCTTCAGAAATCATGCTTCTCTTATTTATAATAGCATGTTCATCTCATATCACTTCACAACTTGTTATTACCCATTGAACCTAATTCTTGGGATCTCCAGTCTTTTAGGTCGGGTTACCATCATGAGTGACTCTATTGGCATTAGTCTCATCCTTTTGGATGTATCTCTAGCTAATCCTTTCGTCAAAGGATCTGCCAAATTTTCATCACTATGTACATGATCTACTATAACAACTCCTTTAGAAAGTAACTTTCTAACAACATTGTGCTTACGACGAATTTGTCGTCTCTTATCGTTGTAATAACGATTCTCAATCTTTGCAATAGCCGCGGTACTATCGCAGTGGATCAACACATCTGTCATAGGTTTTTCCCATAAAGGGATCTCAACTAGCAAACATCTCAACCAGCTTACTTCTTCACTAGTAATAGATAGTGCTATCATTTCAGACTCGACAGTGGATTGAGCCAATATCGTCTGTTCTTCGATTTCCAAGATACAGCACCACCGGCTATACTGAAAATATAGCCACTGGTTGCTTTGGAGTCATCTGATAAGGAGTTCCAATCAGCATCATTGTATCCTTTAAGGACGGCAGGAAATCTTTGATAATGTAATCCGAGACTCATGGTCCTTTTTAGGTATCTCGTGACTCTCTTGATAGCGTGCCAATGCTCAATACTAGGTCTACTGGTAAACCTGCACAACAATCCCACGACGTAGGCAATGTCGGGTCTAGTACAATCAGTGGCATACTTGAGGCTGCCAATGATGCTCGCATAATTAGTTTGTCTAACACCTTCACCAGTGTTCTTGAAAAGTTTCACACTTAGATCATATGGTGTGCAAGCAGGTTTACAGTCAAAGTATTTATATTTCTTTAGGATCTTTTCAACATAGTGAGATTGATCCAAAGAAATTCGATTTTCTGACCTAGTAATCTTGATTTCAAGGATTACACTTGCTTCTCTAAGGTCTTTCATATCAAAGTTGTTACACAACAATGATTTCACAATATTTACAGCATAAATGTTTGATTCAAATATGAGTAAGTCGTCTACATAGAGACATATGATAGTGCAAATGCCATTTTCAGATTTGTAATAAATGCATTTGTCACTTTCATTCACTTTAAACTCATTCGATATAATCAAGTTATCAAACTTTTCATGTCATTTCTTAGGAGCTTGTTTAAGACCATACATAGACTTATCTAACTTACAGATCTTGTCTTCTTGTCCATGAATCACAAAACCTTCAGGTTGTTCCATATAGATTTCTTATTCCAAGTCACAATTGAAAAAAGTTGTTTTAACATCCATTTGGTGTATCACCAGGTTATGAATAGCCGCAAGTGATATGTGCACTCTAATGGATGTTATTCTAGTGACTGGTGAAAAAGTGTCGATGAAATCTATATTTTCTCTTTGTCTAAAACCTTTGGCTACAAGGCGTGCCTTGTACTTATCAACAGATCCATCGGGTTTTAGTTTCTTTCTCAAAATTCATTTACAACCTGTTGATTTGCAACCATGAAGCAAGTCTACTAAATGTCAGGTCTTGTTAGACTCTAGAGAATCCATTTCATCGTTTAAAGCTTCTTGCCATAGATCTGCATCCAATGATGACAGAGCTTCTTTAAGATTTGCAAGATCCTCTTCTAAATTATAGGCCATTTATTCAGGTCCATAATCTTTAGCAACTCTTACTCTCTAACTCCTTCGAGTTTTTTTTTTGCCTTGTTTGTTGCTTTCAGTGCTTCTTGTCACAGGAACTTGACTTGGTTCGCTGCCCCCACTATTTCTCCATTTGAAAGGGAATTTATTTTCATAGAAGTCAACATCATTTGACTCTATGATCACTTTTGCATTTAGGTCATAAAACTTATACGCTTTTTTCTTTACTGCATACCCAATGAATACACATTCATAGGCTTTACTGGCGAGTTTAATTCGTTTGGGATCGGGGATTCTGACATAAGCCAGACAACCCCAAGTTCGAAGATAAGACAAGTTGGGCTATCTTTTCTTCATTATCTCATAAGGAGATGTTTTGTTCTTAGATTTATGAACTCTATTCAAAACATAACAAATAAGCAATATATTTTTCACACACCAATGATATGCAGCACTAGAGTTAAGCATACTAGCAACAACTAGTTCAATAAGAGTTATATTATTTTTCAACTTTACCATTCACTTCAAGCAATTATGGTGCAGTTTTTCCATGTATAATTCCAGGCAATTTATAAAACTCATTAAACAAACTAGAATCATACTTAGAACCTCTTAATCTTTCTACTAAATTGATTTTCAATTTCAGTTACAAAGATCCTTAACATAACATGTCAAGCGTTTCACTTTTATTTTTCATTTGATATACAAAAGTATAGTTAGAGCAATCATCAATAAAAGTAATGAAACAACGTTTTTCATTTCTTGTTAACGTCCCATCAAGTTCACATATATCAAAGTGTAATAAATCTAAAGACTCATATTCTTTAACTACAAATTTATGTGAACTCTTTTTTATTTTAGCTTAACTACAAAAATCACATTTTTCAAAATCATTCATAGATAACTTTAGAATTAAACCTAAGTTACTTAAGTTTGAAATTAAATGTGTTCACATCACATAGTCTAGCATGTCAAAAATTAAAATCATACAACATGTAAGCAGGAGACATTTTATTGATTTCAACATTCAAAAAAAGAGACATATTAAATTTCAACATTTAAATTAAATATGACATGAGTGACGTACCTTAATAGATGATCTCATGAGTTATATTCAGCTTCCATGGATATGTCATTGGTCATATGATACTCTGAGTAGTAGCTCACAACATACTTATTCAGAGCATCTCTAGTAATATTGTTAGAATTGTAGTAGTTATACAGATCATCAGCAAGCTCATTAAGAATATAATTCTTATCATTATTCTCCCATGGATTAATTCTCTAACTTTCTTATCCTTTTCTGTTTGGCTCAAACTGAAACAGTTTATTAAAATAAGAGGCAACAGAACCAAATCCAGTAATCTCTTCGGTTGACATGGCAGAAAGAAACGTCTTAGAATTGTTGTTTTTGAGTTTCAGAAAACTGTTTAAAAACACAATTTATGCCACCGAAGATATTACTGGGTTGAGTCGCGGACTAGGTCGCTCTCTTTAAGACGTTTCGCGGCACTGCCCTAATTGTGCAAGACAGACTATCAACCACGAAGTCTCCAGGATAAAACAACCCAGATTCACTGTATCGGAGTTCCACTGCACCGTAGAAAACCGTTCTAGAATTACACCCTCAATATGGTAGTTAAAGCCACTCTCAATATGACGATTAAAGTCACTCGCAATATGGTACTATGACCACTCATAAATCAAAAGAACTACGGCACAAAAACCGCTCTTAAAACGAAGGGACTACGGCATAACAAACGCTCTAAAACCAAAGGGACTGCAGCATAACAACCGCTCTAAAACTGAAGGGAATGCGGCATAATAACCGCTCTAAAACCGAAGGGACTGCAACATAATAACCGCTCTAAAAACCGAAGGGACTGCGGCATAATAACCGCTCTAAAAACCGAAAGGACAGAAAGAAAAGGGAGAAGTGGCTCGAAAATTAGGCAAGCAGAATAAAAGAGAGAGAAAAGAGAAAGTTGGGAAAAACGTCCAACATTGGTGTGCTTTTCACAATAGTTTGAAATTCATTATATAGTGGTGGAAGCAAACTCACGTATGATTTCTAATCAATGTGGGACTTTAGCACACTCAAAATAGGAGAGTTTTCCAATGTGGGAGTTCAAAAAAATTTCTTTCCAATGTGGGACTTGAATTTTAAAAAACATGTTTCTTTCCACTTAAATTTACAAAAACGAATTCTTTCAAATGTGGGACTTCAACAATATTTTTTTTTTCAATTCACATAATAACATACTATGTTATAACAATTTATTAATAAATAATAACGATAAATTAATGTGTGTATCATATTGTGTGTGTCATTAACCAAATGTTTGGACAAAGTGGTTATAAATATAATGTGCTTCATGTAAAATCATATCGTTTAAATAATGCCTTTATTACTCGCTGGGGATGGTTTGATTAGTGAAAAAGCATTTATACAAAAAAAGAAAATAATGAAGAAATTCGGTTCACGAACTATTCACCAGAGTTTAATTTTTTTTGGTGCAACTTAATTTAGTTTAGTTTTTGGTTTTTTTTTGTTTTGGACAGTCTTAATTACTATTAACAGATAATCATATCACTTAATAGATAGTAGTGTGGAAAAATAATTGTGACAAAATTCGATCCCTTAATTGAATCTTCATACTTTGAGAGATTAATCTCTAATTTCAAATACGGAATACCTAGAGAAAATAATAATAATAATAATAATAATACCAAAATTAATCCCTATAAAAAAAATCTTCTAAAAATTAAAACAAAGTGAATTAATACTTTGCAAGTATAAATAAGCCACTAGTTAAACCGCTGAAGAGGAAACAATCCCTTAAATCATTCCTATACTCTTTCCTTGCTGTCTTTTTATACTTTATTTCTCTGTCCTAACTAAGTGCCCCCAATTAATTTTCTTCTCCCAAAAAGAATGACATTGAGAATCACTTCCACCAACGCAACATGTTTTCTCATATTGGCGCCTCTTGTTCTACTTAGGACATGGAAGCTTCTAAATTGGCTGTGGTTAAGGCCAAAGAGACTAGAAAAGCTGTTGAGGGCACAAGGCCTTCAAGGCAATCCATATAGGATTTTGGTTGGAGACACAAAGGAAATGTTTAAGGTGATGATGGAAAATGCCAAATCTCAAAAACCTACCAACAATACTCTCTCACTTGACAAAGATGCGGCACCACACGTCTTTACATTTATTCATCACATTGTCCACAAATTTGGTATGTATCTTTGATTCCCACCACTCATATACTGCATCTTTAAAAACAATTCTTTAATAATATGAGCGAGAAATAAATAAAGTTAAATATTGTTATAATTAATAAATCTTTAATTTTCTGATTCAATATAAGTATATCAATAATTTTCTCTCCAACATCGTTTATTTATTTCATCAATTAAATAACTGATTTTCAATTTTATTGGTTGACAATAATGTTCTTCACAGTAAAAAAATATTTTAATTAGATGAAATCCGGTAAATGCAATTCATATTGCAGTCTAGGGACATATGATATTATCTTGATTGTTTAATTTCTTTTTCTCTGCATTTGTTTAGATGTATACTTTAGGATAAGGACAAAATAAATAATATAAACAATCAAGCTGTAGTAATAAAAGAATAGTATTTTTTATATGTTGTAAATAAAAAATGGGGGTGGATGAATAATTACTATAATACTTTTAACAACAACAAAACTATGCCCATTAAAACAAAGTCTAGGCCCAAATAGTCTTTTTGCATTCAAAATCTATGTAGTCCTTTTAAAACAGTTGATGATAACACAACAAAATCATGTGTAGGCAAGAATTCATTTTTATGGGAAGGTACAAAACCAAAAGTGATCATTACAAATCCTGAGCAAATTAAGGAAATCTTCAACAACATCCATGACTTTGAAAAACCTAAGTTGAGCCCCCTTTTCAAGCTATTGGGCACAGGACTCGCAAATTATGAAGGCGATAAATGGCGGATGCATCGAAAGATTATGTTGGAAATGATGAAAAATTAATGGAAGAATTGTTGGTATTAATGGTGACATTAATGAGCTAGTGTGGTTGTGAATTGAAAAAATGAGAAGTCCCACATAGGAGGGATACCACACTATGGAAGGGTATATAAGGTGGAGGTATGTACCTTGGGGTGTGCCCCAAGGGGTACCCCAATTTTGTGAAGGAGGGAGAACGCAAGCAAAGTTGGCCACCACACACGCGCGCGCCGCCGTCCGGCTCGGCCGGGCCTTGGCATTGGCTTGGTCTTGGTCTTGGTCTTGGTCTTGGTCTTGTGGTGTATTATTATTTAATTAATTTTTATTTTTAAATTAAATGCTTGCTTGCGTTTTACCTCTGATTGTTGCGTTAATTACGTAACTGCCCTCCACCGAATCTACCTAATGATTTGATCCAGTCTTCTCCTTTTTGCCCGGTCAAAACCTTTGGAACGGTCAACAGGAGCGCTCTGATGGATCCACTGATTTCTCTGATCCAGTTACGGAATTCCTCTATAAATAGAGAGCTCCCCTCAGTCGAAAAATCACACCAAAAGCACTCCGCTTCTGAGGCTTTTCTCTCTTCTCCCCCCGTTCTTACTTCTTCTACTTCTTCTTTTTTCTTGAGTGGCCTTCGTGCCATATTACGAGTGGTAGTCGTCAGACTGCCATATTGAGGGTGTAATTCGAACGGTTTTCTACGGTGCAGTAGAACTCCGTAACAGTGATCTGGGCTGTTTTATCCTGGGGACTTCGTGGTTGATAGTCTGCCTTGCACCTTTTGGGCAGTGCCTCGAAACGTCTTAAAGAGAGCGACCTAGTCCGCGACTCAACCCAGTAATATTTTCGGTGGCATAAATTGTTTTTTTCAAACTTTTTCAAAATTCAAAAATAACAGATTATCAGTCCTGCTTTCTACTTGGAAAAATTAAAGGTTATACAATTACTAATTTTAAACACTTTGTTGTAAGGAGTTTTAATTTTTTAGTAACATATACTACAAACAATTGATTAATGATGAAAATTAGAAACAAAAAATAGATTTTGTCTCTAATTGTCCCCGTTATTAAATTTAGTGATGATATTGGATATTAATTCTCTTTTCGTTTTTAAATTTTCTTGCAAATGCAATTTTTTCTTAGCATGTTAAGCAAACATTGTAGCTTAAATGTGTGTTTATTTTTTAGAAATAATGAAAATAATTTTTTAATATTATTTTTAAAAATTTAAACAATTGTTTATTTTAAAATATATTATCTTCTTATTCAAAAATAAAAGTAACATTTAATTAAAAAAAATTAAAAAAAAATAAAATTAACACAATTTTAGAAGAAAAAAAAAATGTTTACAAAGTAAACGCTAGAGACCTATTTCTAACTTTATTTACTCCCTTTTAAGTTTTAATTATGACTCTTATGGTATGTTTCTATATATTGCAGATTATGTTACCCGTATTTTCCCAAAGTTGTAATGATATGATTAGCAAATGGGAAGAGATGTTTTCAGATGGAAAACTTGAAATCGATGCAAGGCCTTTTCTTCAAACTTTGACTTGTGATATTATTTCTAAAACAGCATTTGGAAGCAGTTATGAAGAAGGGAAAAAAATATTTGATCTTCTGAAAGAGCAAGCAGGACTTATTATGAAATTACGCAACGTTTATATTCCAGGATGGTGGTAAGGCCAACAATAATATAATACATAGCAAAATTAAGCATATTGAAAAAAATAATTGTTGATAGAACTTACTATAGAAAAAAATTTTGATATATCTATTTTCACCAATTTACGGAATCGATCATCCTATTTTAAAATCTGACAGTTTTAATCTCTCGTTCTGAGTTTTTAACAAAAAAATAGTCATATAACATGTTTTAAATAACGTAACATATGATACGATGATGTAGACTAATTAAGACTTATGAAATCACAATAAAATTCTCTAAATATTTAACTTTCAACTTCAGAAAATTTTCATTTTTGTAATTTAATTAATGACATATGAACAATTAACGCATCTAGATGGTTCTACATCATAAAATCGTATGTCACATCATTGAAAATATGTCAAATTATGATTTTTTTAGTTCAAAAATCTAAACAAGAAACTAAAATTATTGTCTTTTAAAATAGAAAGACAAATTCTATGAATCATATAGAAGGACCAAAACTGTAATTAAGAAAGAAAAAAAATATATCTAATTGTTAGAATGACAAGCCACTAGTGTGGAAAGGAAATTTTGATACCAAGTGATCACACACCCAAGTGGTTATATAACTACCTTTGTTAATTTCATTTGTATAGTATTCAATTTCTATTAGAGATGAAAGATTATTTATATTTAAATCAATATATGATCTATTTGTAGGTTACTACCAACAACTACACACAAGAGGATGGCAAAAATTGATAAAGATATTCAAACATCACTCGAGGCTATAATCAACAAACGAGAGAAAACAATGATGGCTGGTGAAGTCTTTAACAAAGATTTATTGGGCATACTTTTGGAATCAAATCACAAAGAAATACAAGAAAATGGAAACAATAAGACCGTTGGAATGACCAACCAAGAAGTAATTGAGGAATGCAATGCATTCTACCTTGCGGGGCAAGAAACCACTTCGGTTTTACTTGTTTGGACTATGGTATTGTTGAGTAGATATCCTGATTGGCAAGCACGTGCTAGAGAGGAAGTCTTGCAAGTTTTTGAAAACCAAATGCCAAATACTGATGGGCTAACTCGCCTAAAAATAGTAAGTATCACACACTTACTTTTATTTTTCATTGTTACTATTACTTAAATCATTTTGGCATTAAGTCCTAATGTAAGTTTGTGTATCATAGATGCCAATGATTCTCTACGAGGTTCTAAGGTTATACCCACCATCAATTTACTTCAATCGAGTAGTTCGTAAAAATGTGGAACTTGGAAGTCTTTCTCTACCTGCTGGAGTTCTAATTTCCTTACCAATACTATTGGTTCACCAGGATCGTGATATTTGGGGTGATGATGCTACTGAATTCAAACCCGAAAGATTTTCAGAAGGAATTTCAAAAGCAACAAAAGGCCAAGTTTCTTTTTTCCCATTTGGTTGGGGTCCTAGGGCGTGCATTGGGCAAAACTTTGCTTTATTAGAAGCGAAAATGGTTTTGTCACAACTTCTACAACGTTTTTCATTTGAACTTTCCCCTGCCTATGCTCATGCTCCAATGGCTGCAATCACTCTTAGTCCAAAATATGGGGGTCATATCATTCTACATAAATTATAGTGTCATGAATTTGTATAATTAATGTAAAATTATTTTCAAGCAACTTTAATTTATGTATTCATCTTTTGTACTTGTAGGGGAATACCTCTTCTAAATTATATTGAATGTTACATTTGAATTACTAGATAGGTTGGTCTTTGAAAATGCAACATTACGGGAACAATGATATGCCATCCTTCCAATGTGATGGATAATTTAAATTTCAATAATGATATTTGTACATCCACAATTTTTTAAGCTCATTCAACACTTTATTTTTTTCCTATCTCTCACTTCCTATTACATTATTTTTTTCGTAGAATGGACTGAACTTGACAGAGTAACCGGTTAATGGGGTTTTGAAAACCAGCATGGTTTTGAGAATCGGAGTTTGGTTAGGTGAAAGAGTGAGTGTTAGGTGTTTGATGTTATGCAGCTGAGGTTGGTTCTCTTTGATTCATCATATGTTTGTCATTAAGGTGTTTGAGGATTGATATGTAGTGGCAGCTATGCAATGCAAGATTGAAGATTACTAGCTAGTTCAGATCTTTAGTCATAGAAATATGTATTGGTTTCTCAAGTATGCTACCAATTTTTCCCCTTTTATAATAACTTTGTTTATTTGAGATATATTGTTTGATGAATGATTTCTATTTGAGATATATTGAGGATTCATTGTGATTGTTTATTGACTTGTTTATTGTAGCAAGCTGAAGCCTTGAAAAATCACACTGATCTCAAAGTCAGAATGTATTGAGGAGACATGGGGTAGACTATTACGATGAAGCTACATGGAAAGAAGAAATGGAGAAACATGAGGTGAGGATCTTTGCATTTCTATCAAAAATAAAAGATGTCCTTTGTTATTTCATATTAATAGTAATCTTGTATTTGCATAACCATAATCTATCTGGTTTGTGGCTTCAATCTCTATGTTCAAATAAAATGGAAAAATAGACATCGGCTTTCTGTTATTCTAATATTCAATTAACCTGAATAAAAATGTCTATCATTTGTTATTAAAGTTTTAGTATGATGATTCTGAATTTAATCTTTTTATGTTCTGTATATAACTGTAATTGATGTTAGTAATGCTTTTGAATGTACAGGTGCTTGTCATGACTCTTGCAATATTGCTCTATTTCTTGAGGCATAGCTTTATCAAACTGAATATGATAAAGGTTTTAATAATGGATGAATGTCATCATGTTCACGGTAGACACCCTTATGCTTGTATCATGACTGTAACTGTTATATATACCCTTTACTTGCTTTTCTTCGGACTGATATATGTGTATTTTGAACTTATTACCATAGTATATTTTAGTTGTGATATGTTCTTCACTAAAATTATAATGTTGTAAAATTCTATCTGAATCATCGACCTTGAAAGGTTTGTTATTTTATTATGTGATACATGTGTTTTGAACTTATTGCTATAGTATAAAATTTATTTTTCTATGTTGCATGCAGGAGTTTTACTGTAGCACTCTGATTTTTAACAGCGCGAGTGCATTTTTTTTTTATTTTTTAAACAACTTAATAAAATAATATGTCGTATCGCAAAACGACAAGAGTCATAAATAATTACATCATATATACAAACAAACTAAAATAGTTTTTGGGACAATAATCTACAGTATATAAATAGAAAATACATCGAGGTTATGAGACCTATCAGACATCGCTCATACCCGTGGGGTATTCTCGGCAGACACCTGCACATAAGTACTACCCCAAGAATGCTATCCCCCATGGTCACGTCAAAAAAATGAAACATGGACCTACCAAAAAGTCAACTGTCAAGTTATGCCATAGATATAGTCATCCCAAAACAAAATAGTACAACCACCAAAAGAACAACACTAAGACCTTATACAAGCAAAAACTAATCTGATCATCCACTAATAACTACAGTAACAAGGGTGACCTCCACACACCAAGCAAGTTCCTTCTAACGCAATATCTCCCCTCGAAGTAACTTCTTCATCCTCATCAGCCATAGAGGAATTAGTCTCCTTAGAAGTCAGGTCCACCAACGAGAAATAACTGCCCTAGCTCTCTTACCTGTCCTTACCACTCTCTTCGTATATGTAGGTCTGCTTGAGATGGGGTTGTATGCCCAAGCAGTCGGCGAATGCTGGTTAGGAAAGTCTAACGACGTTTCCGTCGTCAGGGTAACAGTCGGTAGAACGAACTCGGATATCATCTGAGGGCAAAGTCCAATTTCCACAATAATGTAAAGGGTCACCAACCAAAATTAACAAATAACATTTAACAATTATGTCATAAAGACAAGCAATAACACTTAGCAATTACGGCATGATAACAAACAATAACAGAGTATGTATATACAAATCTCATATTATAACAAACATGACTCGCGTGCCAAACACTCTAATGAATGCTTATATGTCAATGCACATGATTCCGGAATTTCCAAACCCTCCTCGAGGGGTGTAAATCATAAATGTACCGCCTATCACAGACCAGCGTAAGGATAAGATGGACCTATCAACTCATGGAACCATCCCGTGGCCCATCACGGTTACCACTAACACCATCTCCCATCACGGTCACCACTAATTATGAAATGTATGAGCATACTCTGACTCTTTCACAACAATCATTATGTAAATGTAGCTATTAAAAGACTCCTCTTTTAATACTCATTACACACCAATAATTTGTCATACTTTTCATAGAGCATACTCAAGACATATTCTCCTCAATAAAATTCATAACATGTAGCAACACGTATTATCACTCAAAAATGCATAATCACATCAATATTAATCATCACATATTCACACATCAATCACACATATAAGGTCCCTATGTGCAAACTAAAAATTTGGAAGGAGCCCTTACCTTGATTATAGATTTTTCAACAGTTATCACTACCACAATCAAACACAACGAAAAATCTCGTTCGTGCCGACACCTTCAATCAAATAGTGTTTGACTTAGTCAAATTAATCCCTGAAACTATAACTACCTTACAAACCCTTTTTTACTTCTAACCCCCTTAGAGTATATTTCACTAATAGAGTTTACCACGAGTAAGGACTAATAGTATTATTATCTGCAACACACTTTCAACATATAAAACATATTTTTAGAAATTAACATCCTTTAATTTTTCAGTGAATTCACTAACAATTATTCGAAACGTTTTAAGTTATTTTTCTCAAAAATTTTCACACAACCACAAATTTTTCTCAAATTTGTCGTAACTCATTTTTTTTTCTCAAATAACTACAAGTGTGATCCACTACATTTTTTAAAGACTAAAAGTTCAATCAAAGTATTTACCTTATAACAACATAATCAAACAAAACAAATATCAATGAATATTTTTTTCTAGTTTCAAAGTTCTAACTCATTGAAATATTTTCATCCTTTTCAAAATATATATTTTTCAACAAAGTTTGTATTTTAATTCATGAATTGGAATCTTTTTTATAAAAAAATTCTAACTCAAAACTTTAACCTTTACTTAATAAACTTGAAACTTTAATTAAAATCATACAAACTTTTCTAAAAATTGAAAGTATACATATATAAGCTTGAAACCACAATTCACTAATTTTGCTTTAATCACAAGTTCAAAATTTGATAACCACGTGTATACATTCTTACTCATCAATCTTAACAATTATTTTTGGAAAGACATAAACTAAGAAAAATCGTTTTTCTTTAATCACCACAACAACATTAATATATCAGAGTTCTCCCAACCGCTAACTCAAGGAGCTCAATTCCTTTTCAAGACTCAAGGAGCTAACTACATAAACATAAGGATTCATAACAATTTGTTCACCATCAAAATCTATCAAACCACATCATAATTCCAAAATTAAATCCTTGTCACATAAAAAATAACTTTCACAACCAAGTGATACATTATTTATTTAAAACTAAATAAAAATGAATGTTTTTCAATTCACACATACGCATACTCGACAATTCAAATATTTTTATCCTTTAAGTTATATCATTCAACTATTAGAGCACAAAAATTTGAGTTAAAAAAAATACTCTAAACTTCTTCTTTAAACTCAACCCAAGAGTAATTAAAAGAGTAACATTTTAAACTCTAAACATTTTATTTCAATCTAACTTTTTGTTCAAACTCGTTAACTTAGTTAAAATTTGAACTTTTTCACAACTTTAACAACTCTAAATTTTTTGTAAAGTTTCAACTTCAACTCAAACTCATTTATTTGAAAATAACTCATTACATAACTCAACCACATCAAAAATCAAATTTTCTTTCTAACCATTACTAACAACATCAATAACAAGGATAAAATTTTATTTTATTTTAAAAAAACACCCTCAACACCAACACCTCCCTAATTTCACATTTAAACCGAATTAATCAAACAAAACCAACAAAACATCATGTCTCCTTGGTTTGAGAGAGAGAGGAGGAACTCATTCACTTTTCTCAACAACAACAACATTAAATGATTGATTAAGAACTCAAAAATTTCACTCATCCCCCCACACTACATATAAGATTTTTTCGAATTTAAGAAAAGGGGAAGGAAGTAAGTGTCTCACCTCAAATAAATTAGCTCACAAGCACCGCCTTGTAGAGGGGGGTTACTTTCCTTCCTAATACTTCTTGAATGGAGGCTTTGATCTAGTAGAAAATTGAGGTTTTTTGTTTGTTTTTAAAACCAACACTACTCCTTTTTTTTTTTTTGAAACAGAAAGAAAGAATAGGGAGGGGGACGACGAAGGTTGAAGGGGAAAGGGGAATGGGTTTTTTGTCCTATGTGACACCCTAAACCCCAAAAGAATATATAATAATTTATAATAGAATTTTTAACTTTAATTCGCAGCGGATAAAGCAAATATGTTTTCAAGGGAATAAAAACTTTTATAATTAATTTAAAATATCACGTTTCTCAAAAATCAAAAGGAGCACCTTAAACTTCTTTACTCCTATAAAATAGTGCAATCTCAATAAGCTTGATTTAAGTATAATTACTTGATTTAATTCTAAAAACTTATTAGTACTTATAAGGTTTTCATACAAAAAGTCGTTTCAAATTAAATAAGTAAAATACAAATAATAACCCTTATTCGCGGTATCACCTATCAGAGCGGGGTTCCTCCCAACTTGAACTTCAAGATTCATTAATCTGTAACAATTGCGATTTCGCAAACGCAGGGCCAAGCCAGTCAAACACAAACAACGAAGGAGGTGAGTTTTGAAATCATGTTAATAGTATGATATAAGTAAGAAGAACACGCATTTGATCATAAATAAACCGTATCATTAAACAAACATTATTCAAGGAATAACATCACATAATGAAGTCAAAGTCAAAATCAAGAAAAATCAATACATTTCACTGTAACATCAAATCGTCTAAGAGAAATTATAATCACATGCGATACACATTAATCACAACAAAACAACCACAATAAAATGCAATGCTATGCATGAGTTTAGACTCTACTTCACAATGTGGTACCATTCTAACTCTGAAGTACTTGGTTAGGAGGCTTGATACTATGCCACCATCCCGGTGGACAGACAATTCAAATTGGTCATGTCCTCATAGATCCCCTCAACTCAACCCGAGACACATATACGCGACGGTCGAGGTAAACGTGTGTTGCATGGTAGCTCCCGACATTTGGAGTGCTACCTCCAAGTCACCTAGGAATTCCCCACCCGAATACCTCCAATGTCTAACAATCTTGCCTTAAGGCTCAACAGTAGACCGCCAAGTTCAGGCTCAATTCAGTTGTACTTCTCCGGAATCACTAGGCTTGTCAGGCCCTACCTATATGATGACAAAATAATCTCTACTTCACAAATTCTCAATATTTATTTTCTCCCCTCGTTTGGCCTATGATACTCCATTAAGACCGTCATCTCAAACACAAATTGGAATCACAATTATTTTATCAGGGGTTACTTCAATATTTTCATCACAAATTCATAACATCACTATTATAAATCACACATCATCATCATTACATAACTCATCAGAAATTTATATCATAAAATTAATTCGACACTCAATATTACAAAAACATCAAATACCTAACAAATATTTCTATTCTATATTTTAATCTCACAATTTCCATATTTGCACATTAATTAGTTTATCCCTCAAATGACTACTGCTGTACGTAGCGATCCCCAGATGAATCGTTGGGAAATACGGTTTTCCCGTTCATCTCACAATATATTATGCTCATGAATTCAAACGCTCTGTCACCCCTTACCTTATTTAGACGCTTTCTCAAACACAGAAATCAATAGCGGCTGCATATCGTCAACGTACAGCGAGCGAATCCGAATAAGCGGCGACTTCACAAAATCGTCGAGACGTGACTGATAAATTATGCGGAGCTAAAAATAAATGTTAAATAATTAATACTAATTTTAGGAACAAAAATGGAGTCAAAATGACAACAAGAAAACTGCAGAAAATGTCTCACCGACTGGTCGAAGCGCCGGAAGCGTCCAACGTCAAATTCATTGAAAAATGCAAATGAGTAGTGTTTCTTGAAGGTTTCGACGAGAGGAATCCAAAAACGATGTCAGTCTTTTGAGACGACAAACGTGGTGATCAGAATCGGCCAAAAACAGCTCGTCAAAGGAAAGAAACGCAGTTGTTTCTGATTAAACCGAGCCACGATCGATAAAATTGATGCCAAAAATGGATTTATTGGCCGATTTTGTGTGGGATAGAGGCTGAGATCGTTTCAAAATGCCAAGGAATTGGTGGGAGTGAATTTTAGAGAAAAGCGATTTGGCTGCCATTAGTATGATTTTCGTTTTTTTTACTATTTTACTTGCAGAAGGAGGGGTGCAGATAGCACATGTACAGGTACAAGAGTAAAACTGTAAGGCCCAACACAAGTAGTCAAGTCTGAGGCAGAAATAGGGGTGTAATGAGCAACTCGCAGGTGTAGGAAAGAAAAGTTCAACCAGTAATAGCCCAAATTAATATGCAGAAGTAGATAATAGGGGTGTAAGCAGTCATCTGGTCCAAAATTCATTTTCTAGTATTTCTAAAAGCCCTTAATAAATAAATAATTTATTTTACTTTTCTAGAAACTTTTTCTCCAAAATACTCATTTTAACATAATATTATTTATCCTTAACATAGTTAAATCTAATTTTAACCAAAACTCTCGTATTCAAAATAATAACTATAATTATTACTATAATATTTCTCAAAATAATCACATAAAAATACATCATCTTTATAGAATTGTCGAAATGATAAAATAAATAAATATAACATCAACGATTTAGATTATTTACTAAATCAAAATAAATATGTATAAAATCCTCATACCATAGCAACTATATAAAAATAAAGAAAATCAATATTAAAATTACTAATATACCAAGATAATTATTTGTAAAATAAATAATTAAAATAACACATATATATAAATAATTAAATATAATTATGTACACACTTAACATCAGTCAAACATACAAGAAAATATCATATTAACTACGAACGCACATATACATGTAGAATCGCCTAAAATCTTATTCTTTAAAATATTTACGCTAAAATACTTTTATTTATAAAATAATAAAATATAGTATTTGTTATTTATATCACCTATTTAGTCAAATATATACAAAATTAGTGTATCATAGAAAACACCCATATAACGAAAGTTAGTCACAAGATTTATCCACATATATTCTAAAATAGTTTTAATACGAAATTAATTATCTAAAATCCTATTTAATTAAGAAAATATTTATTATAAAATTTGGGGTGTTACACCCTGGCTCTGTTGGTTTCTTATATATATATATATATATATATATATATATATATATATATATATATATATATATTATAATTAAATAATTAGGTATATTATAAAATCATCAGTATAACATCTAATCACTCTTCCACGTCTCACATCACTCACTTCTCAATCTAATTTAATAAAAATATTTACTCTCGTCGCAACTCAATTGACAGATGAATTTATCAACAACATGTGACATTTTAAAATAATTTGTTCGGTAATAAATTCTCCGTAACTTACTTAAATTATACTCTAATAAATAATTTTAATCGGATCTCCAAAATATATATATATATATATATATATATATATATATATATATATATATATATCAAACATATTACTAACTCTAACAAAATGTATTTTTGGTACTTAATTCACAAAATAAAAAAATTGGGCTAAAGGCCTAAACAATTCAACACAAAATACACTAAAATTGCATAAATTAGAGTTTAGAAAATTTAGGATCTTACATTTACTATCACCAGTTAAGATCTGGTGTCTCTAAGCGTCCTCGAATTTTTGGAATGACTGCATCCCCAATTAAGTTGAAAGGTATACAAGCCTAGAGAAAGTTTCTAATCATTTCTTTGTATTGCTAGTTTTTCCTGATTATTTAATTGTGTCAGTTATTCTCTCATGTTCATTTTCCTTTTCCTTCACTTTTATTTTTTAATACAACTAGAAATTTCGAGGAGACCTTGTCAAAAAATATACGGGAACTCATGACTCTAATGCATTCAAAGGTTGTTTTTTTCCCTTCCTTTCTATGTACATTTTTTCTTACTTTGTTGTTTATTCTTTCTATGCATGTTGTTGTGTTTAGTGGCAATATGTTATCCCCTTATCTTATTTGTGAATATTACCGTAACAAAATCAAATCTATGATAGGGCCTACTGTTAGGATGTAACCGAACAAGATTAATCATATATTAGTTTAGCTGCTATTTATTTTGCATCTTTTTTGTTATTTCTAGTAGTTATTTTCTTAGTTTTAGGGAGCAACTAAAGTCAGTGTAGTACCGACACTTCATATTGAATGTGTGTTTTGTGGTCGACGCGTGTCAGTCTCCGACACCTACACATGTTACATTCAATTTCTTCCATTTTTAAATTATTATAAGTGGCAACGTGTTAGTGTCGTGTCCATGTTTTTGCTAGCTCAATATTTTGTTTGAATGAGCTTGGTATTTGGTTCGCTTCGAAGGTTCTTTCCCTTTTGTTGCGGTGACTTTATTTATGGCTCTATTTTATGTTTGCATAATTGACATCAACTGTTCTTTTACATGATAGGCTGCATAGAGCTTATCTTCGATTGAAGTTAAAACTTTCTTATGGAACTCTGGGGATCAAATTGTAAAAAAAATTTGTTCGCCTACTATGTTGGCACTGAAAAGTTACATGCCATGTGGTAATGATTCTACAAGCATTGAGAAAAAACATGAAATTTTAATTCAATCTTTTGTTTGCATTCTTTTATTAATTTTTTAGAAAATTTCTTCGTACTCAGATCTTTAGGGGGCTGTTGACCTCCAAAGTGTGCTGCTTTATTGAATGTCTGCTTGAGTACAGGTTATAATTATTTGATTATTATTATTATTATTATTATTATTATTATTATTATTATTATTATTATTATTAATTAAATCTATTCTAATCGATATACTGTGCATATTACAGTTACAGAGCTTTTACTGAAATGAGATGCATCGTTTTTCTGGAAAGGGTCATTACAGCTATTGTCCTTGAGACTCTATTGAACACCTTGCTTCCAAAGTACAATAGCTGGAGGGCTAAATTCATTGCAAGAAACAACAGTAAATTGCAAAACCAATCCAGGAAAATCCAAAACGAAATTGTGGAAGAATTTCGTATGGGATATTTGGTATGTTGCTTTCTTAGATAATTCAATGTATTGTAAATTGTAATAAGCAACTACAATTACTTATTAAGGGAGTATTTATTCTTGAATAGGGTTTAGATGTTCAAAGTTGCAGTTTGGTTATTAGATTTGACCCATCTCCCACAGTGTGCAGTTTCATACTCTTGTGAACCTAAGAACTAGAAATGTATGAGTGAAGCTCGGTTATTGCTTCATGACAGAGCTTACATTCTATTTGCAAAGTTGAGAATATAGTAGTTTATTGTATGTTTTAATGGAATTACTAAAATTAAATTATATTTTATTGTATGTTTCATTGCAATTAGTTAATAAAAATAAATTAGAAATTTAAATTTAATTTATTGGTATTAATAATTTAGAATTATAATTAGTAATGAGATAAAATAAATTTAATTTAATAAATAATAATAAATTTAGTGACAGAATATACTTTAGGAACAAATCAATTATTTATATTTATCTAGCTTTTAGTGACAGTCATCATAATAGGTAGAAATCAAAAACATGTAATGACATTTTCCAAGATATAAAGTTGACAACCAATCTGGTGTCACTCAAAGTATTCCTGACATTTATCTACAGCATGTGACTTCTAGTGACAAAATTTGTCTGTCACTAGAGGTCAATTTTTTTGTAGTGATGTATATGGTTGTACACCAATAATTTTTATTTAAATTTCTATGTCAAATAAAATCAATACTAATCAGATTTATTGTTCAAATTAATATTAATTAGGCTTCATTGCAGTTTTGGTCCCTTTATTTTAGCTGAATCACGAAAATAGTCTCCCCATTTTATTTGTCCCCAGTTTTGATCCCCAAACAGAATTTTGGTCCAAAACTTGATGAACTGTCATTTTTTATTTAAACCACACCATGCCTCAAGATCTCTTGGTGCAACAATTGTACCTGAAATCTATGATCATAAATGATGTGATGTGGCTTAAAGAAATGACATTTCATCAAGTTTTTGACCAAAATTCTATTTAGGGACCAAAACTGAGGAGAAATAAAATAGGGGGACTACTTTTGTGATTTAGCTAAAATAGGGGACCAAAACTGCAATTAAACCTATTAATTAATTTGTAAAATAATTTTTGTGATAAAAATTAATAAGTTTCATAATTTTTGTAATTAAAACTTAAATATTTTCAATAAATTAACATTAGATTTACAAAAAGAATTACAAATTATACAAAAGACATATACATTTTTTTTAATAAAAAAGATACATATTGATTATACTCTTGATGATCAATAAAACTTTTTATATAAAGCTTTATCAGACAATAGATGTACTGTAATCATGTAAAAAATAAAAAGACTTATATTCTATTTGTTAGATGTGTGAATCCTTAGACATCAATATAAGATTGATATAATTTGTTTTGTGACTATCTGCAAAGGCTAATCGACTATCATACGAATTTGTTGTTGCAATTCGATCAGGTCAGTAATCTAATTGATCAAATCATGTCAGATTGCAAATAAAACCATTTTCTAATCTTATGTAATTGATGTTTTGTTGATAAATGCATTTAGGGCCCGTTTGATGGATAGGATAACGAGACACGATACGATAATTTTGTTATCCTTAATTTGAAGTGGGTTAAAATAATCCGTTCTTAAGCGGATATCATTGTTCGCATTTCTCTCTTCCTATAACTCAACAAGTAGTGTTAGAGTCTGTACTGTGTCACTCTTCCATTTTTTTTGGGCACTCTTCCATTTTTTATTTTTTTTCGCCATAATTTTGGTGAATTTAAATTGATTTCCTTTTTTTTCGTATATGATGTTTTTGATTGTTTTCTTATTTATTTTATTGTATAACAATATAAAAAAATTGATGAAAAATAATAATTATTTTCTAATGTTATGATAGTAAGGGTTTGTTTGATTGTGTTTTACTTATTAGTTTTTGAAAACTATTTTATAAATAAATTTTAAAAAATTGTTTTTAAAAAGAAAATTTAAAAAAATTTGTTTGCTAACTTTAATTTTTTAAAACAGTCTTTGACTAGAGAATTAAAAAAACTGAAAAATAAAAAGTAAAACACCATTTATCTGTTTTACTTTTTTAGTTTTAAAAAGTATAATATTAAAAATAGTTTTACAAAATAGTTTTTAAAAACAAGTAATCCAAACAAATTGTTTAGGTTTTAAATTTTAAAATACTAAAATAGAGTTTTTGGGATTTGAATCAAACAAACTCTAAGTCATTCTTCAATTGTGATAGATAGAGAAATCACAATTTTTTCAATTCAATACGAGATCTCAATATTATGCCTTGAAGAGGACTCGAACCTCCACGCTGTTTAGCACGAGATTTTGAGTCTCGCGTGTCTACCATTTCACCACCAAGGCATCTTCAAAGTTTATTATATTCCATAAATATGATATCTATCTAGTCTTATGTATGTAATATATGATAAAGGTGGAGTAAGTATATAAAATTACTTCATAAATTATTTATATTTTTATGATAGTGAGTCATTCTTCAATTGTGATAGATAGAGAAATCACAATTTTTATGACAGTGAGTCATTCTTCAATTGTGGTGGATAGAGAAATCACAATTTTTTCAAGTATATAAAATTACTTCATAAATTATTTACATTTTTTAGCATTTTTGTTTATTTATACAAAATTATATGAATGTTATTTTAAAAGAAAAAAATTAAATAGATTATAAGGACAAATTTGTCATTTTATCAAAATATAAATCATATCATCTTGTTATCTGTTGTGTATCAAACACTGAATAGGATAAACTAATTTTATCAAGTTTGTTATCATGTGCACATCAAACACAAGACAGGATAACTCTTTATCCTACCCATATCTTATCCTGTCTCTATCTTGCTCCTTATCCTATCCTGTGTCTATCCTATCCGGTCCATCAAACGAGCCCTTAAGATTTTATATTGTGGTTTTGTTGTGTTTTTCCTATTTTCTTTGTTAATTGTTTAGGATGTATAGGCTAATAGATTAGGTAGTATTAAAATTGAAGAAAACACTTAATTAATGCTCCCCATTTGGTCCTCTTGAGAAAAACAAACGGTTTACTATTTCAATAATACGGAAATATTTTTTTTTCTATCTGTGTATATAAATAGTCAAATAAAAAATATATGGACAAACACAATTTTTAACGTGGAAAACTTCCCTTAAATTGAGAGAATAAAAATCACGGAATCTAGTTCAGTAAAACGTTCTACTGTAATAATTAATGAGTACACCAAATGGTGGAAACTAAATAAATAATAAACAATCTTCTACTAAAGTGGGTATTTCAAACGAACTCTTAAAGTAATTGTAGACGAAACGGAGCAAATTTGCTATACACCTATTACCATCAGAATCCAATTTCCTTCTTCTCCTTTTCTAACCGTCCCCTTTTCTTTTTCTCTTCCTTCTTTGCAGCACTCTTCCTATTTTTTGTTTTCAACATAGGGATTTCAAATCCTTTTTTTTCTCTACATGGGCCTAGCCGATTAAAACACCTTATTCCCTTTTCTTTCTTTAATAATAATAATAATAATAATAATAATAATAATAATAATAATAATAATAATAATAATAATAATAATAATAATAATAATAATAATAATAATAATACTTGGTGGGTCCCATTTAGGAAGTGAGCTCACCCAACAAATCTCCCACTCACGACTCAAGCGGGAATGTACAGTTCAACCATGTCGGCTTTCTTTCTAGAACATATCATTTTCGAAACAAGCAAGACCTTCGTCATCATATCTGAACCATTCTCATCAGTGTGAATCTTTTCAATTGAAAACGACTTCATTTCCAATGCATCTCGTATCTAATGATATTGCACCTCGATATGTTTGAACTTTGCATGAAAAGTCAGATTCTTGCTGAGATGGATCGCATTTTGACTATCACAAAAAACATAAAGTTGTCTTTCTTGAGGCCTAACTCATGTAAGAATTTCTTCATCCACAAGAGTTCTTTGGAAGTTTCAGTTGCTGCAATGTACTCAGCTTCAGTAGCGGATTAAGCAACCCACTTTTGTAACCTTGATTGCCAAGATACAACTTCCCTTGCAAACATCATCATATAACCAGAAGTATATTTTATAGAATCAAGATCACCTGCCATATTTGCATCTGTGTAGCCATCCAACATAGGTTCACCACCTCCATAGCATAAACACACTTTGGACATGCCTCTGAGGTATTTGAGAATCCACTTCACTGCTTGCCAATGATCTTTACCAGAATTAGAGAGAAATCGATTGACAACTTCAACTGCATGAGCAACAATCAACATGTCATCTACATATAACAAGAGGATAGTATAATCACCATCAGAGAATTTCTTAACAAACACACAATGGTTGGAAGTACTTTTTCCATACCCATGTTTCTCCATGAAAGAATCAAATTTTTTGTACCATTGTCGAGGTGCTTGTTTGAACCCATGCAAGCTTTTCTTCAATTTACACACAAGCTGCTCTTTACCTTTGACTTTGAAACCCTTTGGTTGCTCCATATAGATCTCTTCCTCTAAATCGCCATGAAGAAATACAATTTTCACATCAAGTTGTTCAACTTCTAGGTTCAAACTAGCTGCTAAACCAAGCACAACTCAAATAGAGGACATCTTCACCACAAGTGAAAAAATTTCTTCAAAGTTAATACATTTTCTCTGATTAAAACCTTTCATAACCAATCTTGCTTTGTGTCTTGGTTTTGAACTATTCTCTTATGCCTTTATCTTGTATATCCATTTGTTCCTGAGTGCTTTTCTGTCCTTAGGCAACTTTACCAACTCAAATGTGTGATTCTTATGCAAGGAATTCATCTCTTCTGCATGGCCTTTAACCACTTTGCTTTATCAAAATTTGTATTAGCCTATTGGTAGTACTCTGGCTCTTTAGTATCAATGATCATCACATACTCATGTGGAGGATATCTTTGAGAAGGTTGATGTTCTCTAGTATATCTTCTTAACTCAAATTCAACTTGTGGCTCAACAGGAACCTACTCAGCATGGTGAGGTACATGATCATCAGTTACATTCTCATCATCTACTTGTATATCTCCCTTAGCAACAAAAGTTTTTGTAGGAGTCTTAGACACAACATCAATGTAACTTCTAGAATTTGATTTTTTTTTCCTTAGCTTTATCAAAATCTTCAATAGTTTGGTCTTCAAGAAATATCACATCTTGACATCTAATAATTTTCTTGTCAACCGAATCCCACTATCTATAACCAAATTCTTCACCACCATAACCGACCAACACACACTGTTTGGATTTACTATCAAGCTTAGACCTCTCATCTCTTGGAACGTGAACAAAACATCTGCAACTAAGCACTCTTAAATGACGATAAGAGACATATTTTCCTGTCTACACTTATTTGGAGCATCACCATCAAGTGGAATAGATGGAGAAAGATTGATCAAGTCCACTACAGTTTTCATTGCTTTACTCCAAAAGGATTTCGATAATTTTGCATGAGAGAGCATACATCTGATTCTGTTATTAATCGTACAATTCATTCTCTCTGAACCACCATTATCTTGAGGTGTCTTTGAAACTGTTTTCTCAAGCCCGATTCCATATTCTCTACAATACTTTTCAAGCGGACCTCTGTATTCAACATCGTTATCAGATCAAACACATTTCAATTTCCTTCCCTTTTCTCTTTCAACACTTGTATGGAAATCAGAAGGCTCCAAGTACGTGGTCTTTAAATTTCAAAGGAAAAGCACACACTTTTCTAGAGTGGTCGTCAATAAAAGTAATAAAATATGATGCACCACCAAAAGATTTACTATCCATCATACAAACATCAGGTTGAACTAAATCAAGAGTATTTTGCCTCATATGAGGACCAATATTATGAAAAGAAACTCTATGTTGTTTTCCAACAAAACAATGAGTGCAAGTTTTTAGAGATGTACCTTTGACAAGAAGGAAACTTTTCTTCGCAAATATGTTGGATCCTTTCTCACTCAAGTGACCAAGGCGCATATGCCATAAATCAGAAGAACCATTCAATTGCATTCACTTCTTCCTTGCATAGCTTCGTAGGCATCCTATAGAAAGAAGTAGAACTTTGCTCATTTGCAGCTACTAGAGACCCTTTGGTTATTTTACAGGTACCTCTGCTACCAAAGTAATTGTGATAACCGTCAATATCTAAGGCTTTCACCGAAATCAAATTGAGATGAATATCAGGAACATGTATAACATTCTTCAATTGATACGACTAACAGATGCAACTGCTGTTGTATCTTTATCATGTTTCATTCAATTTGTCTTTATCTCTTTCCCTTGATTGATCTCTCTTAAGAAACCTGCAATTTCGTTTTGTGTGACCTGTTTTGCTAGTCCTCGACTTGCTTCTTACTTGCTACAACTTTCAGAGTTGTTGTATCTATGAAAGTGTCAATATTGACTTCTCCCCATGACTCTGTAACTAGTGCTTCTGACTTTAAGGAAGAACCAATCAAACCACGTTCCTTTCTTCGAGTTTCTTCATTTAACATGCTCTCTTTAACTGTTGACATTTTCAACATTCCACTCGGAGCTGAATTAGTCAATGTCAAAACAAGGACTTCCCAGTTATCAGGAAAAGAACTCAATAATAACAACGCTTGCAACTCATCATCTAATTTAATATCTACCGTTGTCAACTGATTCATTGTATTATGAAAAATACTCATATGCTCTGCCATTGAATCCTCACCTTTGTATTTCATATTCACCAACGTTCGAATCAAGAATGCTTTATTTTTCACATTCTTTCGTTCATACAACTCTTTTAATTTCTCCCACATCTTGTTAGCATCTATTTCAGTTTCAACATGTGGATATACATTCAGATCCAACACTGTCTCATCAAGGCCACTGCCTTTCTATTCATCTTATTCCAGTCAGCGTCAGATTTATCTATGAGTTTAGCAGTGTCACCCTCAATAGGATCATACAAATCTTTGCTGTATAACATGTCTTCCTTGAGATTCTTTTACAGTGTGTAATTAGAAGAGTTGAGCTTAATCATATTTGGACCTTTATTTTCCTCCTCCATTTAAATGCACAAACCAAACTAATTGGGCTTTGATACCACTTTGTTGGACAAAACCAGAGAAAACTATCTCAATAATGCGAGATATTTTCCCCCACCTGTGCAGATAAATGACTAAACAGAAAATACAATTCTACAATGCAAGAATAATTGGCAAAAAATTAAATATGAGATAAATACAATTTTTAACATGGAAAACTTCGCTCAAATTGAATAAATACAAACCATAGGACCTAGTCCAGTAAAACCTTCTACTATAATAGTTAATGGGTACACAAGAGACTTCCTAGTAATACTAGTAACATCAATCAACAATAGTCATCACCAAATGGTGGAAACCCAATAAATAACAAATAAGCTTCCACTAAAGTTTGTATTCCAAACTAACTCTCAGAGAAGATAACACTACTAATATTATGTATTAAAAGAACAAACTCAGTAGTATAAATAATATACTCAAATTGTAGACGAAATAGAGTAAGTTTACTACACATCTATTATCACCGGAACCCAATTTTCTTCTTCTCTTTGTTGATGTCCCCTTTTCTTTCCTCTTCCTTTTTTGCGACATTGTTCCTATTTTTTGTTTTCAACTTAGGGATTTCAAATCCTTTTTCTTTCTCTACATCGGCCTAACCTATTAAAACACCTTATTCCATTTTTTTTCTCTCTCTCTTTTTTTAGTTGTAGTAGTAATAATAATAATAATAATAATAATAATAATAATAATAATAATAATAATAATAATAATAATAATAATAATAATAATAATACTTGGTGTGTCCCACTTAAGAAGTGAGCCCACTCAACTTAAACAATCGAGTCAAAAGTATGGGGTGAGGTTGGATAAACCAACTCAAACAATCGAGTCAAAAGTATCATTCACCTCGCCCCTAGACTTACGAAAGAGCTTGCAAGTTGGTCCGTCAAATTTTCTTTTATTTAACATCTCACAAAAATAATAATACCCACCGTCATCAATCATGAACTTAAACAAAAAATTATATACACTTTAAAAAACAAGTTTATAATATAAACAAGCTACTTAATTAGTCTCTACAAAATTACAAACTTCATTGTTTAGTCTTTTAAAAAAATTATTCACGGTTAATTTTTATTTTGATTTTATAGAGACTTTTTTAAGAAATAAAATTATCATTTTTTTACAAAAACTTTCAATATAAAGATTAAAAATGAATAAAAGAATTTAAAATTAAAAATTGAAATTTTTTTGAAAAGACTAAAAATAAAATTTTATCGAAACTAAATATTTATTTAACCATAAAAAATGATGTACTAAATAAACTTATTTGAGCTATTTACAATGTAAAAAACAAGTATCAAAGTTGATTATAAAGAGAGGGTATAATCTATGCATCATTTTAGTCTTGGAATAATAGAATAACCATGCTCAAAGCCTCTATTGGCTAGTGCACCAACGTTAATGCCAAAAGAAAATACTGAAATGCAATAATAAGAAAAAGAAAAGTACTAAACAAACTTAGATGATCTACTCTTATTGCAAAAAAAAGCACCGAATAAACGTCAGCAAAAAAAAGCTACAATAAAAAGTACTATACTTATCACAAGTACTACTAGCTAAGAAGCGTGTTATAATTTGAAATGTGAAACCGACAAAAGAGTCTTAGTCAAGGACATGTACGGACTGTGTTTAGTGCACCGTATAATATAAATGTTATATCACACTTTTTCTTGCCCACCCAATTATTTGTTTCATCATCTTCTCCTACTTTCTTTTCTCCACGAAATGGCTACATCTACTACAGCTATAATTCTCTTCACCCTGACAATACTTTCTCTAATTTGGGCATGGAGGATGCTTAATTGGTTATGGTTGAAGCCAAAGAAGCTAGAAAAACTTCTAAGAGAACAAGGGTTTAAAGGTAATTCCTATAGGCTTTTAGTTGGAGACATAAAAGATCTTTTGAAGATGAGAAAGGAAGCAACATCTAAGCCTATGAATCTTTCGGATGATATTGGGCCTCGTGTGTTTTCCTATGTCCATCACAGTGTTACAAAATATGGTATGTCTCTTTATATTCCGCGTTTCTAATTTTATTTAAGCAAAATATTTCTTAAACTTAATTTCATGTATTAATTATCGTTGTCAGCGAAGATTCGAGTTTATTTGAATTATTTGAATATTTAATTTATAAATTTGATGAATAATTAAGTTAAGAAAAAAGATAAATTATTAATCATTATTTGAAATTACCTTTATTTTATGATGGTGATAATTTAAATTGGATTTGAGTGTCCCACCTCTCTTTTTGGAAAAGATTCGAGTGCCCCACTTAATTATTGTGATTATTTATTGCAGAAATTTTGATAGATTTAATAGGGACCATAGACTAGTACTAGTTTCATTCTACTCAACTTGTTAATAAAAAAATAATTTAAAGAAATTATTATAAAAAACAAAAGAGAATTGAGAATAAAGTAATTAATAGGTATGCTACCTTCAAACTTTTAAAGCGTCTTGTGGACAATAAAGTATTTGATCATGTTTTTTTTATTACATAAATTGATTTAGGTCCTCTTGGGTTTCTTTATCCTCTCGAGCCAAATTTCGGTCGTTAAATTAATTTAATTACTATTATTCTAACGACTGAAATTCTGCTATAGAGGCCGGAGAGGCTACAAAAGATTCATAACTTTTTTGGTCTTAACCCTCTCCTTAATGGAAATGAACTCTTATAATCTGAAATTCGGCCGAGAGGTAATTTAATCTGACCAAAGATTGTTTCGGTCAAGATTCGACTTGCTTGCACAACTATCCTCTCTAAAAACTAGTATAGATTTGGAGAATAGAAAAACAGAACACAGGAAATTCCAAGAAGGAAGAAAGACTTTGTAGTTGATTTCTTACAATGAACCACTTCATGTTTTCATGTAGAAAATATAAACAGTTCAGCTTCTGTACTCAAAGATTCCAATATTTGGTATTTCAAGTCAAATTCAAATAGCATAACTAAAGTTTCTTGTTCTCCTCAGTTATTGATTTATACTTTTTTTGTATATCTTTAGTATAAATCTTATTGCTGATGGTATGCAGGAAAGAATTCTTTTATGTGGTTTGGACCGATACCGAGAGTGAACATCACAGATCCTGAACAAATTAAAGATGTACTTAACAAAATCTACGACTTCCAAAAGCCGAATGCGAATCCGCTTGTCAGGTTACTAGCTAATGGTCTTGTAAGCTATGAGGGAGAAAAGTGGAACAAGCATAGAAAGATAATCAACCCTGCATTCCATTTAGAAAAATTGAAGGTAAGTTTCCCTTTACTAGATTTACTGATATAGATCTTATGTACCTAATTTGCGTACTGCGAAATCAAATTTTGAGTCTCTGAATGTGTTTATAAGTGGGAGACATTCATCATCTTACAATCCGATTTTGTAAGCATCAGAAGTTAGGTTTTAAAGAAAACATGATTTGAATTCTTAATTCACATGGGCTTAGTTTGACTTTGAGGAATTTAAACCTGTCTTTATCTCTTACGCCATAGATAATGTTACCAATATTCTTCAAAAGTTGTGATGATCTGATTAGCAAATGGGAGAAAATGTTGTCATCGGACGGATCGTGTGAAATGGATGTATGGCCTTTCCTTCAAAATTTGGCTAGTGATGTTATTTCTCGAACGGCGTTTGGAAGTAGTTTTGAAGAAGGAAAAAGAATATTTCAACTTCAAATCGAGCAAGCTGAACTTACAAAGCAGATTATGATGAAAGTTTACATTCCTGGATGGAGGTAGGACTAATTTGTGCATAAAAAATAGCATGATCAAGTAATATTTGCAATTAAGAATCAAAGAATAGGTGGTATCGATCGATTAGGTAAATACTTCATTCTAGATAAAACTATTTGCATGTAACAACCATGATTAAGAGTCACTATGTTACATTGTGAAACCATGCTGTTGCCAAAACCACTAGAAGACAGAAGAGAATATTTCAACACACTTTATATACATGATTTGTTACACAATACTATAAACTATTAATTTATTAATAATGGTATTGATTTATTAATAATGGTTTATAATACTTTATACTCCAAAGTCAGTTGCTCCCTTTAGATGATCAAGATCCGAGAAATAGGATTTCTTCATATCATGTTAATTACGAGACTAATTATGTTTATTTTGAAGGTTTCTACCAACTACCACCCATAAAAGGATGAAGGAAATTGACAGAGATATAAAAGCTTCACTTACAGATATGATTAACAAGAGAGAGAAGGCACTCAAGGCAGGTGAAGCCACTAAGGATGACTTATTAGGCATACTTTTAGAGTCAAATCACAGGGAAATGAAAGAACACGGAAACAATAAGAATGTTGGAATGAGTCTTGAAGATGTAATCGAGGAATGCAAGTTATTCTACTTTGCCGGACAAGAGACCACATCAGTTCTGCTTGTTTGGACTATGGTGTGTTTGAGTAGGTACCCTGATTGGCAAGCACGTGCAAGAGAGGAAGTATTTCAAGTCTTTGGCAACAAAAAACCAGATTTTGATGGACTAAGTCATCTTAAGATTGTAAGTGTTTTTTTTTCTTCTATTCATATTATAAAAGATATGCCTTGTTACTTACCATTGACTTAACTCTTTTTTATATAGGTCACCATGATTTTGAATGAGGTTCTTAGGTTATACCCACCTGTAATAGCACTTGCTCGAAGTGTTCACAAAGATGTGAAGCTTGGAAACATAACATTACCCGCTGGAGTGCAAGTTTCCTTACCAGTGGTTTTGGTTCACCATGACTGTGAACTATGGGGTGATGATGCTAAGGTGTTCAATCCTGAGAGATTTTCTGAAGGTGTTTTAAAAGCAACAAATGGCAAAGTTTCATTTTTTCCATTTGGTGGGGGTCCTAGAATTTGCATTGGACAAAATTTTTCTATGTTGGAAGCGAAAATGGCAATGGCAATGATTTTACAACATTTCTCGTTTGAGCTTTCTCCATCCTATGCTCATGCTCCGGCTACGGTAATTACTCTTCAGCCACAATATGGTGCTCACATAATTCTACGTAAAGTGGAAATATAAAATTAATAATTAGCTTTTTGTATTATTAGAATGCTCATAATGTAACATTGCAAGCTCATAAGATAGTAAAACATCATTTACTACAAATACTATCATATTAAAACTTGTTCTGAAAGCTAAATATATGTATAGGTGATAAAGTTTATAATACCTTTTACATTGTCTCTGTTAATTAAACCTACACATGTTGGCATGTTGGCATGTAGGTAACATTGGTATTTTACAATTTCTTTTGAATAGCAGACTTTCTATCATAGTTGCTTACTTGAACATCAATTCGGTTTATTTGGATTTTGTTAAAAATAAGCTAAAAGAGAAAGAGGAATAATGATACATAAGAGTTTTGTATTATTCTATTCTCTAGTATGTTTTTACAATATAAAGTGAAATTTTATTTATAAGACACATGTAGGTAAGTAAATGGTCATCTTAAAGACCACTAGCACTACTATTAATTACTAGAGCCATTTACCAATACAAGTTAGGAGAATGTGAAGATTAGGCATGGCAACGGGGTGGGGCGGGGGCGGATTTTGCCTCCTCCACCCACGCACCCGACTAATCGGAGAAAACCTGCACCTGTTTCATAGCGGATGTAGAATTTAGGCTTCCATCTTCGCCTGCAACGGGGTTCGGATTTCCCCACCCACACCTGCACCCATTCATATATATATAAAATTATAAATTTAAAAATCATATCTATTATAATTAATATAATAAAATAATTGTTATTAGACAATTATAAAATAAAAAAATATTTTCTATAGAGATAAGATTATAATTTTTAATATTTTAAAAAATATTAAGTATATTCAATATGTATATGTATATAAAATTTAAAAATTACATTAATATTACTTGTGGGGCGGGTTCGGGTTCGGGGTGAATATCACCACCCCAAACCCGTCCCTGCCCACAAATTTTAATTTCGGAGAAAATACGCACCCGCACCCAATCAAAGCGGGTTTTTCCCGCCCAAATCAAGCGGGTTTGGGTGGATACCCGTGGGTGCGGGTTATATTGTCATCCCTATTGAAGATCAAAGAATGAACATCCACTAAGTATATTCATAACATGTTTGAATTTGTCAAAGTGTTTTTAATTAACAGTTATTTGAAAAAAAAATTGTTTTAATTAATTTATATATGTTGTGAATAATCAAATCAAGAGTAAGGTTTTGGAGAATAGAGATGAAGGAGAGGAAGAAGGAAAAGAAAAGAAGAGAGATATAGTATTATTCTTTTATTATTAAAATTATTTATAGGGCACAAGTAAATAAATGAGTATTAATGGACATTCGCTAATGGATCTAATGGGCTTGAATATAACACTCTAAGTTGTATGTTCATCAAAGATATGCTTCATTAAAACCTTACAAAAATAACCCAATAGAAAAAAATGTAGGGAAGAAAAGAGTACATTATTCTTTGTGCTAGAAATTGTCTCATTAAAAATCTAAAGTGTCTCATTAAAAGCTTTATTGGGAAAAATCTATGTGACAAAATTACGGTGAAGGAAAAAAGAGTGCATAACACATTTATTTTTTTCCTTCATGTAGACAAATTATATATGAGACAAAGAATTGACCCTGATTTTCTCTGGTTCATGTTCCTTCTGAATGTTTTTTTTGGTAGCATTAACACTTTTTTTTTCATCTTTTCAGCCATCTTTTCAACTTCCTTGCTTTTCACCTTTATAGCTGCAATTTTTCCTTGTATACACGCCTCTTTTGCTTTTTTTTTTTTTTT
>JBBPBQ010000003.1:43587403-43605196 GCA_037974755.1 Cicer yamashitae
TTTTTTTCTTTCTAAAATGACTACAATTTTTACCATGTATACAAGCAATTAAAAAGTGCATGCTTTTTTTTCTAGATTTACCTTAGCAAATACAATTTTTCTGCAAAAACAAGCAATAATCCTGAACTCAATTTTATCTCATGGATATAAAGATTCATCATTTTAGTCTATATATTGAGAGCGAAAAAATCAAACAGGGAGGAGGGCTTTTTCATTTTTAGACTAGTAAGAGTTTTCGTTAGTAAGTGATCTGAAACATGAAATGAGTTATAGAAGAATACAATAATTTAAAACAAGAGCAAATACCAATCAGAGAAAATTGAATGAGGGTAACAAAAACTCAACTTATGGGTGGTAACTATTTCTAAACTCATCTTAAACACTTTTGTACTCAATATACTTTTTCTTCCTTCATCAGACCAACGACATTTTTTTCAAACCATTTTATTTAACACAAACCCATTTCTTTAAAATCAATCAACACATCCGCATTTTCTATCCAAGAACTACGTAGTTTTGATTTTTCCATCGCACCGGGAGATATGTAGATGTAGGAACAAGATCACACTCTTGTCAAGAATAATAACAAAAAATCTTTTTTTATTTTTATTTTTAGTCAACTTTTATTTCAAAATTATCTTCATAAAAACACATTTTATATCTACATTTAATAATAAGGATAAATAGATTTATATAAGTTAACATTAATTTTACACAATTAATTATGGGTAACCATTTTTAACGGATGTTGTAGGGTGCTAATATCTTCCCTACACATAATCGACTCTCGAACTCGAAATTTGGTTTGAAAGATCATTTTTTATTTTGAATGGTTTCCCAATGTTTTCCTTATTTTAAAATAAAATTTGATGATAACTCCATTGAATTCGAGAAACACTCAAAATTTTAGGCCGCGACGCTAGAAACTCTGTTGGGGACCATTAGAAAGTCAAGCCTAACATAATTAATTGTGCAATATTTTTTACTTCTTCTATATGTATACATATATATATATATATATAGATATATATCTGTGTGTGTGCGCGCACGTTGAGTATTTTACATCATTTATTGAATTGTGATTCTCTTCACAATACACATTCACTTATACACACACTTAATTATGAGTCATACCCTATATCTGGGCATGAGTGAAGCTTAAGTTTAGTTAGAGGTTTTGTGGTAATCATTTTTGATGTACATCCTATTTGGTTATTGCAAAGATCTTGTCTAGAGTGTGACTCCATTAAAAATACCTACATTTTAGATGTACTTCCTATTTGTAGTGATGTTTCAATACGAGTATTTGTCTCTAGAGACCAATGACTTTTAAGATTGTAGAACCCACCTAGAAAAGTGTTCACGAATTAAAAAGCTTATAGACCTTATGATTTCTCCAATTTTGGATATAATGCTCTAAGTCATGTCCTAGCCTTCTTGCTTTTAAATGGCAGGATTGTTTTTCACCTTCCAACGTCAGCATACTCTCAATTTTCATGCAAATAGCTTTCATCATTAACATTAAAAATTAAATATTTTTACAGTACCATGCATTCCCTTCATGCACTAAAAATTATTGTCAAAAAATACCATATCATGCAATATTCATAGTCATTCATTTTTATGTAGGTCCATTAGATAACCATTGAATTCTAAGCTAGGTTGTAGATATCTTTGATTGAAAATGAGATCCAACAATAAAACCACAATCCCAATACTAAAGAAAACTCTGAATGTGAAAACCAAAAAGCCTCTGGTTGATAGTTTAAAAGGACTCCGTAGCTTGTTGGAGGTTAATCATCGATTAACCTTTACTACAAAATACATAAATATTCTTGATTTATTAGACGTGACCGTACAAGTAGGGGATATCAGTGATTTAGTTCAATTCTACGACACTCCATTGAGATGTTTCACCTTTCAAGATTTCCAACTTGCGCCTAATTTGGAAGAGTTTGGACCAATTTTAGGCTACTCCCTAGAAAAAGGGAAACCTTATCGTTACTTAGGGAATTATCCATCCACATTCAAAGTCGCGAAGATACGAAGGGTTGAAAAGGAAGAGTAAATTAACCAAAAGAAACCAGGGACTTCTGGTTTTTTAAGAAGTTTTTTTAAGGAAAGAGCACATCATTTATTTCTCACAATCTATGAGGTTGTTCTATTCCCAAGTGATGAAAAAATTATAGATTTAGCAGCAATCAATGTCTTCCTAGCTTTGAAGAATAGAGGAAAAAAATCCTATTGCTGTCCTCGCTGATGTGTATTATACACTTAATTATTGTCATGAGAAAAAAGACAAGCGCATTTTGTGTTGTTTACCTGTTTTGTACGTCTGGTTGGTGAATCATATGTTTGATAGTGTGTGCCAAAGTCTTATCAATGATTTCAAGAATTGTCAAGTTGACATAAAGAATAATCGAGAATGGGTTCAGAGATTGGTAAATCTTAATGAAAAAATAGTTCGATGGTATGCGAGATGACGATAGGTAAAAGAAGTAATATACCAATGTGGAACCTTCCCCAATGTGCCACTTATGGGGACTAGAGGTTGTGTGAATTATAACCTAGTATTGGCCTTGAGACAACTTGGGTATCCCATCATAGGAGAACCAGCCCAAAACTGATAACCCCTTTTATTCTTTATGACATGATTCTAGAAAACATAGAAGATTTGAGGAGCGTACGTCAATCTTGGGATATGATAATCAGAAAAGGGAAGGAGCTAGGAAGTAGAAGTGGTGGTGCAGATGATTATTACCGACAATGGGTTAAAAATAGGGTCCAAGCGATTAAGCTACATTTTCATCGTACATCTAAGGCGGCCGATGAAACTCCGATGCAACCAGTATTGTTAGTGAAGAGATTGAGAGGCTGCAAGCATCAATTCTAGAGGCGGAAGAAGAAAAGAAGAATTTGCGAGAAGAATTTATGGTAGTTCGTCGAGCATATGAGACTGCTTCGTTGGAAAATAAGCATAAGACAATTTCCCTTGAAATATCAAATAAGAGGGCAAAGGTGGAGGAAGATCGTAGGCTCAAGTTTCAACGCAATTTAAGGGCCTATGACGAGACTTTATGTTTGAGAAGACAAGGAAGAGACCGAGCACGAGAGGAGGTTGAGAAATTGAGAAAATGGTTGAAAGATTCAGAAATCAGTGAGAGAAATGAAAAAAGACAATTGGAAGATTTGAAACAACAGTTGGAGGGAGTGGTAGTAGAATATAAGACAAGGATAGAAGAAGATAAGAATGAAAGACAAGAAGCGGTTGCCATGTATGCATGGTTGAAGGAACAAGAGGAGGAAAATATATTCAAGATGCGAATGATGGATCAAGTGGAAGCAATAGAGATGTTTGGGAAAAAAGAGATAATGCGGATGAATTGTTGTGAAAGACTCATTTTCATAGCCAACCAAGCCATCAAAAGGGTCCTCGTGCGTCTAAGAAAAACAGAAGCAAGAATAGTTCCATCTGCTACACCTATTGAGATTATTACTTTCATTTAACTTAGTAATAGTTTGATAGAAGCAATGAATTGTTTAATTCCCCGAGAGAATTAGAAACAATTTATTTTGAATATAGAGAAAAATGTGGCACTTTTAATTATTAATGAACGAGTTTGTTTTAAGTTTTCTCTATGTATAAGTTTGGTTTATTGAAAGTTCGAATTCGTAATATTTTTTGTATATTTTAAATAAACATTGAAGGTGGATGAATAACAACCTAAAATATAGACCTAGCTAGACGAAGTAGTTTGGAAGCCTAAAATGGTCCAAATTATTTTTAGGCCTATTATATAATTGAGAAGCCCAATATAAAAAAATGGCCTACTAAGCTGCCCTATCGGGTTGAGAAAAAAATAAATTGCTATACCCAATATGTTATGCATTGTTGTCATGTAATGTTG
The DNA here is from genome assembly GCA_037974755.1 of Cicer yamashitae. NCBI lineage: Eukaryota > Viridiplantae > Streptophyta > Magnoliopsida > Fabales > Fabaceae > Cicer > Cicer yamashitae. The sequence continues at coordinate 43,591,312 of JBBPBQ010000003.1, forward strand.
CTTCTCTCTTACATTTTAAAGAGCCTCTAAGATTAAGCCCATGCCTCTTTAACCTTGACTAAGATTAAGTTAAGCTCATATCTCTTGTTATCGTTGTCATGTAAGCTATTAATTATGATAAAAAAAAAAAAAATTTGATTCTGTACCCCTACTTTTATCTCTATATCCCCATAATTTTTTGAAAATACCAAAAATACTTTCAATATTTTTTTTTTTCAAAATCCACTTTCACTTTCAGAAAACTATTTTCAAGAATTCCGGTACACAAAGTTTTACCGGAAAACTTTTTACAAGTTTTCCGGTAGAGAAGGATGTTTCCGGAAAACTAAAAAAAAGATTTCCGGTACAGAAAGGAAAAATGTGTGAACAGGAAAACTTTTTCCAACTTTTCCGGTAGAGAACGTGTTTCCGGAAAACTTGTCAAACAAATTTTCCGGTACACACCCTTATTTAAAAAAAAAAAAAAAAAATTTTATTAATTTTTTGAAAATTTTGGGGTGTTCGTGGCAACTCTATATCATAAAGTTTGTGGCTAAAATTTTGGGTGGTCGTGGCAACTCTATATCATAATGAAGTACGTGGCTATAACTTTGCCGTCTTTGCCACCTAAAAAAAAATTTAGTTAAAATCAAATAAATTAATTAAATACTAATATAATTAAAAAATTAAAATAAAAAAAAATCTGAAACTACCGGAAAACTTGTGGGTGAAGTTTTCCGGTAACTTCCGGAAAAGTCATTAACAAGTTTTCCGGTAGTTCATTATTTTCAGAAAACTTGAAAAAAGTTTTCCGGAGTGGTGTTCTCTACCAGAAAACATGAAAAAACTTTTCCGTTAAAATTAAAATTTTGACGTAATATATACGAGGGTATTATGGTATTTTCACTGGCTTTTTGGGGTATAGGGATAATTGTGGGGGTACGGAGTCAAATTTTCTAAAAAAAACTATTAATTATCAATTATACTTGACCGATGCTCAATGGTTATTTGTGTCACATATATAAAAAAAATGGAAATTCGTTGACTTCAGAAGTAATTTTGTGATGAATTATTCTGCTCAATAATTCAATATAAATGATGAATTTCACTAATTCAACCGTTGATTATTGATATAATATATTAATGATCAAACACACAACGTTTTAAATAAATTCAAAATTTGTTGCTATGTAATCAAATAATCGATATTTACTTATATTTTTTAAAAGTTTATTATATATTAATTTAAAATTATTTAATAAAGTATCCAATAGTTTTAAAATTTTATATATTTTTTTTGATGTTATCTACTTAACAAGAACTTTTGATTTGACAGTTGGATTAATGAAATTCATCAATAGATCCCCATCCATAAAAAAGGATAAGGATTTTTTAGTAATAGTGATAATAATGAATGTATATGAAATTAAAATATGAAACTACAAAAATTAATATAAAAATTCCAGAAAATAATTATCTTTCAGTTAATTTGATGTGAAAACTTGAAGGAGGTATAATGAAATATGTTTTTTCTTACTAAAATATGATATTCATTCTTTTAAATTGATAGAAATCACATTGATTGAGAACATTACAATTTAAAGTGGTTAAAATCGACAAAGGATGAATCTGTAAATAAACTCATATCATCCAGGTTAGTAGCATAAAACGATAAAATATTTATAAATGTGACAAAACCTACAAAAATAACAAAATTGAGGTGTCCAAAATACTTATGCATTTGGAGCTGTAACGTTGAAAATGTCAAAATCATTGATTGAAGTTGATCTGTTAATTTGAAACAAAGAACACGACAACACGATTGAAAAATAAAACGCCGCACCAAGACGACGAATAAATACAACACCGCACAAAGACCATGAAACCACAAAAAAACATGAAAGAAAAATTAAATACGTGTAAAAATATTTTATTTAAATAAAAGAGAATAAGAAGCAATTTAGATGAGTGCAAAAAACCAACTAAAAATTTAGATGATACACATAAATTGTTTAAAAAGCAAAGACTAAAATTATTGACGGAAGATATTTGAGGACCATTGTTTGAAGAAAAATTTTAAAGGGACTAAAAATTTATTTAACCTAATAATTATAATAATAATAATAATAATAATAATAATAATAATAATAATAACAATAACAATAATAAATTTCATTATGTTTATGAGATATTAATGAATTCATTATGTTTTTTTTTATACATATTAATCAATTCATCTTGAATCTTATGACTAAGATAATGATAATGAATTTCATTATGTTTGATGTGTTTAACATGTTTTTCCATGACAAGATCCCATTCAGCAATCATCTCAAAAATAGATAAAAATTTGAGATGAGCGTATGAATCGAAAATTGTTGGTAGTTAAAGAAGATTTTATGAAAAATAATATGATTTTTATTTTACACAAATTTCAGAAACTATTGATCATGTCTTACTCCTTTGTAGGAAGAGTGGTATAGTTTGGTGGGAGGTTGGTTTGTGGGACTTAAGTGATTAGCTCGTTGCAGGGTACGAAATCAGAGAAATTATATTCAAGTTTTTGAGTGGATAATCTAAGGTTAAGAGTAATTTGTTTGTCACGATGTTGTGAAGTTTGTGGTGGTGTAGAAACCGTGTTGTATGGGATCACGAAAATGAAAAACCTGCTGAAATTGTCTTCTGTGATAAATATATTGGACGAATAGAGTGTTGTTTGAGTGCGTGATGGTCTGAGGGTGGTGACTCACTGCCTGGTGTAGGGCCTCGATGGTAGCCCCTACCTATAGATTTATAAAATGAAACATTGATGCTTCTTTCTCTTTAGTGCATATAATAGGACCAAATTGACCTTTAAATAAGGGATGAAACAAATCTTTTCATTGGAGTCAAAACTATGTGGGTGCAACCAGTTGCTTCGATAAATGTTGGTGAAGTTATGGGTCTCCTTGCGGCTATGGATTGGATAGTTGAGTTGAGTTTCACTATGTTGTATTTTCTAAGGACTCAAAGGTTGAACTTCATGCATTTAGTTACTCCTTTCCCGAAATAATAGAGCTAGGTGCTATTCTTGCTAAATGTAGGTCCCTTCTTAATGTTAATTTGTAACAACTTTCATGTGGAGTTTGTTAAGTGAGATGCTAATATAGTTGTTCATTGTCTTGCAAAGGTGGTCATTTTTAATGCCAATTCTCATCTTTATTACGATATCCCAACATGTACTGATCCTTTGATTTTTAATGAAATGAGTTAGATTTCTCTTTGTAAAAAAAGATAGTAACAAGAGTAGGAGAATTGAGAAAAACAAAATATTTTTGTTATCTAATGTTTTAACTTTAGTATAAGGATAAAAAAATGTCTTATAATATTTTGTACATATTCAACCATTAAGACCCAACAATTTATAAATATTAGACTTAGAGTTTAAGAAGAAAAAACATGAAATCGCTCAAACTTTGACATTTTTTTATTATATAATTTTTTATACTACATTTTTTAATATATAATTTTTTTATAAATTAATTTTTTTTAATGCCCCTAAAAATTTCAAACCTTGTGTGGTGGAACACTCTTTTTAGAACCGTCACTCCTTATAATTGATTATAGAGTATAAGAAATGACATTCATTTCAAAAAAATGTTTTCAAAAGGAAATAAATATTTGTATACCATGGTTTTTTTATGGAGACTTTGTTGTCATCTTTACATTTAACATTATATATTTACTTGTTTGTTTGATTAATTATATGGCAAGTAACAATCCAATTGAAAACCAACCTCTAGTAAAAAACAAAAAATGGTTCTTCCCGGAAAAAAATAGAAAATAGTAATAGAAAAAAAAAATAGAAACTGCTTCTTGTAGTGGTCCTTACTTTGTACATTAGTTTCAAATTTATACTTCTTGTAGTGATCCTTACTTTGTACATTAGTTTCAATTTTATACGTTATTTGCTATTTTTAAATTGCGATTAAAAGATAATGGAAATAAATTTTGTTGTAAAACTTCTAAACGTTAAGTATTTTTTATTTTTTATTTATAAAAAAGCGTCCATATTACAATACACATCCAAACAATAAATATATTAAATAACAAACATGGGGTTTGCATGTGATTTTTCTTGAAAAGCGTGAGATTTTAATTATATAGCTTTTTATATTAGACATGACTAATATGGAATTATCATGAGATTTTTATATGTATACATAATACATCTAATCATATTTTATTAGATGAAATATAATCATATGGTATACATAATACATCTAATCATATTTCATTAGATGAAATATAATTATATGGTTGTGCTTTACCTTGTGGGTTTTAGTTATTGTTTTGTTAAGAAAATGGTGTTGGAAGTTAAGGATGGTACAAAGTGGGATGTTGTTTAAAATGATATTGCAAGTATTGGAGTGATGGAGGACGTGAGGGTGTGAAAGATATTCAGAATATTTGCGGTGACACCGAGAATGATCTATCATTTGAAAATCTCCAATGGTAATGTGTAATTTTCGCATCATTTGTTTGTTGAATGTCATCTATTCGAGAAGGTTTGGTTGTTGGTTTTCAATGGTTTGGTGTATATATACGTTGGGTTCCTTAATTAGATTTTTCAACATGTTTAATTTTTTGTGGTTTTTACGTGGCGGTAAAAAACTTCGTGATAGTTTGAATTGGTTTGGTTAGTCTATGTTTGGACTATTTGACTTGCCATCAATATGTAGAGAGAAAAACACAAAAATTAAGGGGTTTAAATTGTATTTTATTTTAAAAGGTGATGATGTTGAAAACAAGAATAAGTAAAACAATAAGTAAGAGATAAGGAAAGAAACACAAGTCAATCTATCCTGGTTCACCATCAACACGGTAGCTACGTTCAGTCCCTTCCCATAGAAGGATTTAATCTATTATTCACCAATGGAATCACAAGTTCACTAAACACCTTCTAATCAAATTGACTGTGTTCGGGTTTTCTCAACCTTCTATCTTAGTATGGTAAAGCTGTTGCAGACGGCTTGGGTCAAGTTACAAAGTGTTTAGATTGAGTTTGAAATGAATTTTCACACAAGAGTGTTTACCAAAACTTGCTCTAATAAGATTTTTAGGTTTATTAACACTTAGAGATAATGCAAGAGGGATTTTCAAGAGTTTATAATTGTAAAGAAAGAAATGCTTCTCTTGTTGTTTTTTGTTGTTGATATTTATTTCTTTGTGACGATCACAAATCCTTTTATAGAGAGTCATTTAGTCCATTAAGATTTCTGACTGTTGTTGTGATTGCATGAAATAAGCATGTGAAATAATAACTCGTATCAAATCTTTAAGAGATTTTGAATCATCATTAAAAGTTTGTCCAAATCCGTCTTCATAATTGATTCAACGTATCTTGATAGAAAAGGTAGGATGAACAGAAGATGATACTATTAGAGAATGACATGTGCTTCTTCAGTCCGATGATAAGTCTACTATGATGAGCAGAGGATGTTGGAGCATAGACTTCTTATTTGAACATTGACTTTATTAGAGTGTTGACTTGATTAGATGGTCATAAAATGGATACTAAGATTATCAAACACAAAATCACTAGAGTAAACTTGTATCAGAAGATTAAGCAGATATGTGTTGAGAGCAAGTTTTTCAGAACTAGTTATATCTCAACAAATATAACAAAGTATTGTCGTAACATAAAGACTTTTAAATCTCGTGACAAGAGTCTGCACACTTAAACAAATTATTAGAAAAATAAATTTTATTCCTACCAAATAATTTATGTTATCATCAAAACAATTAAGAATCACTATTTTTCAAACAAACTTAGATTTTAAATTAAAGTGTTTAAGTAATAAAAATTTGTCTTGAATAGTCTCATGGATCATATTAAAATATTATTATCGTGGTGGCTTAAATATCATGTTAATGGTTTTAGAATAATACCCTTGGATGTGTAGGGATTGTTAATCTTGTATAGTCTTGCCAATTATTTATAGGCGATATAATATGGGTGGGTTGATTTTGCAATTTTGGCCGAAGATTGAAAGTTGGGATTTTGAGGTTATTTTCATCCTTTATTTTTGGACTTTGTGCGGTGATTTATTCCTATTTGGAACACATCTTGTATATTAAATAAAATCAAAATTAATTACCTTTTAAATTAGGAGAAATTGTATTGATCTCTTCTTAGTTATCTTGAAATGACATTTAGACTACATCTATTTCTGTCATTTATTATAGGACACAATTAAAGTTTTCGCGTTAATTTCTAAAGGTACAACCAACATCTAACATTTGTAATTTTAAAAGATATGATTATGTTTTTAATTAGTGGTACAACTAGAATGTGTATTCTAGTGTATTTTTGATATATGACAGATAAAAATGTAATTGTGATGGAAAAAAGTATTATGCGTAATTTTTTTTAGTGAGTACGAGAGGTAAGTGCATTTTGAAAACTAGAGTAGATTTGAGTGTCATTTAAAGAGACTTCAAAGAAGGTAAATGCAATTTTCTCTTTAAGTTAGTTATCAAATCATATAGAAAATTATTAATTTTCATAGACATTATTGTTAACTATGACAGTACATATTTGTTACACTCTTTAAATATTCAATTTACAGGAAAAGATCACTTCATTGAATTAATTTATAGGGATCGAACATATATGTTTTAAATTCATTTTTATCTCTATAAATTCGTGTGTTTATTTATTTATTTAATTTTCGTCCATTTTTTTGGGTCATCTCGGTGGAAGAAAAAGTCAATTTTCTTTGAATTGCCATATTGGAAGTCATTGTATGTAAGACATTTTCTCAATGTGATGCATATTGAGAAAAATGTATTTGATAGTGTTATTGGTACGTTACTCAATGTACCAGGAAAGTGTAAGGATGGCATCAATGCAAGATTGGACTTGGTCGATGTGGGAATAAGAAATGAATTGGGTCTCGTAAAGAAAGGAAATCGCACATATCTAACTCCAGCCGCTCATACTCTATCTAGAAAGGAAAAAATTGTTTTGTGTAAATTTCTACATGAAGTTAAAGTTCCAGAAGGATACTCTTCAAACATTAAAACTTTAGTTTGTATGAAAGACCTCAAGTTAAAAGGTTTGAAGATCCATGATTGTCATATTCTAATAGAGCATTTGCTACCAATAGGTATACGTTCAATTTTACCTGAAAAAGTTCGCCGAGCCATAACTAAATTATGTTTCTTCTTCAGGGAAATTTGTAGTAAAGTGATCGATCCTCAGAAATTACCGACGTTGCAGAGGGAAATTGTTGTTACTTTGTGTGAGCTTGAAATGCATTTCCCACCCTCGTTTTTTGATATAATGGTTTACCTTACTGTTCATCTTGTTAAAGAGACACAACTTTGTGGGCCAGCTTATATGAGATGGATGTATCTGATAGAACGATATATGAAAATATTAAAAGGGTACGTAAAAAGTAGAAGTCGACCAGAAGGTTGTATTGCTGAACGGTACATTGTCGAAGAAGCTGTTAAATTTTGTACTGAATATCTGTCCAATGTTGAATCCATAGGGCTTCCCATGTCTTGTCATTCGGGAAGATTATCAGGAGAAGGAATAATTGGAAAGAGACTAATGACTATATCAAGGACAGAATGGGAGTAGGCACAATTGTATGTTCTGCACAATGATGATGAGGTTCAACCGTATGTTACAATACACATGGATCAGTTATCTAGTTTGAACATGAATAGGAATCAAAATTGGATAACTCGAGAGCACAATCGAAGTTTCATAACATAGTTAAAAAATCACATAAAGTCAAAGTTTGATGTAGACCCCAGATCAATTTCACAGAGATTGAGGTGGCTAGCAAATGGTCCGAGTTTACATGTCTTTTCTTACACCGGTTATGTAATTAACGGCTACACATTTTATACCAAAGAACAAGATGATCAAACCACTATGCAAAATAGCGGAGTCACTCTCGTAGCTGAAGCGATGCATATCTCAAGTGCAAAAGACAAGAACCCAATATATGCAAATCTATCATATTTTGGGGTTATTGAGCGCATATGGGAGCTAGACTACATAATGTTTCGTGTTCCCATATTTGGTTGCAAGTGGGTCGATAATAATAACAATGGTGTTCGGATTGATGAGTCAGGGTTCTTGCTTGTCGATTTTAATAGGGTGGGATACAAAGATGAGCCTTTTATTTTAGCGTCGCAAGCTCAACAAGTGTTTTATGTCACTGATCCTGCTGATGATAAATGGTCCGTTGTCCTATCGACCAATAAAATAAGTGATGATAACAATAATGATGAAGATGTTGGTAATGATCTTTTCTTTGCAACATCACAACCACATGAAATTGATTCAACTGATGATGGTTTATATCTTAGAGATGATCATGATGAGAGAATTTGGATTAATCCATCGTTTCGTATCATTAATGAACAAACAAATGTGAATCCCACCAAGAAAAGAAGAAGGGCATCTTAATGTGTTTAATTGTTTTATAAGCCATGTAATCTGAATTGAGTTCATGTAATTTAATTGTTTGATCTGCCAGAATTGAGCATTTTGGTATTTAGCTTGAACTGTATGTAATTTTCTGCTTATACTGGAAATTTTTCTTGAACTTGAACTGATCATCCCAATATGAGCTGATCATGTAATTTAGCATTGATATATATATAGGTATTATTTAAAAGAAAAAAAATTATTATTTGTAAGAAAAAATTATTATTTGGAAGAAAAAATAATTTAACTAATTTGGAAGAAAAAAATTATTATTTGGAAGAAAAAATAATTTAACTAATTATTTGGAAGAAAACAAAATTATTTGGAATTTTTCTTGAACTTAACTGATCATCCCAAAATAATAAGGAAGTCACACAGCCCTTGGACATAATAAAACAAAGAGCTTTAAGAGGTCTTTTAAAGCGCTTGATGCATAAGCACTGTGAAAGGGTCACATAGCGTTTGCATATAATAAAACAAAGAAGTCTTTTATATATAAAACCCTATTACAGCGCTCTTCTGCAAAAGCGCTGTAAAAGGCTTTTAAAAAAATAAAATAAGGAGGTCTTTTAAAGCGCTTGCTGCATGAGCGCTGTAAAAGGGTCACATAGCATTTGCATATAATAAAACAAAGAAGTCTTTTATATATAAAACCCTATTACAGCGCTCTTTTGCAAAAGCGCTGTAAAAGGCTTTTAAAAAAATAAAATAAGGAGGTCTTTTAAAGCGCTTTCTGCATAAGCGCTGTAAAAAGGTCACATAGCGTTTGCATATAATAAAACAAAGAAGTCTTTTAAAGCGCTGTAAAAGGCTTTTAAAAAAATAAAAATAAGGAGGTCTCTTACAGCGCTTTTTCACAAGCGCTTTAAAAGGCTTCTAAAAAAGCACTGTAGTAGGCTTTTAAAAAATAAAATAATGAGGTCTTTTACAACGTTTTTTCAAAAAAGCGCTGTAATAGGGTTTTATATATAATAGTAAACCTCTTCAGTTTCCTCTTCATTACGTAAACTTTATACGAGTGTTTCAGTTTCCTCTTCATTCTCCTTCTCATTGCGAACCCTACGAACCCTACGCTTGTTTCCTCCTCATTACTAACCCTCATTACGTAAACTTCATACGCTTGTTTCCTCCTCATCTTCATTCTCCTTCTCATTGCGAACCCTCATTACATAAACTTCATATTTTTTACTAACCCTCATTACGTATTTCTGCGAACCTATAACCCTACGCTCGTTTCCTCTTCGTTTGTATTTCTGCGCTATTCTTGTTCTTCTTTGTTACTAACTGAACCCCTCGTAACCCTAAGTATTTCTTCGCACTGGTATTGTATTTATTAGTTTTTTGTTTCACTAAAATGCATGTTGAACTTATACTGCTACGTACTTAGACTACTGCATGTTGAACTTGTTGAAGTTATAATGAACTGCATGTTGAACTTGTTGTAGATAAATGGATACCAACAAGGAGTTAGATTGTCAAAATGAAGAAGTTGGCAACACCAAGACTTACGAAAATGAAGTCAAACGTGGTGCAACCATAATGCAAAATGTTATAAAAGCAAGAAGTACTGGGCAAAAATTTGAGGTATACTATACTTCAAAATGTAATACTATACTTTGTTTGCTGTTTATTTTTTTATCTTTTTTGAAAAAATTTGAGGTATACTTTGTTTGCTGTTTATAATTTGAGGTACTTACTATATGAGTTTATTAGGTGGGATGGAATGAGAGTGGTCAGCCAATTGACCCCAACAGTTCAATGTTTGTAAGTTATATTGGGGCTGTTGTTCGTCTGAATATCCCCATCACAATAGATGATTGGAGAGATAAGGCATTGAAGGATGCAAAAGATGTATTGTGGGCTGATATACAAGTAATTTTTTTACTCCACTTTTTTACTTATAATTTTTTACAAACTGCTTTGAAGTACTTTACTCAAACTATATCTTTATTTGGTTTGTAGACAACTTTTGATGTTGACGAGGTGAGAAAGAGTTACATGCTGAGAGTTGCCGGGAAAATACATCGGGGTTTTAGATCTCACGTCTCAAATTGGTATCTAAGAGACGGAGATGGAAATATGAATGCGGAAGCTCCAAAAATATATAAACATTATATATCAAATGAGGAATGGAGCGCATTCGTAGCAAAACGTTCGAACCCCGCGTTTGTTGTAAGTGATTAATGTATTAATTTATTAGCATTTGTGTTTTATTATTCATATTCATAGCGTATTTTAAATTTTTACAAGATTGTTATTTTTTATATATAGAATATTAGTAAGGCAAATCGCGAGAGGGCAAAAAATATTCCCCACCCATACAAAAGATCTCGTATGGGATATGCACGTCTAGAGCAAAAACTTGTAAGTAATTAAAAATCACTTTTATATAATGTGGTACATTATAAACTATACTTTCTAACTAATATTTTGTTTATGATCTTAACGAGAATAGCTACAAGACACCCAATCCGATAAACCGTTGGGTCGTCATATATTGTGGAAGGAAGCTCGCGTAAATAAAGATGGAGTGGTTGATAACGAAAATGTTCAAAAAGTAATAGAACTTTGTGTAAGTATATTTGTCACTTTAATATTTTTTAATATTGTATTTTAAAAATGATATTGAACTTATCTTTTTAATCCTACGTGTATTTTAGGCGAATCTTGAACAAAGTTCGGAAAATCAAGAGGACAACAAGGCTAGTTGCAGGGACATACTAGGTAAAGTGTTTAATGTTCTTGAATATTCCGGCCGCGTGAGGGGGAAAGGATTTGACGTAACTCCTAGAAGCTATTTTTCACAAGAGAAGCGCCAAAATCCATCTAATGAGGAAGTATTAGAGAAGATCAAAGTATTAACAGGGCAAGTGGCATTCTTGGTGAAGACGAATAAAGACAAGCAACTTGCGGATCAGCTCCAACGTGAAAATCAAATGGAGAGTGAAAACGCGAGTTGCAACGTTGGTCTCAAAAGTCTTCCTGAGGTAATTAATTACTTAATAAAATAAGAAATTCATTCAAGCTAATTGTTTCACATACTTATGTATTAACCATTGATTTAGGGTGTCACTCCATGCGTGTTGTACTTATCCTCCCCTACTCATCGGAAGGTCGGAAAAGGAACGTTGTGCATTACTCTGGGCGAAGTATTGCACAGCGCATCGATCCCTGCGGGCCATGTCAAAGTATCACCAGTTATTGCTTTGGAACCAAATGCACTGTTGTCTATACTAGACAACGATGCAGATGTGAAGTATTTGGGCGAAGCAATTGGTAGTTACGTGGCATGGCTTAAACATCTTGTTGCCCTTGATAAGGTATGTTTAATTAATTGAAATGTATTTTAATTGATATGTATATTTAATTGCACGATATATGATTATGATTGATTATATTTAATTGCTGATTTTTTTTCCGCTGTTAACTTTAATTTCACATTTATTTAGATTCAAACAAAGTCTAAAGGAAATGATAAGAAGATTTCCATAAACGAGTCAGTCACATCGCCGGAAAAGGTTTGTCACATTTATTCTGTAAGGTTTGTCATTTTTTCAGATTCAATAAACTAACAAACTGATTAACCTCATTTTTTCAGATTCAATCCAATAAACCACCCGCACAGCAAGCCAGCTGCCGCACCACAACTGGATGTTCGTGGTAAAAATAAAGCCGGGAAACTTCAAAAATTGGAGGGTAATAAAGCTGGCAAACTGCAAAAGCTGGAGGGTAATAAAGCGGCCAAAGTTGCTGCTCAAAAACTGGATCGTGTAAAATCAGTTGCTGCTCCTGCTCCTAAAATAAGTCAGCCACGACTTGCTCGATATGGGTCGTGTCTTGACATACAGGCAAAAACAAATATGGGCAGCAACAACGATTCACGAATAATAAGCATGTATAAAGCTATATTCAGAGATGAGTATGAAGAATTTCTAGAAAAAGAGCACATATACGAACTTCTCAACCATAAGGAGCTGCGTGCTACTGTCATAAGCTTATACATTAGGTAAAAATTACTTTTAATTGCATTTATTGGTAATTAATTTAATTTATTGGTAATTAATCTAATTTGAAATTTTCATTGAAGGTTTTTGTATGAGAAGTTCGTGTGCACGCGCAGATTGTAAAATAGATTTTCATTCTTGTCTCCGCATAAGATTTCAATGCTTAAACACGATCTAGTGAATGTAAAGAAATACATTGTAGATATACTATTAGGAAATAAAGAGAAGGATAAGTTGTTCCTTGTACCATATAATTCAGGGTACGTAATTATATATTCTTTATTTATATATTTTTTAATTTATGAGATCTTAATTTATTAGTTGTGTAAACTAAATTTTTGTTGTTGTAGGGCACATTGGGTGCTATTTACAATCAATGCGACCTCTAAAGTTATATACTATTTAGATCCCTTGCACGACCATTACAACAATCACTCCGATATAAAGACTATGTTCGACATGTAAGTAATATTCATTTATTTCTTACATATATATATATATATATAAATAATGTGTTTGTTAATGCTATAATAATCACATTTATTTATTCGATAGTGTTTTACATGTTTTTCGAGCTTAAAGAGGTGCTACAGTGTCGAAGTAAAAGTCAAATAACATCACATGGATTCCAATAATGGTTTGAAATATATGCCTTTAAAATTTCATTTACAATCAATGCACAAATATTTATTGACTTATATGTTTTATTTTATAAGGCCCTCGTCAAACTAACAACGTCGACTGTGGGTACTATGTATTGCGATTCATGAAGGAGATTGTTGTTAAGAATCAAACTATAATCCCAGAAACGGTACGGTATTTTCATTATTTGATTTTCATATATAAACTATGTATATATTTGATTCTAACTTATTTATGTTCAATTTTTATATCGCACCGTACTTTGACAATTCCAGTCCAACATACTCTAAAAGAGATCTAATTGAAATAAAGGAAGACTGGTGTCAGTATGTGATTGAAATGAAGATTATTTGATTTACTGGGAAATGACTTGCTGCAAGGGATAGTTATATGCTGCAAGGGGTAGTTCTGTTTTGAAATGTACTTCTGATAGTTATATGTATATGAATATGTAGTTATATGAATAGGGCACATTTGAAAAGCTGTGAATATGTAGCATATATGTGAATATGTGAATATGTATATGAATTTGTATTCTGATATGTTGTAATTTGTTCTGTGCTGTTATGTAATTTGTTGTGAACTGATTGTGTAAATATGTATAGTTATAAAATTAATTTGATTGTGAAATAATTATGTGAACTGATAATTGTGAACTGATTTTGGATAAAAATGATTTTGGAAAAAAAATTAAAAGACAGCGCTTTCTAAAAAAATGCCATAAAAAACCAAAAAGCGCTTTTTAATAAAACTAAAATAAGAAAAAAAA
>JBBPBQ010000003.1:43605386-43656686 GCA_037974755.1 Cicer yamashitae
AAAAAAAAAAAAAAAAAAAGCACCTTTTACAGCGCTTTCTCTACTATTTAAAAATAATATCTCTTTAACTTTTTATATTTTCCATTATACAATTTTTATATTTTACTCAAAGTGTTTAGTTAATTAAGAGATTATAGCTCTTTTTGCTTAATTTATTTAATTATATTATCTTCCATTTACCTTTAATTCTTATAAGATTTTTGTTTTCATATAAAAAAAAATTACTATCTAATTAATGGTAAATGTATGCAGGAAATAATTCTTTTATATGGTTTGGACCAAAACCAACGGTGATCCTCACAGATCCTGAGCTAATTAAAGAAGTTTTTAACAAGATAAATTCCTTCCAAAAGTTTCAAGAAAATCCATTTGTAAGGATGCTAATCACTGGTCTTGTATCCTACGATAGAGAAAAGTGGAGCAAGCACAGGAAGATAATCAATCCTGCTTTCCATTTAGAAAAATTGAAGGATAGTTTGCCCTTTATACTAGTTATAGATTTTATGTGCTTTTTTCGTGTCAAGGAATACTTAATTATTTCCCATATTGATCAATTTTATTAACAAAAATATTGTTTGAGTTTAATTTGTATACATCATCATCGTTATATTTTTTACAGTATTATATACAACTCAAATTCACCTTTTATGTATGATTTTAGAAGTTGTTTAGATAAAAGTCAAATATTTTTAATGATTTGATAGTTATAATTAATCGAAAGTGAAAAAAAAATACTACCTTTGTCCTCATATATAAGATCTTGTTAAATAAATCACATAAAGTTACAAAGTTAGTTGTAATATTAAATTTATTGGTAATTTGTATTATTTTACTAGTTTACCCAAGGAGAGAATTCATTTATAATTTGTTGTAGTATTTATTATAGATTGTAAAAAATTGTAACATAATTAGAAGTAAATTAGTAAAATAATAATTAATGCAGTTGAAAAAATGAATAGAGTCTTATAAAAATAGACCAAAAAGAATCTCAACAGATCCTATATTAAGGGACATAGATAGTTTAATGATAGTGTATATAAATTATATCGAAAATATTTTGTATGGCTAACCTTGTGTTTATTTATCATGCTCCATCATAAAATAGAAATAAATTGTGGTAGTTTGTTTGATTCAAATAATTTTAACAATTCGTTATCTCCATCTTTATGACTCAGCTGATGTTACCAACATTCTTACAATGTTGTGACGATCTAATTAGCAATTGGGAAGGAATATTGTTGTCATCAAATGGAACATGTGAAATAGACGTGTTGCCTTCCGTGCAAAAATTAGCTAGTGATGTTATTGCTCGAACAGCTTTTGGAAGTAGTTATGAAGAAGGAATAAGAATATTTGAACTTCTAAAGGAGCAAACGGATCTCACAACGGAAATGTTTACGAATATTTATGTTCCTGGTTGGAGGTAAGACTAGTTCATAACTAGTTTTTCTACATTCTTTTAGTCTCATTAATAAAATTTTGCTTATTGAAATGTTTGAGGTGTCACATTGTAGAAAAAATTAAAATCAATGTATACCAACTCATTTAGTTTTTCGGACTATTGTTGGTCTTTATCAAATATGAATTTTCGGACTATTGTTTGAGGTGTCACATTGTACTCTCTTCTAATAAAATTATTTTTGCTTCTAAAAAAATTGAATTGTTTATTAGAGTACTTGTTGTGGGAGTTTATAGTTCTCTAATATTCCCCTTCAAGGTCAATTGTAGGCCTTGTTTGGAATTATTAATTCTTTATGTTTTGGATTAAGTCTTCTTGATGGGTGTCATAGATTTAGTTGTTTTTTAGAGCCTAATTTTTTAAGAGGAATAGTTAGTGTTGGAATATGAAATGTGATATATTTTCTATCATTATATGGATATTTACTTGCCAACATTGTATATTCACACAACAAACATATTTGACATATTTAACTATTTTATCACATTATTTTTCAACATGGTTGATGTTTATGCAAGTACGTAGTAGTATGAAAGTTAAATATGATTGTACATCTATATCTAAAATATCCATTTTGTCAATACATATATAATTAGTTATAATTATAAATTCATTTTGTAGGTTTCTACCTACTGCAAAAAATAGGAGAGTGAAAGAAATTGATAGAGATGTAAAAACTTCACTTACGGAAATAATTAATAATAGAGAGAAAGCTCTAAAGGCGAGTGAAAGCACTAAGAATGATTTATTAGGTATTCTTCTTGAGTCAAATCACAAAGAAATTGAAGAAAAAGGAATGAATCTTGAAGATGTAATCAAGGAGTGTAAGGGATTCTATATTGCAGGGCAAGAGACCACTTCAGTTTTGATTGTTTGGACATTGATATTATTGAGTAAGCACTTTGATTGGCAAGCACGTGCAAGGGAGGAAGTGTTACAAGTCTTTGGCAACAAAAAACCTGATTTTGACGGTTTAAATCATCTTAAGATTGTAAGTATATAATGTTCTTCTCTTGATATTGAACATTATATAAGACTTGATACTTCCTATTTTCACAAATCTTGTTATGACAGGTGACCATGATTTTGTATGAGGTTCTTAGATTCTACCCACCAATAACTGCACTTCCTCGAGAAGTTTACAAAGATGTAAAAGTTGGAAACCTAACATTACCTGCTGGAGTTCAAATTACCTTACCAATAATTATGATTCATCGTGACAATAAACTATGGGGGAATGATGCTAAGGTGTTCAATCCTGAGAGATTTTCAGAAGGAGTTTTAAAAGCAACAAATGGCAAACCTTCATATTTTCCATTTGGTATGGGTCCAAGAATCTGCATTGGACAAAATTATTCCCTAATAGAAGCAAAGATGGCAATAGCAATGATTTTGCAACATTTCTCATTTGAACTTTCTCCAGCCTACACTCACGCTCCAGCTCCCAAAATTAGTCTTCTACCACAACATGGTGCTCACATCATTCTACATAAAATTAAAATATGAAAAACTACATTCAGCCTTTTTTTAATATTCTAATAATATGATGCAATAATAAAAATCTCTTTAAAATTCTATCATGTGGTTCATTTCATTTGATTTGATGTTAAACTAGCAAAATATCTATGCATGCATTCCCTTAATTGGCGTTGTTGTATGTCAATTGAAAATATATAAATAAATTTTAATTGGCGGTGGTTTTTAAAATAAGACCTTTTTTTTAATAGTTTAAATATATTTTTGATCCTTACAAATATGTTTTGTTTTGATTTTAGTCCCTGTAATTTTTTTTTGTTTGATTTATTGCAAATTCTAACAAATTTTAAAAAAGTCATTTATAAATCTTATTTAGTAAAAAAATCGTGACATGATTAATTTTGGATAAAGTGGCACATGGCGACCGTGTATTTGTTGTTGACTAAACAATATTTAATATTTAAAATTAAAATTCATTTTATTAACTCATTTAATTATTTAATTAAAAAATTAAAGCTAATTAATTAATTAATAAACCAATTAAATAATAAAAACTCAATAATCATCATCTTCGACCCCAAATTTTTTTAATAAAAACTCAACAATCTTCATCTTCAACTATAATTTCTTCATCTTCAAATCACAAATTCTCGTATATGGATCCAAACCCTGAAAATTATAATCTTACATTTTCCTTACACCACACCTATGTTTTTTATCCTTACAAATATGTTTTGTTTTGATTTTAGTCCCTGTAATTTTTTTTGTTTGATTTATTGCAAATTCTAACAAATTTTAAAAGAGTCATTTATAAATCTTATTTAGTAAAAAAATCGTGACATGATTAATTTTGGATAAAGTGGCACATGGCGACCGTGTATTTGTTGTTGACTAAACAATATTTAATATTTAAAATTAAAATTCATTTTATTAACTCATTTAATTATTTAATTAAAAAATTAAAGCTAATTAATTAATTAATAAACCAATTAAATAATAAAAACTCAATAATCTTCATCTTCGACCCCAAATTTTTTTAATAAAAACTTAACAATCTTCATCTTCAACTCTAATTTCTTCATCTTCAAATCACAAATTCTCGTATATGGATCCAAACCCTGAAAATTATAATCTTACATTTTCCTTACACCACACCTATAATCTTTGCAATAACCATCAAATTAAGAATACACAACTGACTAATAGCTTAAAAATATTAAATGCAATGACATACAAGTTCTAGTAAAAATACTCAACAATATGAATGTTGAAACATAATATCAAGTTATAAAAATCACGTAAAAAGCTGATTGTTTAAGTTTTAATTTGACTCATGTCATTAAAGGCTACTGATTGTTTCAAATAACTCTATTACAATTGACAATATTACAAATCAACACAAATTTTAGAGATGAAATTATAATTATCATCAACTTGTGATCTTTGTTGTACATCTTGAGAAATCAATAACAAATGCAAGTTAATTTAAATTATTACTAATAATGAGAATATAAAATGACATTGAATAGGCTAAACATAGTCATCTTACTTTTCTCTTCCATGCTTAATGAATGATTATACAACTGCTACCACAATTGTTGAAATGAATTGGAATTAAACTTGGTATAAACAAAAATCAGGTTTTAGTAAAACACAAATGAAGGGATAAATTAGAAAAAAAACAGAACAAAGAAGAGTAAACAGAAAGGTTCATTATTCTTACCTTATCAAAAATAAATCAGTAATAACAATGGGACCCCAAGCAACAAGACAATGAAGATTAATTTGAATTGAAAACACCTAACACAAAATTAACATCACAAACCAATTATATTTGCTTGATTGAATAGTTACTAAGTAACAAGTATTTACTAAATTCTAGTCATCATAAAACTTAATTTTAAACAACATAAAATTTAAAATAACAACAAATAATTACATGCATAATGTATTTGATTATGTCTACAAGGCGCTCTTCCTTTGCTCACAATAATGAGTCTAGAATCTTTAAGGCAGAGTATGTATGTCTCTTGTATAAGAGATGAAACAAGTCCTTACATTGGAGCCAAAACTTGTTTGGGCATGGAAGACGTTTACTGGTTATGGCACCAAAGAAGCTAGAACGGATTCTAAGAGAGCAAGGCCTTAAAGGGAATTCATATAGGTTTTTAATTGGGGACATGAAGGATCTTTCTAAGATGGAAATGGAAGCAAGATTCAAACCAATGAATCTCTCTGTGCCCCATGTGTTTCCCTACTGCCATCAAAGTCTTACAAAATATGGTACATTTATTCTTCCGTCTCGGTATCTCATCTGTAATATTTATTTGCATTGGACAAAAATTTTCTATGTTGGAAGCGAAAATGGCAATGGCAATGATTTTACAACATTTCTCGTTTGAACTTTCTCCATCTTATGCTCATGCTCTGGCTACGGTAATTACTCTTCAGCCACAATATGATGCTCATATAATTCTACGTAAAGTGGAAATATAAAATTAATAATTAGTTTTTTTGTATTATTAGAATGCTCATAATGTAACATTGCAAGCTCATAATATAGTAAAAATCATTTACTACAAATACTATCATATTAAAACTTTTTCTGAAAACTAAATATATGTATAGGTGATAAAGTTCATAATACCTTCCACGATGACTCTATATTAATTAAACCTACACATGTTGGCATGTAGGTAACTTTGGCATTTTACATTTTCTTATGAATAGCAGACTTTCTATCATAGTTGCTTACTTGAACATGAATTCGGTTTATTTGGATTTTGTTAAAAATAAGCTAAAAGAGAAAGAGCAATAATGATACATAAGAGTTTTGTATTATTCTATTATCTAGTATGTTTTTACAATATAAAGTGAAATCTTTTTTAATGGACACATATAGGTATGTAAATGGCACAGACCAATAGTATTACTAGTGATTACTAAACCCACTTACTAATGGAAGTTAGGAGAATATGAAGACAAAAGAATGGACATCCACTAAATATATTCATAACATATTTGAATTTGTAAAAGTGTTTTTAATTAACGATTATTTGAAAAAAAAACTTAAATTTTTTTTTAATTAATTTATATATGTTGTGAAGAATCAAATCAAAAGTAAGGTATTGGAGAATAAAGATGAATGAGAAGAAGAGAGAAAAAAGAAGAGAGAGCTATAGTATTATTGTTTTATTATTAAAATTATTTATAGGGCACAAGTAAATAAATGAGTATTAATGAACATTTGCTAATGGATTTAATGGGCTTAATATTCATAACACTCTCCGTTGAATGTCCATTGAAGATATGCTTTATTAAAACCTTATTAAAAAAACCCAATGAAAAAAAATGTAGCGAAGAAAAGAGTACGTTATTCTTTGTGCTAGAAATTGTCTCATTAAAAATATAAAGTGTCTCATTAAAAGCCTTATCTGGAAAACCTATGGGACAAAACCATGGTGAAGAAAAAAAGAGTACATAACACATTTATTTTTTCTTCATGTAGACAATTATATCTGAGACGAAGAATTGACCATAAGTAATTGTTTGGACTTGTTGCTCAAAAGTTTCACTTGACGATTACAAGTTGAAAGATTTGTTCTATCTCTTTTACTATAATTATTTTCAATATAATTAATTACATGTGATATTATTTCCGTAGAAACGTTCTAATAACCTTTTCTTGAAGAAAAGCTACAAATTCTGACTTGTCTCATGTAGTGCTAAAACTTCCCCATCATATTTGATGATATTGTTGTGGTTTGTTTCACATATTTTCATGAAATAGTTGTACTTCCTCATATAAGTAAATAGCTTCATTTGTGATATATACTATTATGAGAATTAGAGAAATAACTTATATCTCTAAGATAACAAAGTATATACTTGACCGTGTTTCAGCGTCGTTGTATATGTAAAGAAGTTCACATGTCTAATAGATTAACAAAAAATAACCAACAAGATACATTATCATTTGATTGAACTAATATACAATACTTTAAGAGAAAGTAGTAACCATCATTTTTCTCGAACTCTAAAAAGACATTTGTCCACAATTGGTGATCTTACAACATTCAAAGTGCATAATTGATTTGACTTGTTCATATACAACTATTTTAGAACCTTTGC
Source organism: Cicer yamashitae (assembly GCA_037974755.1). Taxonomy (NCBI): domain Eukaryota; kingdom Viridiplantae; phylum Streptophyta; class Magnoliopsida; order Fabales; family Fabaceae; genus Cicer; species Cicer yamashitae. The sequence continues at coordinate 43,612,453 of JBBPBQ010000003.1, forward strand.
TATATAAGCTTCATAATTTACAAAAATATTCTTCTTTGTTTTGTTATCTCAAACAAATCTTTATTTTTTCTTGGTATTCATCAAACTATTTCTTTAAACAATCAGATTTCAATCGATGTCATTTCCATATCCTCATTTAGAAAGTATTCACACAAAAATATTACACAATGTCTGTCTATATTGTTTGAGCACATAACGAGACTTACTTATTTTGATTAAGTCATCTCTTTAGTAGTTTGAATTTTATTTCTCACGAAAATTAAATCATTCAAGGAGTTTCTTATAATCATCACTTGAGTCATACAAATATGTTGTAAAAGAGTTTTCATATAAATTGAGCATTTGATGGCAATTAACATTAACTTTAATCAAGTATGATTAGGTTCTTCAATTCACTTCTAGTGAATATGTATTTCTTCATTGTCATTCTTTTATCGCGCGAAAAATCAAACTATATCTAATTAGCTTCACATCTTCAGATGTGCCAACTACAAGTCCAAGAGCTTTTCGCTCTACAAAGCGAGCTTAATTTACCTTCAATTGCTTCTTTATATTTTCAAAGTATTTCTTTGTCTAAAATCTATAATAGATTTTAGTTCATGATTCTCATTATCATTGATCACATATAGCTCTATATTATATGTAAATATGTTGTCAATGTTGACATCCTTTCTGTTTCATCATATTCGATTCATGACATAATTTATTAAGATATTTTTCTTTTCACAAGTTTCAAGTACCTGATTAGTTCTTCTGGAACTGAAAATCAAATACGTCAAACTACTCTTATTCAAATTTTCATATTTTCACTTGAACCATCTTTCTTTTTATCTCATTTTCTTGTTTGAGGTTTTTTTTCCTTAGAACCGACTTGCCTATCACAATTTGGACGCAGTTGAGACTCATTTACAATATTAGATTTTTAACAGAGACATCCATTTTAATTGAAGCATTACCAGCTAATAATTGATTTCATAAACTTTGCAAATGAGTTATCTTTTGAACTTCTAGTTCAAACTAGGTTGTATAACAAAATAATAAATGGAATGGAAACAATTGAAAAGTTTATAATAAAATGAGTGATTTTCACTCTAAAAAATATAATTAAAAAAAGATGAGTTAGTATACACAATTAAAAATATTTAAATAAAATGAGTGGTTTTCACTCTAAAAATATTATTAAAAAAAGATGAGTGATTGTTTGTATACATTTTGTTTGGTTTTAAACATTCAATCATTATAGAATACTTTCTTCCTATAAAAAATAGAACATATATTTTGCAATCATTGATTTGAAATATATTTGTACGCATTGTTTTTTATATGATCATTATTTTTATTTTTGTTTTACTTTTTATCTTGATGAGTATTATTTCTTTCTTTTTTTTTGACTAATTGAATGAACTATTATTTCCTATATTTTATGTTTCACTTAAACTTTCGATAACTAATTCTTAATTAGAGATGTTATGTCACATATTTCTTTCAAAAATATTTTGATTTAATTATCCTTTTTGGAGACTATATATAATGAATAAACTCAAAGTATTATTTTTTACGACAAAAACACAAAATAATGTTGGAAATGATAAGGAATCACTACTTGATTTTGATTATTTTTGTCGTTAATTGAAACTATGCTCTAGTTGCTACATTTTAATTAATAAAATATAATTAAAATATTTTGATGTATTTATATGCAATGAATTAAAAAAGTAATTAACAAATCAAGTTTGTAATGGGAGTTATATTTTTATTGTTGTTTTTTTAATTATAGATATAGACAAAGAATTAGTAGACTGTGGAATAAAAAATGAATGAATTCTAGATGTGCCACATCATACTATTGAATGATGTGACAAAATTAGTGTTACATGACATCCTTCACTATTGGTTGGTCAGATGACATCCTTCACTTTAGTGTTACATTACATCCTTCACTTGACGGCACTTGGCAAGACCTTCACTAATGATGAATTGAACCTTAAAGTTCTAAGATCATTAGCAAGGACATGGCAACCTAAAGTAACGACAATTTCTGAAAAGAAAAGCCTATCAAAGATGTCTCCCCGCACTTTTCAGAAAACTCCAAAACATGAGATTGAACTTGGAAGACTAGAAAAGAATGAAATTCTAGAAAAGAAGCCCAAGAGCATTGCCTTGAAAATGGAGTCAAGAGAACAGATAGATGATGAGAACTCAGATGGAGATGAGCGCATCACCTTCCTAGTAAAGAAATTTGGTAAGTTCCTTCCAAACGATAAAACTTTTAAAAGGAAAACTTTCAGGAAGAAGGATGTCTCCACTACAAATCAAAACTTCATTTGTTTTGAGTGTGGCAAGCAAGGACACATAAAAGCGAAGTGTCCAAATATTGTCAAGAAAAGTGCTGTCAAGAAGAAAGAATTCAAAAAGGCCTATATAGCATGGGAGGACAATGAAGCTAGTTCATCCTCGGATTTAGAAAGTGACGAATGTGTAAATGTTGCTTTGATGGCATCACACCAATCCGACGAGGAAAAAAAGGTAAGTAACAAAGATTCGTCTCATAATAATGAATTACTTATTGAGTGTAATGATGCTATAAAATAATTACTTATGGAATGTAAAATTCTGTGCAAAACAGTGTCGACTTAAAAGAAACAAATTTCATCTCTTAAAGAGAAAATTGACACTATGGAAAAAGACTTTGAAAAAGTAAAACAGAATTCTACATGCAAATAGAGCCATTGAAAGATATGAAAAGGACAAGTTAGATTGGAGAATGTTCTTAATATGCAAAGATATTCCAATGACAAGAGTGGCCTTAGTTATTCAAAATTTGATAAACCAAGTGTTACTAAAACTATCTTTGTTAAGGCAAGTGACTAATCCAACAAAGAGAAAGTTATAGCTGTGCAAAATGACCATCATTATTCTAAGAAGAATTTTGTTCAAAAGAAATCTCATATGCCTAAATATAGAAGTAAATCTACTCCTACATGTTATTATTGTGGTTTAAATGGCCATACACCTAATGCTTGTCATTTAGGAAGTTTGGTGTTCCAAATGGGCATTATGTGTGGGTCAAGAAAGGAACTAATACTCAAGGACCCAAAGCAGTTTGGGTACCTAACAAATTATGATCTTGTTTTGTAGGAATGCATAAAAGGTACCTCTAATATGTGGTACATGGGTAGCGGATGTTCAAAACACATGACCGGTGACAACAAAATTTTCAGCACTTACTCTTGAATCAAAAGGCTATGTGATCCATGGAGATAACAACAAGGGTAAAATTTTAGGCTTTGGAAAGGTTGGTGCAGCCCCATCTCCTTCAATTGAAGATGTTCTATATGTTGAAGGATTAAAGCACAATCTTATTAGCATTAGCCAACTTTGTGACAAGGGTTACAAAATAGCTTTCAACAAAGGTGAATGCATTATCCGAAATGAGGTATCAAATGAAATCCAGTTTGTTGGTAAGCGTTTTAAAAATATTTTTATAATTAATCCTGATAATTTATCCTAAGAATGAAATGTCTTATAGTAAGTGACAACAATGATGCATGACTATGGCATAAAAGATTTGCACATATCCATATGGATCATTTAAACAAGTTAGTCAAACATGAACTTGTTGTAGGCTTACCAAAGATGAAATTCATTAAGGACAAATTATGTGATGCTTGTCAAAAGGGTAAGCAAAATAAGGTTTCCTTCAAACCCAAGAATATTGTATCAACTTCAAGACCACTTCAATTGATACATATGGACTTGTTTGGTCCATCAAGAATTAAAAGTCTTGGTGGAAATTCATATGGACTCGTAATTGTTGATGATTTCTCAAGGTTCACTTCGACCTTATTTTTGGTAAATAAAAATGAAGCTTCTTTTGTTTATGGAGGAGAATTTCAAAATGAACAAGCAACCAAAATTGTATCAATAAGAAGTGATCATGGAGGAGAATTTCAAAATGCTTCTTTTGTAGAGTATTGTGAAGAAAATGGAATCTTCCATAACTTTTCTACACCAAGAACACCTCAAAAAAATGGAGTTGTTGAGAGAAAGAATATATCATTGGTAGAACTTGCAAGACCATGCTAAGCGACTCAAGTTTACCAAAATACTTTTTGGCAGATGCCGTAAGTACAGCTTGTTATGTATCCAACTGGGTAATAATTCAGCCAAGCCTAAAGAAGACTCCATATGAACTCTATAAAGGTAGAAAGAAAAACATCTCTCACTTTCACATATTTGGATGTAAATGCTTTGTGCTGAACAATGGTAAGGAAAATCTTGGAAAATTCGATGAGAAAGCCGATGAAGATATCTTTATTGTTTCTTGTGATGATGATGATTTTATAAGTGATGATATAAGCAAAGACAATCAATTTGATCAATCATTTCAAAGGAATGAAGTCAGTATTGAGCAGCAAGATCAACACAATCATCTCCCTCAAGAATGGAAAACTCATCGAGATCACCCCATTGATAACATTATTGGTGATATCAACAAAGGAGTTACTACAAGGCTCAAACTACAAGATACTTGTTTGAATATGGCATTTGTCTCTCAAATAGAACCTTCTAAGGTAGGTGAAGCACTTAAGGACATCAATGGATACTTTCCATGCAAGAAGAACTAAACCAGTTTGAAGGAAACAAAGTGTGGGAACTTGTTCCTAATCCTGGCAATAAACACATCATTGGTACCGAATGAGTGTTTAAGAATAAACTAGATGAAAATGGTATAGTTGTTCGAAACAAGGCAAGGTTGGTTGCTCAAGGATACAATCAAGAAGAAGAGGTCGACTTTGATGAAACATTTGCTCCGGTAGCAAGGTTAGAAGCAATCCGATTATTACTTGCTTATGCTTGCTCTATAGATTTTGAATTATTTCAAATGGATGTCAAGAGTGCTTTTCTAAATGGCTACATTAATGAGGAAGTATATGTCAAACAACCACCCGGCTTTGAAAACTTCAAGAAACCTTCACATGTCTTCAAATTAAAGAAAGCTCTTTATGGTTTAAAACAAGCTCCAAGAGCTTGGTATGATAGGTTAAGCAACTTTCTATGTTAACGAGGATTTGAAAAGGGTAAAGTTGATAAGACATTATTCATTAAAAGGACTAATGATCACACTTTACTTGTTCAAATATACGTTGACGATATCATATTTGGATCAACCAATAATAAAATATGTGAAAAATTCTCATTAATGATGCAAGGAGAATTTGAAATGTCTATGATGGGTAAGTTAAATTATTTCCTTGGACTTCACATTAAGCAACTCAAAAATGACATTTTCATCAATCAAGCAAAGTACTGTAAGGAACTATTACAAAGGTTTGAGATGGACAACAGTAAAGAAAGTGCAACTCCTATGGGTTCTGAAACTTATGTAAATAAAGATGAAACTGGTAAATCAATAGATATATCAAAATATCGAGGTATGATTGGCTTTCTTTTATATCTAACGGCCGACCGGCCAAATATTATGTTCAATGTCTGTTTATGTGCAAGGTTTCAGGCAGATCCTAAGGAATCACATCTTTCAACAGTGAATCGAATAATGAAATATTTGAAAGGAACAACCAATGTTGGCTTATGGTATCCAAAAGGCAGTATATGCAATCTTATTGGTTATTCTGATTCTGACTATGCAAGATGTAAAATAGATCAGAAAAGCACAGGGGAAACTTGCCATATCTAAGGTAATGCATTAGTGTCATTGTCTTTTTAAAAGTAAGCATGTGTAGCTTTAAGCACTGCTAAAGCAGAATACATAGTAACAGGTAGTTGCTGTGCACAGATTCTATGGCTCAAGCAGCAGTTATGTGATTATCGACTTGATCTCGGATGCATCCCTCTAAGATTTGACAATACTAGTGCTATCAATATCACAAAGAACCTTGTCATGCATTCTCGAACCAAACATATAGACATACGCCATCACATTCTGCGCGATCATGTTCTCAAAGGAAATGTTGAAGTTACATTTGTGGATACACATAATCAACTAGCAGATATCTTCACAAAGCCTTTTCCTAAAGATTCACTCTATAAGATACGAAGAGAACTTGGCATTCTAAATGAAAATGATGTCTAAAACAAGGTACTGATGCTTTGTAAGACATTTTCATTTAAATTCTTAAAATTGCTGATGTATGACTTAGACATGTTCAACTTTTAACTATGTTTTTGATGTTATATTCCTTACCTTGCGATATGCTTTTATTCCCTATATACTTTGTATGCTTGGAATATTTGTCTGTTGTTTTTCTTCCTTTTTGATCATGTCAAAAGGGGGAGAAAATTTGTATGCTGTTGTTGTTAAAGAATTTGTAGGTTTTCAAACTTTCAAAACATGATGGCATGAACTCAAGATCAAAGGGAGGAGTAATCATGCCCTAAGGGGGAGAAAAATCAAAACGATCAACGCTTTGAAGTTTCAACAACAACAAGGTTTTGTCATCATCAAAAAGCGGGAGAATGTAAAATACAATTCCATGGTCAAAATATGCTAGAAGATTGATAATGTAAGATATTTGATGCAATCTAATAATATATTTCAAATGCACATGAGAACCTTCCATTTTAGCATATGCATCAAAAGAATTTTCAAAGTGTTAACATGCATGCACAATGTTTGAAAATCAAGTTTATGACAAAAGTCAAAGTTGTATTTGACTATAGCATCTTGTAGCCGAATACAAACTCAAGTCAGTAGCAAAAACTAAATATCTGTATTCGACTACAAGATGGTGTACCCGAATACAAATACCAAGTCAGTAGTTAAAACTGCACTTTTGTATTCGACTACAACATGATGTAGCCGAATACAAAATGAAGTCAGTGGCAAAATTCAGTCATCTGTATTCAACTACAAGGATCTGTATTCGAATACAAGTTATTGTGTAAATTGAGGAAAGTGGTGTACTTTCTTCAAGTGTTGTAAACTAGGATAGTGGTGTGCTATCTTAGGGAGATTGTTGGAAGTTTGTAACAGGGGTCTTAGGGTTGGACTTGTACTTATTCTAGGTGCGCCTCTATACTAACAACACTCACAAGAAGATACATTTATTATTTGCAAACATATGATTCAGATTTTGACAAAGGACAAAATAATGAATTAGGCTTAATCATATTCCTACTTGTGAAAGTTCAAGAACCGGTACAACACTATGTTCTCGCCTAGATCAAAGCAAGCAATAGGAAGGAAGTTTCATCTAAATAATTTGTGAAAGCAATCTTAACAAAATACGAACAATATCAATATAAAGAATTTACAAACTCAATCTTAACAAAATACGAACAGTATCAATCTGAAGAACTTACACACTCAATCTAAACAAAATAGAACATAATCAATCTAGAAGAACTGATTAGATTGAATTTAGAAATAAAGAATTGACTAAAGAACATATTATCAAAAAATATCTTGTTCAGAACTATTTTTGAATAAAATCATTGTTGACCAAGCTAGGAAGGAAGATACAATTTAAAATTAAAATTTTATCTATAAATAGATACTCAAGGCTGGAGAAGAAGAAGATCATTGAAAAATCAGAAAAGAGTAGAAGAACTCAAGCTCAAAATTCCAAATCCATCTTAGAGTTCAAAGCGAGAAATACTTGTTCGAATGAGAAATATTTTCTAAGTGTTTTTCTTATAGTGTGATAGTCATTGTTATAATCAGCTTGTTAGAAGCAACTACTCAAGTTCCAAACCTTTGTATTCAAACCCTATAGTGGTGTTAGTGTGCCTTCAACAATATGGGTTTGTTAGATTGTGTAGAGAAGACTTGGCTGGTAGAGTCAAGGTGTGTATGTTCCTCAAAATGCTGGGGTTGTCAGGCTGTTTAAGAAGACTGGCTTGTAGGGTCAGGTGCTTTGTAATTCAAGTTGTTGAATTGGTGGATTAAATCCTTCTAAGTGAAGGGACTGGGCCAAGTTAGTGGTGAACCAGGATAAATTACTTGTGTCACTTTATACTTGCACTCCTTTGTTTTATTATTGCTTCTACTCCAAGTAAATCATCAAGTCCGAACCAGTTTAATCAAATAATGAAAAAGTTATCAACTTAGTCAAACATAATTCAATCTTCCTTTTCGTGTTTGCATCTTCAAAGTTGGATAATGTCATGTGTTAGTGGTTTGTTTCTTTTTTGTTTGAGATGACTATCCACTGCAGAGCATGAAAGATTTTAATGATTATATTCTACTACAAATATTGGAAGAGTGTGATACTTGTTTTATATCTTCTCAATTACGTATAATTGAGGGACAAATCTTGAGACATACACTTGAAAAAGATCTCCTTCTGATGCCACCTCTTAGATGTGACTTTTGCAGAGAAGGACATATGAATGGAACTTATTTTGATTACTATGTCCCACCACTAAAAGATGATGATCTATTGGTCATAGAAGCAAAAGATGATGAGTGTTGCATGACAAGATCAATTGAGAATACATTCTACCTATTCAAATTATATCCAAAGAATCAGATGACAAGGACTTTCACGTCAAAGCTGTTTTGGTTGAATACATGAAGATTAATATGGTTTCAATTGAAATATTTGAAAGCCCGTGTGAGAGGTGATTTGAGCAAGTGGTTGAGTTTCAGAAGGTGAGTGAGAATTGGAAGATTGAAGATGACTTCATTGTTGTTGTAGAATAAGATAAGCAAGAGGAAAACATGAACAAGAAAAAGGAAAAGGAAGAGATTCAATCTATACCCTGTTCACAAATGTCCAATTGAAAAGGACATGGAAGCAACATCATCTATTTCTCAAGTTCATGGAATTTGTACCAAACAAAAAGAAGAAGAAATATGATGTGTTCTTTGTGTCATATATGCCACCTTGATAGTGGATGAGATGTCAAGCTCATGACATTAAAGAAGCGCTTTGTGGGAGGCAACTCATAGGTAGAGGTAAGTTTTATTTTTGCAATCTTATTTTTTGTCATTTGAATTTGTTTCTTTTTAATTGAGTATGAATGTGCACTATGATGAGGAATTTTTAACAACTTGAAGTTGGTCTTAAGCTATTTGTTAGTGGTTTTGAAGTTTAAATTATATTTCTTCGATCATGTCATTGCACAATTTGATGACTTTCGCTAATGCATGCATTGTTGATTATTCTTTGGTTGTGGAAGTCTCACTTGCCATTTTTTCTAAAAAAATGAAATACATTTTGTTGTGAAATGTTTGACATAATTTTGATAGTTATACTCTCTTGTATTATCCTAGCTTTGAGCTTTTGAGCCTAAACATTTTAATTCATTGTTGTGTGATTATCTAGACATGTGTTATTTCTTCAGAACTTGCACTAATTATGACTTGCATCACTTGTGATTTATGCATACACTGAGGCAATTTTGTTTGGTTGTTTGAGCCTTTCTAACCACCTGTGCAAATTTTATCCTTCGCTAGCCCATTTGAATTTTTTCTTTTTCTTTCGGTTACTAGCCACATTACAAGCCAAATACCTCAATTTAATTAACTCACCTTACATGGAGTTAGGTAGGAAATTTTTTGTCTTGTTTTGGTAAAATTCTAAGTTTGGGGTGGTTGTTCTCAAATGTAAATAGTAAAAAAGAGAAAATTGTTAGTTGTTTTAAAAAAAAAGGAACTTCAATTTGTGTACTCTGATTAATAACAGTTTTTGTTGGTTCTTTTGTCAATATTTTGGGAATCTCTATAGTGAAAATGTGAAGAACAAAAAAAGGAGAAGTAGGAAAATTTGAGTCTATGTACCTAACTCCAAGTAGTAAAGCCTACTATCCCAAAATGTCCTACCAAGCCTCATTACAACCCAAAAGTCCTCCAAAATAGTATGTGTTTGTTACATTGTGATTGCTAACTAGAACTTTTTCAAGCTTATGGTTAGGTGATGCATGTTCTAGGACTTGAGTGATAAATTCATAACCCATGCTAAACACTTGAGAGAAATTTTGGTGAGATTGTGTTAAGAGAGTGTTAAACTTGATAAATGAATGTCAAATGTGTTCTAATTTTACAATTGGTGTGTTTTTTTTTTTTTTTGAGATGTTAAACAACCTTTGAGCATGATGGATCTATTATAGTAGCATGAACTTTGAGGATTTAGAGTGATTTGATTTGAGAAATTGAGTTTAAGCTTGTTTTTACCTATTGCCCAATTTGAATTTAATTGTTGTTTTGGGACAAGCAACAAACTAAGTTTGGGGTTGTGATAATTCTTCACCATATGCATATTTTTCATTATTTTTTGTCTTACTTATCATTACACAGTAGTTAATTTAAGGAGTTATTTGATATAATTTGTCTATTTTAGTTCATAAATTTAATGATGTATTTATGTTCTTATTACCTTGATTTAAGTAGATATTTTTTGTAGTTTTGCATTGTTTTGTTGTTTTAGTGCAGTGTTGAATTTTGGTGAGAAATCAACATGACCAATGTGGAGTATTTCAACCATATTTGGAGTTGTAGATGTTCAAATGGAGTCAAATTAAGTGCAAATGAAAGTTAAGATTCATAGCTATAACTTTTATGAAGACACCGAAACCAAGTCGGACTCAAAAGAGGTGAAAAATGTAGTAAGAGTCAAACAACTTATGGTGTGTGTTGGAGCGTAGGTTCATGTGCCAATGATGCATGTCTACTGTATTTCAACAATTTGTTTTTGTCTAGTAGCGCTGGAGTGCACGGCGCGCTGTAGAATGCATAAAAATGCATTTTTCTCACTATTTAGATATCTTTTTGGTTATTTTGAAGTGTGGAGACTTGTGCCCTAATAGAAAAACTCAAAGGAGGTTGGTTCTAACACCATCGAAAGAGTTTTATCAACAATCATTCATGAATCTTTCTTTAATCTCTATCTTTTGTTTCTTTTTCATAAGTAACTAATTCCTCTTTGTTATGAATGAGTTAAACAAGATGATACTCTTATTTTTGTGTGATTTGATTTCTAGTTATATGAATGAGTTTATTGAATTATTTTTCTCATCTCTATGCTTAATGCTTTTTTTAAATGGTTTTATGGTTCGTATTTTGAAATGGAAGTGAACTTTACGAATGCTTGAGATGAGAAATTTATGATATTATAATCTAGGGATAGATGTAGGTCTTGAAACCAATTCAATTATTTGCAAAGACAATAGTTTAATAAGAAACATTTTGTATTGTAAAGCTTAATTCTAATCTTAAATCTACTAAGGAATTAGGATAAGAATAGGGTAAAGGTTTTGTCACTAAGGAAATAGGGTAAGAATAGTATTAAGGTAAAAGTTCTATCACTAAGAGAATTCGTGTATTGTATTAAAGGTTCTGTCACTAAGGAATTAGGGTAAGATTAGTAAAAAGAATTTGGTAATAATTAATAAAAAAAATTAGTAACTAGGATCAAATTATAAACCAAGGTTTAATTTGAAGTGAAGTTCATCCCTAACATCAATACTATTACTCTTGTTAGTTTCGAAAATTATTTCAATCAATTCAGAAACTTTTGTTCAATTATAGTAATTAAACATAATTCGATAATATAAAGTAGTCTTTGATTTTGACACTCAGTACTACAAATTTATTATTACTTGCAATGATTCAGTACACTTGTTGAAACACTGTCATTCATGCTTTATGCATATGCGTTCATGTTTTTGCTTTTGTTGTGTTTAAAATCTTGGTAGTGTTTTACCAAATAATGTGTCTTATTTTGCAATACAGTGCCATGAGATATGGTGGATGCTCTTCTAGTCCCCACAATTCTCGGTATTTTACCAAATTTTGGAATCTTGTAGTAAAAAAACAAAATCTAACTGTGAAAAAATAAGATTAATGATTTTTCGGAAGTTCCAATTTGATAATATTTTTTGTATATTTTAAATAAACATTGGAAGTGGATGAATGACAACTTAATATATAGGCCTAGCTAGACGAAGTAGTCTGTAAGCCCAAATATAAAACAATGGCCCATTAGGCTGCTCTATCGGGGTGAGAAAAAAATAAACTGCTATACCCAATAAGTTATGCATTGTTGTCATAATGTCACGTAATGTTGCTTCTCTCTTACATTTTACTCTTAATGGGCCTCTAAGATTAAGGCCACGTCTCTTTAACCTTGACTAAGACTCAGTTAAGCCCATATCTCTTGTTATCATTGTCATGTAAGCTATTAATTATGTTGATAAAAAAAAACTATTAATTATCAACTATAACTGACCGATGCTCAATGGTTATTTGTGTCACATATATAAAAAAAAATGAGAATTCGAAGTAATGATGAATTATTATGCTTAATAACTCAATATAAATGATAAATTTTATTAATTTAACCGTTGATTATTGACATAATATATTAATGATCAAGCACCCAACATTTATATAAATATGAAATTCGTAGCTATGTAATCTAACAATCGATATTTACTTATATTTTTGATAAGCTTATTATATATTCATTTGAAATTATTTAATGAAGTATCCAATAATTTTAAAATTTTATAAATTTTTTGGATGTTATCTACTCAACAAATTTTTTTTATTTGACGGTTGGATTAACTCATCACAAATTATTTCTAGAGTCAACGGATTCCTACCCATAAAAAGCGATAAGGATTTTTTAGTAATCATGATAATAATGAATGTATAGGAAATTAATATATGAAACTACAAAAATTAATATAAGAATTCCATAAAATAATTATCTTTCAATTAATTTGATGCGAAAACTTGAAGGAAGTATAATGAAATATGTTTTTTTTTTACTAAAACATGATATTCATTCTTTTAAATTGATAGAAATTGCATTGATTGAGAACATTACAATTTAAAGTTGCTAAAATCAAAAAAGGATGAATCTGCAAACATACTCACATCATCCAAGTTAATAGCTTAAAATGATAAAATTGAGGTGTCCAAAATACTTATGCATCTGGATATGTAACGTTGAAGACGTCAAAATTATTGATTGAAGTTGATATGTCAATCTAAAACAAAGAACACGACAACAAGATTGGAAAATAAAACGCCGCACCAAGACGACGAACAAATACAACACTGCACAAAGACCATGAAACCACAAAAAAACACAAGAAAAATTAAATATGTGTAAAAATATCTTATTTAAATAAAAGAGAATAAGAAGCAATTTAGATGAGTGCAAAAAACCAATTACAATCTTAGAGGATACATATGAATTGTTTTACAAGCAAAGACTAAAATTATTGACGGAAAATATTTGAGGGACCATTATTTAAGCTAATAATAATAATAATAATAATAATAATAATAATAATAATAATAATAATAATAATAATAATAATAACAATAATGATAATAAATTTCATTATGTTTATGAGATATTAACGAATTCATTATGTTTTTTATACATATTAATCAATTCATCTTGAATCTTATGACTAAGATATTGATAATGAATTTCATTATGTTTGATGTGTTCAACATGTTTTTGCATGACAAGATCCCATTCAACAATCATCTCAAAAATAGATAAAAATTTGAGATGAGCGTATGGACCGAAAATTGTTGGTAGTTAAAGAAGATTTTATGGAAAATAATATGATAATTTTGTTCTTCTACAAAAAATTCAAAAACTATTGATCATGTCTTACTTTTGTGTAGGAAGAGTGGTATAGTTTGGTGGGAGGTTGGTTTCTGGGACTCAATTGATTCTCTCTGTTGCAGGGTGCGAATTCAAAAAAATTAAATTCAAGTTATTGAGTGGATAGCCTAAGGTTAAGAGTAATGTGTTCGTTATGATGTTGTGGAGTTTGTGGTGAGAGTAGGAATCATGTAAATGGGATCAGAAAATGAAATAGCTATTGAGGTTGTCTTCTGTGGTAAAAATATATTGGACGAATGGAGTGTTGCTTGATTGCGTGATCGTCCGAGGATGGTGACTCACCGCCTGGTGCAGGCCTCAATGGTAGCCCCTGCCTATAGAATTATAAAATGAAACATTGATGTTTTTTCTCTTTAGTGCATATAATAGGACCAAATTGACCTTTAAATAAGGGATGAAACATGTCTTTTTATTGGATTCAAAATTATATAGGTGCAACCAGTTGTTTCGGTAAATGTTGGTGAAGCTATGGGACTCCTTGCAGCTATGGATTGGATAGTTGAGTTGAGTTTCACTATGTTGTATTTTCTATGGACTCAAAGGTTGAACTTGATGCTTTTAGTCACTCTTTTCCAGATATAATAGAACTAGGTGCTATTCTTGCTTAATGTAGGTCCCTTCTTAATGTTATTTGTAACAACTGTCATGTGTAGTTTGCTATGAGATATGCTAATATGGTTGTTCATTGTCTTGCAAAGGTGGTCAATTTTAATGTCAATTCTCATATTGATTACGATATCCCAACATGTTTTGATCCTTTGATTTTTATTGAAATGAGTTAGATTCATCTTTGTAAAAAAAAAAGAGTAACAAGAGTAGGAGAATTGAAAGACATAATCTTTTTGTTATCTAATGTTCTAACTTTAGTATAAGGATAAAAATAACATCTTATCATTTTTTTGTACATATTCAACCATTAAGACTCAACAATTTATAAATATTAGACTTAGAGTTTAAGAAGAAAAAACATGAAATCACTCAAACTTTGACATTTTATTATTATATAATATTTTATACTATATTTTTTTAATATATAATTTTTTTATAAATTAAATTTTATGAATATCCCTAAAATTTTGAGACCTTGTGTGGTCGAACACTCTAAACATGCTCAGAATTGTCACTCCTTATAATTGGTTATAGAGTATAAGAAATGAAATTCATTTTAAAAAATGTTTACAAAAGGAAATAAATATTTATATACCATGGTTTTTTCTATGGAGACTTTGTTGTCATCTTTACATTTAAGATAATATATTTACTTGTTTGTTTGATTACTTATATGGCAAGTATCAATCCAATTGAAAACCAACCTCTTGTAAAAAAAAATAAAAAATCGTTCTTCCTAGAAAAAAAAATAGAAAATAGTAATAAAAATAAATTGAAAATGCTTCTTATAATGATCCTTGCTTTGTACATTGTACACTAGTTTCAATTTTATACGTTATTTGCTATTTTTAAATTGCGATTAAAAGAAAATGGAAATAAATTTTGTAGTGAAACTTCTAAATGTTAAATATTTATTTATTTATAAAAAAGCGCCCATATTACAATATACATCCAAACAATAGATATATTAGATAACAAACATGGGGTTTGCATGAGATTCTTCTTGATAAGCAAGAGATATTTCTTGATAAGCATGAGATTTTAATTACATGGCCTTTTTTTTTTTTATTAAACATGACTAATATTGAATTATCATGAGATTTTTATACACTACGCGAAAAAACGCATTTTACAGCTTTTTTTAAGCCATTTACATCGCTTTTTCAAAAAAATAAGCGCTGTAGTATCTAGCGCTGTAAAAAGATACAACAACGCTTTTTAAAATAAAAAAGTGCTGTAAAATAGGTGGATATATTGTGCGCTTGTTATACTCGTTTTACAATACTTTTTTGAAAAAGCGCTGTAAATCCCTGCAATAGCGCTTTTTAAATCCTTGCAATAGCGCTTATTATGCATGAACCTCTTACAGCGTTTTTTTGAAAAATCGTTGTAGTAGGGGCATTCAATAGATGCATTATTATGCACCTTTTACAGCACTTTTTCTAACAAGCGCTGTAGTAGGTGCATTCAATAGATGCATTATTATGCACCTTTTACAGCGCTTTTTCAAAAAAACGCTGTAGTAGGTGCATTCAATAGATGCATTATTATGTACCTTTTACAGCGCTTTTTTAAAAAAGCGCTGTAGCAGGTGCATTCTAGTGCATCTTTTAAAGCGCTTTTTCAAAAAAGCGCTGTAATAGGTGCTTTTTTTTTTTCTTGTTTTAATTTTATTAAAAAATGCTGTCAATGGAATTTTTAAAAAGCGCTTTTTGGTTTTTTATGGCATTTTTTTAGAAAGCGCTGTCTTTTAATTTTTCTTCCAAAATCATTTTCATCCAGAATCAGTTCACAATCAGTTCACACAATCATTTCACAATCAAATTAATTTTATAACTATACATATTTACACAATCAGTTCACAACAAATTACAACACAGAACAAATTACAACATATCAGAATACATATTCATATTCACATATAAATACATATTCACAGCTTTTCAAATGTGCCCTATTCATATAACTACATATTCATATACATATTACTATCAGAATTACAGCACAGAACAGAACTACCCCTTGTAGCATATAACTATCCCTTGCAGCATGTCATTTCCCAACAAATCAAATAATCTTCATTTCAATCACATACTGACACCAATCTTCCTTTATTTCAGTTACATCCCTTTCAGAGTATGTTGGACTGGAATTGTCAAAGTACTGTGCGATATAAAAATTGAACATAAATAAGTTAGAATCAAATATATACATAGTTTATATATGAAAATCAAATAATGAAAATACCATACCGTTTCTGGGATTATAGTTTGATTCATATCAACAATCTCCTTCATGAATCGCAATATATAGTACCCACAATCAATGTTGTTAGTTTGACGAGGGCACTATAAAATAAAACATATAAGTCAATAAATATTTGTGCATTGAATGTAAATGAAATTTTAAAGGCATATATTTCAAACTTTTATTGGAATCCATGTGACGTTATTTGACTTTTGCTTCGACACTGTAGCACCTCTTTGAGCTCGAAAAACTTGTAAAGCACTATCGAATAAATAAATGTGATTATTATAGCATTAACAAACACATTATTTATATATATATGTAAGAAATAAATGAATATTACTTACGTGTCGAACATGGTCTTTATATCGGAGTGATTGTTGTAATGGTTGTGCAAGGGATCTAAATAGTATATAACTTCAGAGGTTGCATTGATTGCAAATAGCACGCAATGTGCCCTACAACAACAAAAATTTTGTTTACACAACTAATAAATTAAGATCTCATAAATTAAAAAAGATATAAATAAAGAATATATAATTACGTACCCTGAATTACATGGTGCAAGGAACAACATATCCTTCTCTTTATTTCCTAATAGGATATCTACAACGTATTTCTTTACATTCACTAGATCGTGTTTAAACATCGAAATCTTATGCGGAGACAAGAATGAAAATCTATTTGACAATCTGCGCGTGCACACGAACTTCTCATACAAAAACCTTCAATGAAAATTTCAAATTAGATTAATTACCAATAAATTAAATTAATTACCAATAAATGCAATTAAAAGTAATTTTTACCTAATGTATAAGCTGATTACAGTAGCACTTAGCTCCTTATGGTTGAGAAGTTCGTATATGTGCTCTTTTTCAAATAGTTCTTCATACTCATCTCCGAATATAGCTTTATCCATGCTTATTATTCGTGAATCGTTGTTGCTGCCCATATTTGTTTTTGCCTGTATGTCAAGACACGACCCATATCGAGCAAGTCGTGGCTGACTTATTTTAGGAGCAGGAGCAGCAACTGATTTTACACGATCCAGTTTTTGAGCAGCAACTTTGGCCGCTTTATTACCCTCCAGCTTTTGCAGTTTGCCAGCTTTATTACCCTCCAATTTTTGAAGTTCGCCAGCTTTATTTTTAACACGAACATCCAGCTGGGGTGCGGCAGCTGGTTTATTCTGGAAGCTGGTTTGCTGTGCGGGTGGTTTATTGGATTGAATCTGAAAAAATGAGGTTAATCAGTTTGTTAGTTTATTGAATCTGAAAAAATGACAAACCTTACTGAATAAATGTGACAAACATCTTCCGGCGATGTGACTGACTCGTTTCTGGGAATCTTCTTATCGTTCCCTTCAGACTTTGTTTGAATCTAAATAAATGTGAAATGAAAGTTAACAGCGGAAAAAAATCAACAATTAAATATAATCAATCATAATCATATATTGTAAAATTAAATATACATTTCAATTAATTAAACATACCTTATCAAGGGCAACAAGATGTTTGGGCCATGCCACGTAACTACCAATTGCTTCGCCCAAATACTTCATATCTGCATCGTTGTTCAGTATAGGCAATGATGCATTTGGTTCCAAAGCAATAATTGGTGATACTTTGACATGGCCCGCAGGGATTGGTGTGTTGTGCAATACTTCTCCCAAAGTATTGTACAATGTTCCTTTTCCGACCTTTCGATGAGTAGGGGAGGATAAGTACAACGCGCAAGGAGTGACACCCTAAATCAATGGTTAATACATAAGTATGTGAAACAATTAGGTTGAATGAATTTCTTATTTTATTAAGTGATTAATTACCTCGGGAAGACTTTTGAGACCAATGTTGCAACTCGCGTTTTCACTCTCTATTTGAATTTCACGTTGGAGCTGATCCGGAAGTTGCTTGTCTTTATTCGTCTTCACCAAGAGTGCCATTTGCTCTGTTAAGACTTTGAGCTTCTTTAATACTTCCATGTTAGATGGATTTTGGCGTTTCTCTTGTGAAAAATAGCTTCTAGGAGATACACCAAATACTTTCCCCCTCACGCGGCCAAAATATTCAGGAACATTAAACACTTTACCGAGAGTGTCCCTGCAACTAGCTTTGTTGCCCTCTTGATTTTCTGAGCTTTGTTCGAGATTCTCCTAAAATACACGTAGGATTAAAAAGATAAGTTCAATATCATTTTTAAAATACAATATTACAAAATATTAAAGTGATAAATATAATGACACAAAGTTCTATTACTTTTTGAACATTTTCGTTATCAACAACTCCATCTTTATTTACGCGAGCTTCCTTCCACAAGATATGACGACCCAACGATTGATCGGATTGGGTGTCTTGTAGCTATTCGTTAAGATAATAAACAAAATATTAGTTAGAAACTATAGTTTATAATGTACCATATTATATAAAAGTGATGTTTAATTACTTACAAGTTTTTGCTCTAGACATGCATATCTCATACGAGATTTTTTGTATGGGTGCGTCGCATTTTTTGCCCTCTCGCGATTTGCCTTACTAATATTCTATATAAAAAAAAAAATTACAATCGTGTAAAAATTTAAAATACGCTATGAATATGAATAATAAAACACAAATGGTAATAAATTAATCACTTACAACAAACGCGGGGTCTGAATGTTTTGCTACAAATGTGCTCCATTCCTCATTTGATATATAATGTTTATATATTTTTGGAGCTTCCGCAATCATATTTCCATCACGGTCTCTTAGATAGCAGTTTGAGAGGTGAGATCTAAAACCCCGGTGTATTTTCTCGGCAACTCTCAGCACGTAACTCTTTATCACCTCGTCAACATCAAAAGTTGTCTGCAAACCAAATAAAGATATAGTTTGAGTAAAGTACTTCAAAGCAGTCCGTAAAAAATTATAAGTAAACAAGTGGAGTAAAAAAGTTACTTGTATATCAGTCCACAATACATCTTTTGCATCTTTCAACGCCTTATCTCTCCAATCGTCTATTGTGATGGGGATATTCTGACGAACAACAGCCCCAATATAACTTATGGACATTAAACTGTTGGGGTCAATTGGCTGACCACTCTCATTCCATCCCACCTAATAAACTCATATAGTAAGTACATGCTTTCAAAAAAGATAAAAAATAAACAGCAAACAAAGTATAGTATACCTCAAATTTTATGCAGTACTTCTTGCTTTTATGACATTATGCCCCACGTTTGACTTCATTTTCGTAAGTCTTGGTGTTGCCAACTTCTTCATTTTGACAATCTAACTCCTTGTTGGTATCCATTTATCTACAACAAGTTCAACATGCAGTTCAATATAACTTCAACAAGTTCAACATGCAGTAGTCTAAGTACGTAGCAGTATAAATACAACAAGTTCAACATTCATTTTAGTGAAACAAAAAACTAATAAATACAATACCTGAAAAGTGCGAAGAAATACGTAGGGTTACAGGTTCGTAGGGTTCGGTTAGTAACAAAGAAGAACTGCGCAGAAATACGAACGGTTCGTAGGAGAGTAGGGTTCGCAGAAATACGTAATGAGGGTTAGTAACAAATATGGTTCGCAATGAGAAGGAGAATCAAGATGAGGAGGAAACATGCGTATGAAGTTTACGTAATGAGGGTTAGTAATGAGGAGGAAACAAGCGTAGGGTTCGTAGGGTTCGCAATGAGAAGGAGAATGAAGAGGAAACTGAAGAGGAACAAACGTATGAAGTTTACGTAATGAAGAGGAAACTGAAGCGGTTACTGTTATATATAAAACCCTATTACAACGCTTGTTTTGAAAAAGCGCTGTAAAAGACCTCCTTATTTTATTTTTTAAAAGCCTATTACAGCGCTTTTTTAGAAGCCTTTTAAAGCGCTTGTGAAAAAGCGCTGTAAAAGACCTCCTTATTTTATTTTTATAAAAGCCTTTTACAGCGCTTTTCCACAAAGCGCTTTAAAAGGCTTCTTTGTTTTATTATGTGAAAGCGCTATGTGACTCTTTTACAACGCTTTTCCACAAAGCGCTTTAAAAGGCTTCTTTGTTTTATTATGTGAAAGCGCTATGTGACCCTTTTACAGCGCTTTTCCACAAAACGCTTTAAAAGCCTTCTTTGTTTTATTATGTGAAAGCGTTATGTGACCCTTTTACAGCGCTTTTCCACAAAGCCCTTTAAAAGACTTCTTTATTTTATTATGTGAAAGCGCTATGTGACCCTTTTACAGCGCTTTTCCACAAAGCGCTTTAAAAGATCTCCTTATTTGATTTTATTAAAAGCCTTTTACAGCGTTTTTCCAAAAAGCGCTTTAAAAGACCTCTTTGTGTTTATTATGTGCAAGGGCTATGTGACTTCCTTATTTTTTTTAAAGGCTTTTTATAGCGCTTATTAACAAAAGCGCTGTAAAATTACAAAGTTTATGTTCAGTTCAGTTCAAGTTAAATATGTTAAATTACAATATAAGTTCAGTTTCTGTAAAATGCTAAATAATTAGTAAAATACCTATATATATATATGCTAAATTACACGATCAACTCATATTCAAATACAGTACTCAAACAAAGCTTTTTAAAGTTCAATATAAGCAGAAAATCAGTATAAGCAGAAAATCAAATACAGTTCAAGCTAAATACTAAAATGCTCGATTCTGGCAGATCAAACAATTAAATTACATGAACTCAGTTCAGATTACATGGCTTATAAAACAATTAAACACATTAAGATGCCCTTCTTCTTTTCCTGGTGGGATTCACATTTGTTTGTCCATTAACGATACGAAACGATGGGTTAATCCAAATTCCCTCATTATGATCATCTTTAAGATATAAACAATCATCAGTTGAATCAATTTCATGTGGTTGTGATGTTGCAAAGAAAAGATCATTACCAACATCTTCATCATTATTGTTATCATCACTTATTTTATTGGTCGATAGGACAACGGACCATTTATCATCAGCAGGATCAGTGACATAAAACACTTGTTGAGCTTGCGACGCTAAAATAAAAGGCTCATCTTTGTATCCCACCCTATTAAAATCAACAAGCAAGAACCCTGACTCATCAATCCGAACGCCATTATTATTATCAACCCACTTGCAACCAAATATGGGAACACGAAACATTGTGCAGTCTAACTCCCATATGCGCTCGATAACCCTAAAATATGATAGATTTGCATATATTCGGTTCTTGTCTTTTGCCCTTGAGATATGCATCGCTTGAGCTACGAGAGTGACTCTGCTATTTTGCATAGTGGTTTGATCATCTTGTTCTTTGGTATAAAATGTGTAGCCGTTAATTACATAACCGGTGTAAGAAAAGACATAAAAACTCGGACCATTTGCTAGCCACCTCAATCTCTGTGAAATTGATCCAGGGTTTACATCAAACTTTGACTTTATGTGATTTTTTAACCATGTTATAAAACTTCGATTGTGCTCTCGAGTTATTCAATTTTGATTCCTATTCATGCTCAAACTAGATAACTGATCCATGTGTATTGTAACATACGGTTGAACCTCATCATCATTGTGCAGAACATACAATTGTGTCTGCTCCCATTATGTCCTTGATATAGTCATTAGTCTCTTTCCAATTATCCATTCTCCTGATATTCTTCCCAAATGACGAGACATGGGAAGCCCTATGGATTCAACATTGGATAGATATTCAGTAAAAAATTTAGGAGCTTCTTCGACAATGTACCGTTCAGCAATAGAACCTTCTGGTCGACTTCTAATTTTTACGTACCCTTTTAATATTTTCATATATCGTTCTATCGGATACATCCATCTCATATAAGTTGGCCCACAAAGTTGTGTCTCCTTAACAAGATGAACAGTAAGGTGAACCATTATATCAATAAATAAGGGTGGGAAATACATTTCAAGCTCACACAAAGTAAAACCAATTTCCTTCTGCAATGTCGGTAATTTCTGAGGATCGATCACTTTACTACAAATTTCCCTGAAGAAGAAACGTAATTTAGTTATGGCTCGGTGAACCTTTTCAAGAAAAATTGAACGTATACCTATTGGTAGCAAATGCTCCATTAGAATATGACAATCATGGGTCTTCAAACCTTTTAACTTGAGGTCTTTCATACAAACTAAATTTTTAATGTTTGAAGAGTATCCTTCTAGAACTTTAACTTCGTGTAGAAATTTACACAAAACAATTTTTTCCTTTCTAGATAGAGTATGAGCAGCTGGAGGTAGATATGTGCGATTTCCTTTCTCTACGGGACCCAATTCATTTCTTATTCCCATATCGACCAAGTCCAATCTTGCATTGATGTCATCCTTAGACTTTCCTGGTACATTGAGTAACGTACCAATAACACTATCAAACACATTTTTCTCAATATGCATCACATCGAGAAAATGTCTTACATACAATGACTTCCAATATGGCAATTCAAAGAAAAATGACTTTTTCTTCCTCTGATTTTCCATTGAATGTATTTCTCCACCCACGATACTGATGATTATAAGGTAAAAATCTACGATGTCCAAGAAATACATTTTTCTTACAATGTTTCAACCGCATCCAATTGTACTCTCTTCACATATAGGACATGCACACTGACCTTTAATGCTATATCCTAATAAATTACCATATGCTGGAAAATCATTAATTGTGCCGAACAACATAGCCCTCAAATTGAAAGATTCTTTCTTATACCCATCATAAACTTCCACACCTGTCTCCCACATAATTTTTAAATCTTCAATTAAAGGAGCCAAGTATACGTCGATATCATTCCCCGGTTGTTTGGGTCCAGAAATTAACAGAGACAACGTCATAAACTTACGCTTCATATATAACCATGGAGGTAGGTTATAAATCAACAAAATCATAGGCCACGTGGTGTGTGAGATGCTTTGAAGACCATGTGGATTCATTCAATCAGTAGAAAGTGCAAGTCGTAGATTTTTTGACTCTATCCCGAATTCAGGATACTCGTGATCAATTTTTTCCCATTATGGAGAATCTGCAGGGTGTCAAAACTTTCCATCTCTAATTCTTTCATCTGCATGCCATGTCAAGTGTTTTGAATCTTCTTCACTGCGATACATGCGCCTAAATCTTGGTATTATAGGAAAATACCACACGACTTTTGCTGGAGTAGATTCTTTCTTCTTATATCGAGAGACATTGCATTTCGGACACGCCTTTAGTAATTCATATTCGTTTCGAAATAAAATGCAATTGTTAGGACACGCATGAATCCTTTCGTAACTTATACCAATAGAGCACAAAACTCGTTTAGCCTCGTAGGTTTGACTGGGAAGTTCATTATCATCTGGCCACATATCTTTTAAGAGTGTTAGTAATTCTGTGAAGCTTTTATCAGACCATCTATTACTCGCTTTTAAGTTGTACAACTTTAATATCGCCGACAGTCTTGTGAATTTAGTACAACCATTATATAATGGTTTCTCTGCATCACTCAACAAAATCTCAAACATTTTAGGACAATCACGAAGATCTTCTTCAACTGCTTTTGCAATCTCCTCAACTCGGTCCGACTCATATGTATCTGTGTCGAAATCAGTTGCAGCATATGTATCTGTGTAGGTGTTTCCATTTTTTTTCTCACCATGTCTTATCCAACATGTATAGCTTTGATCAATTCCATACCATACTAAATGTCCTTCCAATTCATCTACTCTAACGCGTTTTCCAAAACAACATTTTAAACAAGCACAAACGACTCTATTTGGATCTTTTGCATTCTTCACTGCAAACTCAACAAACTCCTTCACTCCATTTTCATACTCTTTTGTCAATCGATTGGCAGACATCCATTTCCGGTCCATTTTATATGACCTATATAAATGCAGTTACACAAATAATAAGCTACTGATAACATTTTACCAATCTATATATAGTACACATATCTAATATTGGAAAATGGAAACCAAGGTCCAAGTCTGATTTCAAAATAGAACATATCAACAAATTTCAAAAAAGAATAGATTTTATATGATTTATTATGTAACAATTTATCAGTTTTATTGACAATTTATCAGTTTTATCCAATTTGTTTTAAAGGAGGAGCAGTAGATGGGCGCACAGTAGAGGAAATGAGGGTTCGAAGAGTAGAGGAGATGACGGTTCGTAGGGTTAGGACAACCTATTAAATTTGTTTTTAGTTATTTAAAGTGAATGATTTTACAGCGCTTGTATAAAAAGCGCTCTAATAGGTCCTTTAATTATGTGAAAGCGCAAGCCTTTTACAGCGCTTGTATAAAAAGCGCTTTAATAGGTCATTTAATTATGTGAAAGCGGAAGCCTTTTACAGTGCTTTTACAAAAAACGCTTTAAAAGCTATGTAAAATAAGGTGAAAGCGCTACATTTTACAGCGCTGTAAAAGCTATGTGAGAGCGCTTCAATTTACGGCGCTTTTTTAAAAAGCGCTGTAAAAGAGTTGTAAACATTATGTGGACGCGCTATGTGACCCTATATGACCCTATTACAGCGCTTTTTTCACAACGCTTGTCAAAAAAACGCTGTTGTATCCTCTGTTATTTTTAAAAAATTATACAACAGCGCTTGTATTTAATAAGCACTGTAAAAGACGCGTTATAAAATGTCATTTTTGGCATAGTGTATATGTATACATAATACATCTAATCATACTTTATTATATGAAATGTAATTATATGGTTGTGCTTAACTTGTGGGTTTTAGTTATTGTTTTGTTAACAAAATGATGTTGGAAATTAAGGATGATACAAAGTGGGATGTTGTTTAAAATGGTATTGCATAAGTATTGGGGTGGTGGAGAGCGTGGGGGTGTGAAAGATTTTCAGAATATTTGTGGTGACACCAAGGATGATCTATTATTTGAAAACCTTCAATGGTAATGTGTAATTTTCGCATCATTTGTTTGTGGAATGTCATCTATTCGAGAAAGTTTGGTTGTTGGTTTTCAATGGTTTGGTGTATATATACGTTGGATTTCTTAATTAGATTTCTCAACATCTTCAATTGTTTTTGGTTTTTACGTAGCGGTAAAGGATTTCCTGATAGTTTGAATTGTGGTTTAGTTAGCCTATGTTTGGACTATTTAACTTGCCATCAATTTGTAGAGAGAAAAACACAAGAAAGATGTGTTTAAATTGTATTTTATTTCAAAAACCGATGATGATGAAAACAAGAATAAGTAAAACAATAAGTAAGAGATAAGGAAAGAAACACAAGTCAAATTATCATAGTTCATCATCAACACGGTAGCTACGTCCAGTCCCTTCTCATAGAAGGATTTAATCCACTATTCACCAATGAAATCACAAATTCACTGAACACCTTCTAATCAAATTGGTTGTGTTTGAGTTTTCTCAACCTTCTATCTTAGTATGGTAAAGCTATTGAGGACGACAACCACTATTGGGTCAAGTTACAAAGTGTTTAGATTGAGTTTGAAACGAATTCTCACACAAGAGTGTTTACCAAAATTTGCTTTCTGAAGATTTTTAGGTTTCTTAACACTTAGAGATAATACAAGAGATTTTCAAGAGTTTATAATTGTAAAGAAAGAAATGCTTTTCTTGTTTTTTGGTGTTGATATCTATTTCTTTATGACGATCACAAATCCTTTTATAAAGAGCCATTTAGTCCAATAAGATTTATGACTGTTGTTGTAATTGCACGAAATAAGCATGTGAAATAATAACTCGTACCAAATCTTCAGAGATTTTGAAGCAACATTAAAAGTTTGTCTAAATCTGTCTTCATAATTGATTCAGCGTATCTTGATAGAAATGACAGGATGACCAGAAGATGACACTATTAGAGGATTCCATGTGCTTTTTCAATCTGATGATAAGTCTACTATGATGAGCAAATGATGTTGGACCGTAGACTTCTTATTTGAATATTAACTTTATTATAGTGTTGACTTAATTAGATGATCATAAAATGGATACCAAGATTATCAGGCACAAAATCACCAGAGTAAACTTATATCAAAATATTAAGCAGATATGCGTTGACATCAAGTTTTTCAAAACGAGTTATATCTCAACAGATATAACAAAATATTCTCGTAACGTAGAGACTTTTAAATCTCGTGACAAGAGTCTGCACACTTAAATAAATTATTAGCAAAATAAATTTTGTTCCTATCAAATGATTTATGTTATCATCAAAACAATTAAGAGTCATTGTTTTTCAAACAAATTTGTTTCTAACAAAATTTTAAAGTGTTTAAATAATAAAAATTTATCTTGAATGGTCTGATAAATCATATTAAAATATTATTGTGGTGGTGGCTTAAATATAGGGTTAATGATTTTAAGGTATAACTTCATCAATTGTAGAATAATCCCCTTGGATGTTTAGGGGTTGTTAATCATGTATAGTCTTGTCAGTTTTTTATAGGCAATTTAATATGGGTGGGTGGATTTTGCATTTTTGTTAATCATGTATAGTCTTGTCAATTTTTTATAGGCAATTTAATATGGGTGGGTGGATTTTGCATTTTCACCAAAGATTGAAAGTTGGGATTTTGAGGTTATTTTGATTTTTTTTTTTTTTTGACTTTGTGCGGTAATTTATTCCTATTAGGCACACATCTTGTATTTTGAATGTTATTTTTGTTAAAATCATCTTGACTTCTTAAAAAATACTTGTTTATAGTGCCGCACATAGGGGTGGAAATAGGCTAGATTAGACTTTAAAAGGCCTAAGCATGACATAAAATTAATTTTTTAGGCCTAAGTCTGGCCTACGGCCTATCATACGCTTTATTTTCGGTCTGACCGTGCCTTTTTAAAAGTCTGGCCTAACCTGAAAGCCTATTTAAAAGCCTTATTCACATTAAAATATTTAAATGTTATATTTTACATTTTTTTAAATAGGCTAAATTAGGCCTTTATATACAAGGAAAACTAATAAATTTATAATCAAATTTAATAAAATGATAACTAACAAGTCTGCAATGCAACAACCTTCCAAGAAAACAAAGAAACAAAATGAATCCATAATTAACAAACTTTAAAGTCCTTCAAAAAAATTACAAATAAAACAAAATAAACCCCATAAATAGTTACACATATCAGCCAGCAAAACACATTCAAAGCCCAATGAATGAAAAAAATGATATCAAATCTTCAAGGTGATTTGTATCTCTTGTTTATCAACCTTAAAAAAAAATGCATATATGTTAGACATTGGGCTAAAAAGTACTAAATAAATAAATGAACAAATTATTAAAAAAAAAAAGAATAAATACTACTTGATAAAATATCATATCAAATAAAAAATATTAACCTTTGATTTTTTCTTCATATTATACTTATGACGAAACCAATCCCCGCCACAAATGAGAGCTTCAACAGATTATTTTTTCAATTTAGAGCGAAATTCATCAATAACTCTACCTCCTGCACTAAATGTGAACTCATATGCCCCAATTGAGATTGAAATAGCTAGTACATCAGCAACCGTCTTAGACAAAATCTTATATTCCAATCTTAGGAGGATGATAAATTATTACTATCCAAATTAACAATCGTAGCCGGGACTCTTCCAAATATAAAGCTACATACTCATCATATAATTATTCCAATGATCTCCTGACCTTCTTTATATTCTCATCAACTTCTTTAGATTTATATATCAAGGAAAAACATATACGCACCATATGAAATTTGCACCTAGGATCCAAAACACTAACAATAGCCATCAACATATTACACTCCCTCCCTCCCCCCCCATTATTAGGCATATGTTCGCAGGCCTCATTATTAGTCATATGAGTAGATGAAATTGGTTCACTTCTTTCTAAGGGAGAAAACATTTTCTGGACAAAATAAAATATATTATATAAAGTAGATAAACACAAGAAATAATTCCAAATAACAAAAAACAATGCTTTTAAAAAATAACATTAAAAGAGATTATTAATAACAAAAAATCTAAAAATAACATAATAATAGTAAATAGTATAACGTTGAAACACTTCTTAAATTCAGCCAAGCATGACATCAACCCCACAAACAGATTAAGTAATAATATAATAACATAATAATATTGGGTGTGTTTGTTTGAGTTTAAATAAAAATGATTTTTGTTTTAAATAATTTAGAGATTATTTTTTAGAGATTTTTAAAAAAGTGATTTTTTAACTCCCGTTTGTTTACTATTATAAAAATGATTTTTAACCTGTTTGTATACAATTTTGTAAAAATGATTTTTTTAAACTATCTCATGTCTCCCTTTTATCCCAAGCAAATCAATGTATTTAGGTCCCCAATTTCATAATTTTTGGATCCTCATGAAAAATAAACATATCTCGAAACAAACGCACCCATTATTACCTCTCAAACAAACTCGAACATATTTAGTTATAATATAATTAATATTATTATCAACGTTGAAACCCTTCTAAAGGGACTACACGTATTTTTATACATTTTTTTACTATTTTTTTTACAAATTCACATATACTGTTTTGATTTAAGATTTATTTTTATTTATAAAATCTAAAATTAGAACAACTTCATTGGAGTTTCTAGAAGATTTTTAAGAGATTTTACAAAGGCTAACTTTACTAAAGGAATACAAAGATAAAAGAAAAAAAAAAAGATTTTGACGTAGTGAATATTGAAATCTTACCTCTATCATAAGAGTCTTGAACCGATTCAATAAGACTTTTGTTTGAACTGCTTCCTTCAGTCGACTATAATTGTAAACAATAAACAATAAACAATTAGGGTTTCTAAACTTTAGATACTAATAATATATATAAATGTAACAATGAAATAGTATTGGTTTTTTTTTTTTTAAATAATGCTGCTTACATACCTCTTAGAGTGTGCAACAGTGCAACCTAGATGGAAATTTGAAAGAATGGAGAATGACAATTGGTAGTAAGTTACATAGTATAATAATTAAATAATAGTATGAACGATTGAACTTGAAAACAACGGGGAGAATATGAAACGACTACTGAGTGATAGCCTAATTGATAGGCTTTAAAATAGAAAATAATATTATTAATAAATAAAATATAAAAATAACATTCATAAATAATAAAATATATATAGGTCGGCCTGTCAGGTCTAATAGGCTTTTTTGTAAGCCTGAGTCTGACCTATTTAAATAAATAGACTTTAAAAATAGTCTGAGCCAAACATTTTTATTAAACAAGCCACATCAGGCTAGACCATAGGCCCCTGACGGAAGGCCTAGCCTATTTTCATCCCTAGCCGCACATATCAATTATAATATTTAAATTTTAATAGAGGAACACTTTATTAATTTTATGGTCGTCTCATGATATCAAGTATCATCTCACAAAGTTTTACATACTCTAAAATAATATATTAAATAAAAAATAGATAAATTACCTTTTCATTTAGTTGTCTAATAATAGAAAATTATTAATTTTTATTTTTTAGGCAAAACTTATGATTTCTTTAAAAGGATCACTACATTCACTTTCTTTTGGTGTTACGATATCTCCTATCCTTCTCATAAAATTACACATATTATAAGAAGTAATATTAAAATAAAATCAAAATTAATTACCTTTTAAATTAGGAAAAATTGTACCTAATTTTGAAAAAGTACTCACTTTCCTTTATTCAATAAAAAAACTTCATTAAACAATTTTTTCTACACTTACATCTATTTATGTCATTTACTATATAACACAATTAGAATTTTCCCGATCATTTATAGACGTACAACTATACATCTAGCATTTGTAATTTTAAAAGATATGATTATGTTCTTAATTAGTGGTACAACCAGAATGTATATTCTAGTGTATTTTTTATATATGACAAATAAAGATGTAATTGTGACGGAAAAAAGTGTTATGCGTAATTTTTTTAGTGAGTAGAATAGAGGTAAGTGCATTTTAAAAACTAGAGGGAATTTCAGTGTCATTTAAAGAGACTTCAATGGAGCTAAATGCAATTTCCTCTTTAAATTAGTTATCAAATCATATAGAAAATTATTAATTTTCATTGACATTAATGTTAACATAACAATACATATTTGTTACACTCTTTAAATATTAATTCGTATCTTGTGTCCTTCTCACAAAAATCAATAAAAAAAGCACGAAATTATAGGAATCAAACACATATGCTTTAATTTCATTTTTGTCCCGATAAGTTCGTGTGTGTGTGTGTTTTTTATTTTTCGTCCTTTTTTTGTTTTTCTACTTAGTTGTTTTTAAAAGTCACTAACACAAGAAATGATTTTAAAACAAAATTGAATTTATAGGGTTCAAATTTAAAAAATAATAATTAGAAAGACGTAAATAGAAGAAGCGGTAACTAAAAAGGACTAAAAATATATTTAAGCTTAAATAAAATCAATATTAATTACCTTTCAAATTAGTATCCAATCCTATAAAATTTGTAATTTCTTTAGAATGTTATCACTGTCATTTAAATAATGTTAAACTTAATAAGATATTTAGAAACTAGTATTAACAAATAGTAAATTTATAAATTCAGATTTTAAAATCTTCAAAATAGAAATTTAATATTATTTTTGGTATGTTTTTAATCAATGTTGTAACACCCCAAATTATATAATAAAATATTTTATTAATTAAATAGGATTTTAGATAATTAATTTGGTGCTAAAATTGTTTTAGAATATATGTTGATTATTTTTTTGATTAATTTTCTTTATATGTGTATTATCTATGATGTATTAATCTGTACATATTTGACTAAATGAGTTATGTAAATAATAAACATTTTATTTTATTATTTTATATATTTTTTAAAAAAATAATAGTATTTTAAAAAAATAAGATTTTATGCGATTATATTTTAAAGAATAAGATTTTATGCGACTATATGTGCACATGTGAGTTGGTAATTAATGTGATATTTTCTTGTATGTTTGACTAATGTTAAGTGTGCATATATTTATATTTTAATTGATTCAAAATATATTTTATTTTAATTATTTATTTTATAAATAATTATTTTGGGATATTAGTAATATTGTGTTTTATTTCCTTATTTTTAGCATTGTGATTATATATATATTTATTATGATATAATAACTAATATAAAGTGTGATTTATTTTATAGTTTCGACTATTCTCTAATGATGATAATATTTTAATTTGAGTATTTTGAAAAATAAGTATTATTATAGTAATTATTTTGAATATGAGATTTTTGGTTATTAATGTATTTTAAAAGATTAATTACCTTATTTTATGAAGTATTAATTTTGAAATATTAGTAATTAAATTGTGTTAAAAAAAATAACTTCGGTAATTGTTAGTTTTATTAAAAAAAAAAAAAAGTAAAATGTGTTTCATGGGTTAAGCCCATTGCAAGTAAAACCTAATTAAAGCATAAAAAAAATAGAGGAAGAACGAAAGGTATGCGCACGGCAGCGGCTCCCAAGATGAATTGGAGGGAAAAATAGAAGAAAATTGATACCGGCGATTGGTAACTGTCTCAGAAATTTTTCTCTATTTTTGTCCAAATTTTAGTATGTTGTTTTATACATTTAGTTAGTCAATTAAACACATTTTCCCAAATTTTTAACCATCCCAATTTCTCTCTTATATACCCGACTTCTCCGTTTGTGGAATTTGTTATTCTGTACCATTCTTATCCGATTTGAGTGAAACCAACGCCAAAACGATCGTGTGAAAAGTGGCTATATTATACATTGATTGGTTTTCTGATTTATGGTAAGTTTCCTTGACCGAATTTCGAAATTAGTTTTTAGAGTGTCTTCTCATAATTTATTTTTGAAGTTTATCCATAAACTGTCGAGTTAGATCGATTGAAGGACAAAGAGTCAAAGAACAAAGCTTCTCTTGTAATCATATTCGTGTGTGAAAGCTCGAAATAAGATAAGAGGTGAGAGATCGTTTGAATTTATGAGTATAATATATTGTGGGATGAACGGGAAAACCGTATTTTCCAACAATTCATCCGGGGCTCGCTACGTACGACAGTAGCCCTTTGAGCGATAAATTAATTAATGTGCGAATATGGAAATCGCGAGATTAAAATGTGGAATAGAAATATTTCTAAGGTGTTGATTGATTTAATTTCTTTAAATGTGTAGCATTGGATATTATTGTGATATTGAGTGTTAAATCAATTTTATGTATATGTTTGATTATATGAGATTATGTGATGTGATAATAAAAGATGGATGCATTGTGATAATTTTATGTGATGATGTATGATTAATAATTGTAATGTTATAAATTTGTGATAAGTTTATGTGATGATGTATGATTGATGATAGTGATGATATAAATTTGTGATGAATTTATGTGATGATGTATGCTTAATGATAGTGATGTTATAAATTTGTGGTGAGAATATTGAAGTAACCCCATAGTTGATGAAATGGTGGTGATTCTAATTTGTGTTTGAGATTATTGTCTTAATGGAGTATCGTAGGCCAACGAGGGGAGAAAATAAATATTGAGAATTTGTGAAGTGGAGATTATTTTGTCATCATATAGGTAGGGTCTGACAAGCCTAGTGATTTTGGGGAAGTACAACTAAATGAGCCTGATTGTGGCGGTCTCCTATTGAGCCTTAAGGCAAGATTGTTAGACCTTGGAGGTATTCGGGTGGGGAATTCCTAGGTGACTTGGAGGTAGTACTCCAAATGTCGGGAGCTACCATGAAACACACGTTT
The DNA here is from genome assembly GCA_037974755.1 of Cicer yamashitae. Classification (NCBI taxonomy): domain Eukaryota; kingdom Viridiplantae; phylum Streptophyta; class Magnoliopsida; order Fabales; family Fabaceae; genus Cicer; species Cicer yamashitae. The sequence continues at coordinate 43,645,576 of JBBPBQ010000003.1, forward strand.
ACCTCGACTGTCGCGTATATGTGTCTTGGATTGAGTTGAGGGGATCTATGAGGACATGGCCAAATTGAATTGTCCGTCCACCCGGGTGGTGGCATAGTTTCAAACATTCTAACCAAGTACTTTAGAGTTAGAATGGTACCACATTGTGAAGTAGAGTCTAAGCTCATGCATAGCATTGCATTTTCTTGTTATTGTTTTGTTGTGATTAATGTGTCCTGTGCAATAATAATTTTTCTTAGATAGTGAAATGTATTGATTTTCCTTGAGTGTTTTTGACTTTATAATGTTATGTTTTTTCTTGAAGAATGTTTGTGTAATGATACGGTTTATTTATGATTAATTGCGCGTTCTTCTTACTTATATTATGCTATTAACATGATTTCAAAACTCACCTCCTTGGTTGTTTGTGTTTGACTGGATTGGCTCTGCATTTGCGAAATCGCAGTTATTACAGGTTAATGAGTCTTGAAGTTTAGGTTTGGGAGAAGCCCCGCTCTAATAGGTGATACCGTGAATGAGAGTCATAAGTTGTATTTTTATTTATTTAATTAGAAACAACTTTTTGTATGAAAATCTTGTATCAAAATAATAATAATCGTGTTCAACCAAAAATTGTTAGTACAGAGGCGCTCCTAATAGGAGGGATGAATTAGGTGTATATAATTTTTCTGGTTTTTAGAGAATTAGTGGATTATTTTTCTGTTTAGGAGTGAAGTATGGAAGAATGTAAATGACAGAAAAATAAAGAACACAACAATTTATCTTGGTTCCCCTAATAACCAAGGGTACGTCCAGGCCTCTTGCACACCACAAGATATTTTCCACTATTTGTTAGAATAAGTACAAGTCTAACTCTAAGGCTTCAGTTACAAATTCCTAACACACTGCCTAAGATAGAACACCACTATCTTAGTTTACAACACTTGAAGAAAGTACACCACTTTCTTCAAAACAATACAATAACTTCAATGATTTTTCAGCAATGTTCTTGACTAAGAACAGGAGTATAACAATTTGTACAATGATATCAATCCAATATAATTTCAAGTACACTAGAGAACCTTTCTCAATGATACGAAAATGTAGTGCATGTACTTGAAATATGAAAATATAACTTTGGAAATATTTCATAACATTGTTCAAAGTTGTTCTATGTTTGGTAGTAGGATTAATTAGTTAAAACTAAAGCTATGGGGTATTTATACTCCATAGGCATCACTTCAAATTAGCAATTGTTCCTAGAGGTTTGATGAACATATACCATTTCCGAACTGAAAAATTGCATTGCTTCGCAGTTATATTTGGCTACAGCTTGTGTGTAATCGAATACACCTCTGTAACGTTCAGTTTTTATTCAAAACTTCAATGTCGTATTCGAATATGAAACCTTGTGGTCGAATACAAATAAGTGAATTTTGCCACTGACTTGATTTTGTATTCGGCTACACCATGTTGTAGTCGAATACAAATGTGCAGTTTTAGCTACTAACTTAGCACTTGTATTCGGCTACACCATCTCGTAGTCGAATACAAAAGTCCAGTTTTTGCTACTAACTTAGCACTTGTATTCGGCTACACCATCTCGTAGTCGAATACAGATGTTCAGTTTTAGCTACTGACTTAAGTCTGTATTCGGCTACACCATGTTGTAGTCGAATACAACATTGATTTTTGTCAAAAACTTTATTTTGAAACATTGTTCATGCATTTTAACACTTTGAAAATTGTTTTGATGCACATGCTAAAATTGTGATGGGAATATTGAAGTACCCCATAATTGATCAAATAGTGATGATTCCAACTTGTGCTAAAGATGATGCTCTTAACAGAGTAGTCTAAGCTAAAGAGGGGAGAAAATAAATATTGAGAATTTGTGAAGTGGAGATTATTTTGTCATCATATAGGTAGAGCCTGACAAGCCTAGTGATTTCGGGGAAGTACAACTGAATTGAGCCTGATCGTGGCGGTCTACTGTTGAGCCTTAAGGCAAGATTGTTAGACCTTGGAGGTATTCGGGTGGGGAATTCCTAGGTGACTTGGAGGTAGCACTCCAAATGTCGAGAGCTACCACGCAACACACGTTTACCTCAACTGTCGCGTATATGTGTCTCGGGTTGAGTTGAGGGTATCTATGAGGACATGGCCAATTTGAATTGTCCGTCCACCGGGATGGTGGCATAATATCAAGCCTCCTAACCAAGTACTTCAGAGTTAGAATGGTACCACATTGTGAAGTAGAGTCTAAGCTCATGCATAACATTGCATTTCGTTGTGATTGTTTTGTTGTTATTGATGTGTTTCGAAAGTAATAATAATTTCTCTGAGATGATTTGATGCATATCATAATGAGATAATTATTTTACTTGAGTGACTTTGATGTTGTAATATGGTACTATTTGCTAAATATTTTGAATTTCTTAATGTGATTATGATACGGTCTATTATGATTGTTTGCGTGTTCTTCATACTTATATTATACTATCAATATGATTTCAAAACGCACCTCCTTCGTTGTTTGTGTTTGACTGGCTTAACCCTGTGTTTGCGAAATCACAGTTATTACAGGTTAATGAGTCTTGAAGTTCAAATTTGGGAGAAACCCCGCTCTAATAGGTGATATCGGGAATTAAGTTTGTAAATTCACTAAATTGTATTTTACTTATTTAATTAGAAACGACTTTTTGTATGAAAATCTTATAAGTACTACTAAGTTTTTGGAATTAAATTGAAACAAATTTATTTCCTTATAAACAAATTTTCTTATCCACTGCGAATTTTCCTAGAAAAATCTAGTATAAAATTATTATATACGTTATTTTGGAGTTTAGGGTGTCACATTAGTGGTATCAGAGCCAGATTTGTCCAATCAGGGCACTATCAAGACACGGTTACAGGTTTGCACAACCTCGTTTTGTTTTCTCTTGTTCGTTTATTGTCCTTGGTGATTGTTATTGTGCGTGCTACTTCTTGTTTTTGTTTGTTATTACTTATAACTTTCTTATGGAATTTCGGAAGTGGCGATTGGCTACAACCCCATTGGATACTATCAATATCTTATCCTTTCTTAAACCCAACAGATGGTTTTTCCCTTTGTATGAAGCTTCTATTGCTTCATTAATCTTATATGAATCAAAGTATCATTATGCACTCTTCCTCCGCAACATGGTAATCTTATATGAATCAAATTATGCTCAACCCAAAATTTTATAAAAAGCCTATGACGTTATCATCGTTTTACTTTATTTTTGTCCCCAATCACATAGTCACTTGAAATGACACTTACAACCCTTAATTTTGAAAAAGTACTCACTTTCCTTTACTCACTAAAAAAACTTCATCAAACACTTTTTTACACTTATTTATAGACGTACAACCATACATCTAGTATTTGTAATTTTGAAAGATATGATTATGTTCTTAATTAGTGGTACAACTAGAATGTGTATTCTAGGGTATTTTTGATATTGTTAGAATATTAGAAAATATCTTATAATATCTATTATATTATATTAGAGTATCTTGAGTTATTTCCTAGGATCAATTTATATTCATAGAGTATCTTAGAATATCTCTCATTATTATTATGATTTGTTCCTAATTTAGAATTTAGTCTATGTTTCTCTATAAATAGAGATTAGTATTGAGTCTTTTGTAATCAATTCAGCATTAAGCTATTATCAATAATATTCAACTCTTATTATTTTCTCTCTTCCTTTTCTCTAAAATCTCACAACTTCAACATGGTATCAGAGCCTATTTTGATCCTCCTTGAACGATCCTGCCTCTATTCCGCTGTCGAGTTCCCAACAGTTAGGGAATATAATCATAGTTTCTTTTTTCAACATTCCGACACGTTTCACTCGTTTTCCGTTCAGTTCACTACTGCCGCCGCTGCCACTATTCTCTCTGCAAAAAAAAAAAAAATCTAAACTGCCATATCCCTTATCCGTTCCGATCACCGGCGGGTTTATCCTTAGTCTATTTAAACACATAAGCTCTCTGGCCCAAACCCTAAAAACCCTTTTCTTTCACGCATCGAAACCCTAATTTTCGATCTGTCAACTTTTGCCCCCCAGAAACACACACCGCACACACAACCCTCTCCTCTCTTCTCCCAATCCAATCGCCCCCGCGTTTTCTGAATCTTCCACAATCACAGTTTTTTGGCAACAGCTATGTCTGGGGAACATTTTGAAGTTGAAGATGTTGGCTATGTGCCTTAGAATATGGAACTTCCGCAAATCCATTCCGATGAAGGAGATGTGATTGATGACTCTGGGTTTCCTCAACTGCACCAGGATGATGATGATGATGATGAGCAGGTGGGAAGTTTGGGTGACGATGATGCCAATCCTCCTGAAATCGAAAATCAGTTTGATGATAATGATTTGGAAAATTTTCCTGAAATTAACTATGCTCTTCCGCAAGAGCATATTGAGGAACAACCTAATGGAGGAGATGTGACTGAGAATTTCGGCTCTCCAGAAAAGCAGGGACCTGGTGGAGATTCAAAAGTAAGTGAAATTAAGAAGTGGCCTGGTTGGCCTGGAGAGAATGTTTTCAGGATATTGGTTCCTGCACCAAAGGTTGGCAGTATCATAGGACGTAAAGGCGAGTTTATTAAGAAAATTACTAAAGAGACCAGGGCTCGAATTAACGTTCTTGATGGTCCGCCAGGAACCGCAGAAAGAGCGGTAATGGTGGTTTCTGCGAAAGAAGAGCCAGATCGCCCCATACCACCGGTGGTAGAGGGTTTGCTAAGGGTTCATAAACAAGTTGTCAATGTGGACCGTGATCCTGCAGATCGCCCCATATCAGGTGCAGGACGCCCAGGTGTTACGAGGCTTCTAGTGGCTGATACTCAAACAGGAAGCTTGATTGGAAAGCAGAGGGGCACTATAAAAACTTTTCAAGATGCCACAGGTTGCAATATACGCGTCCTTGGTTCAGAACACCTACCAATTTTTGCTCTACGGGATGATAGTATTGTTGAGATACAAGGGGACATGGATGGAGTTCACAAGGCAGTTGAACTTATTGCACTTCATCTACGTAAGTTCTTGGTGGATCGCAGCATAGTCGGAGCATTTGAAACACAGATGCAACGGCCAGATGTTCGAGTTAACAACAATGTGCCACCACACCAACCTTGGGGACCTCCTTCTCAAGGGTTTCCTGGTCTTTCAATGTACCAAAGGAGGTCATTTGGGAATTACTCCAACCCTGCATTCCAGTATCCTATGATGCCAGCATGTAGAGCTACAACAACTTCCCCTATCTTTGTTGCAGCACCTGCCGAGAAAGGAAACTTTCTTGTCGACTTTCTCATGGGTGGAGTTTCAGCTGCTGTGTCTAAAACTGCTACTGCTCCAATTGAACGAATTAAGCTTTTGATCCATAACCAAGATGAGATGATTAAAGTTGTAGACTTTTTGATCCCTGTAAGGGAATCGGTGACTATTTTCAGATCTGCCCTTACTCTCCAATTTTGATCAACGAAAATATGTGTCATTGTTCAAACAGCCGTTATCTCTCCGGTTTTGGACGCATTTTCTTATTCCGTTGATCGATCATGATTTCGTTTCGTTAGAGTCGCGCTGCTTCTTCTTCGGTATTTGTCATGCAATTTAGTTCTTACTAATAGATTATAACAGTGGCCTCCATTCCCACCGACGATCATTCTGGTGGTGTCCCTTTTGCCACTTATGAATCATATTAGTGATGACTTCTTTTTCCGTTGATGGTTATTTTGACGGTGTCTTTTATTTTCATGACTTACTTTATTTTGGCAATTTGTCCCAAATGCACTGGCCTTGCCTTTCTCTCCTTGAAGCACGCCTCTCTCTCCTTGATGCAGATTCAAGTTTAAATATTTTGAGTCTCCATTATTATTGGTTTGAAGCTTCCAAATGCAGTTTTTTAGAAGAACAGAGCTTGCTTTGTTCAATTGCCTGCCATGAATTTCTCTCAAGTTGATGATCAATCAGACTATCTGGCTAGGCTATATTTATAGCAATTCTCTCTGACTTCACATGCATCCCTGAGTTGCCTTTCCATCTTTTTTTTATGGAGCAAAACGTTGTTTTCTTGTAGCAAGCTAAAGCTTAAGCTTTAGCTTGAGGGGGAGTGTTAGAATATTAGAAAATATCTTATAATATCTATTATATTATATTAGAGTATCATGAGTTATTTCCTAGGATCAATTTATATTCATAGAGTATCTTAGAATAACTCTCATTATTATTATGATTTGTTCCTAATTTAGAATTTAGTCTATGTTTCTCTATAAATAGAGATTAGCATTGAGTCTTTTGTAATCAATTCAGCATTAAGCTATTATCAATAATATTCAAACCCTTATTATGTTCTCTCTTCCTTTTCTCTAAAATCCCACAACTTCAACAGATATATAACAGATAAATGACAGATAAAGATGTAATTGTGACCGAAAAAAATGCTATGTGTAATTTTTTTATTGAGTACAAGAGAGGTAAATGCATTTTCAAAACTAGAAGGGATTTTATGTCATTTAAGGAGACTTCGACGGAGCTAAATGCAATTTGTTCTTTAAATTAGTTATCAAATCATATAGAAAATTATTAATTTTCATAGACATTAATGTTAACATAACAATACATATTTGTTACTCTTTAAATATTAATATATATCTTGTGTCCTTCTCACAAAAATCAATAAATAAAAAAAGCACGAATTTATAAGGATCGAACATATATACTTTAATTTCATTTTTGTCCTGGTAAGTTCGTGTGTGTGTGTTATTTTTTTCCATCTATTTTTTGTTTTTCATCTTAGCTGTTTTTAAAAGTCATTAACACAAGAAATGATTTTAAAACAAAACTCAATTGATAGAGTTCGAATAAGAAAAAAATAATTACAAAGACATAAATAGAAAAACCGCTAACTATAAGGGATCAAAAATATATTTAAGTTAAAATAAAATCAATATTAATTACCTTTCAAGTATGTTCCAGTCCTATAAATTTTTTAATTTCTTTAGAATGTTATCACTTGTCATTTAAATAATGTCAAACTTAGTAAGATATTTTGAAACTATTACCAACAAATAGTAAATTTAATAATTCAGATTTTAAAATCTTCAAATTTGAAATTTAATATTATTTTTGATATGCTTTTAATCAATGTACCATAAAATTCATAAATACTAGTATCCTATTTTGTCAAAATAATAATAACTGTGTTCAACCCAAAATTTTATAAAAAGCCTATGATGTTATTATTATTTTATTTTATTTTTGTCCCCAATCACATAGTTCTCTTGAAATGACACTTACACCCCTTAATTTTGAAAAAGTACTCACTTTCCTTTACTTATTAGAAAAACTTCATCAATCACTTTTTTCCACAGTTACATCTATTTCTGTCATTTACTATATCACACAATTAGAATTTTTGCGTTAATTTTATAGACGTACAACCATACATCTAATATTTGTAATTTTTAAAAATATGATTATGTTCTTAATTAGTGGTACAACCAGAATGTGTATTATAATGTATTTTGATATTTGACAGATAAAGATGTAATTGTGACAGAAAAAAAAAATGTTATGCGTTATTTTGTTTAGAAAGTACAAAAGAGATAAGTGCATTTTAAAAACTAGAGGGAATTTGAGTGTCATTTAAGAAGATTTCAAGGGAGCTAAATGCAATTTCCTCTTTAAATTTGTTATCAAATCATATAGAAAATTATTAATTTTCATAGACATTAATGTTAACATAACAATACGTATTTGTTACACTCTTTAAATATTAAAATGTATCTTGTGTCCTTCTCACAAAAATCAATTAAAAAAAGTACGAATTTATGGGGATTAAACATATATGCTTTAATTTCATTTTTGTCCCCATAAGTTCGTGTGTGTGTGTGTTTTTCTTTTTTTCCGTCCATTTTTTGTATTTCATCTTAGTTATTTTTAAAAGTCACTAACACAAGAGTTGATTTTAAAACAAAATTGAACTTATAGAGTTCGAATAAGAAAAAAATAATTACAAGGACATAAATAGAAAAAACGCTAACTAAAAGGGATCACAAACATATTTAAGCTTAAATAAAATCAATATTAATTACCTTTCAAATTAGTATCCAATCCTAAATTTTTTAATTTCTTTAGAATGTTATCACTTGTCATTTAAATAATGTTAAACTTAATAAGATATTAAGAAAATATTACCAACAAATAGTAAATTTAAAAATTCAGATATTAAAATCTTCAAAATAGAAATTTAATATTATTTTTTATATGTTTTTAATCAATGCACCATAAAATTCATAAATACTAGTATCCTATTTTGTCAAAATAATAATAATAATAATTGTGTTCAACCCAAAATTTTATAAAAAGCCTTTGATGTTATCATTATTTTATTTTATTTTATTTTTGTCCCCAATCACATAGTTATCTTTAGATGACACTTACACCCCTTAATTTTGAAAAAGTACCCACTTTCCTTTACTCACTAAAAAACCTTTATCAAATACTTTTTTCCACACTTATATCTATTTCTGTCATTTATTATAGGACACAATTAGAATTTTTCGCGTAAATTGAACAACCATACATCTAGTGTTTGTAATTTTGAATAATATGATTATGTTCTTAATTAATGGTACAACTAGAATGTGTATTCTAGTGTTTTTTTGATATATGACAGATAAAGATGTAATTGTGATCGAAAAAAATATTATGCGTAATTTTTTTATTGAGTACAAGAAAGGTAAGTGCATTTTAAAAACTATAGGAGATTTGAGTGTCATTTAAAGAGACTTCAATTGAGTTAAATGCAATTTTCTCTTTAAATTAGTTCTCAAATCATACAGAAAATTATTAATTTTGATAGACATTAATGTTAACATAACAATACATATTTGTTACACTCATTAAATATTAATATATATTTTGTGTCTTTCTCACAAAAATCAATAAAAAAAGAATAAATTTATAAGGATTAAACATATATGCTTTAATTTCATTTTTGTCCCAATAAATTCGTGTGTGTGTGTTTTTTTTTTAGTCCATTTTTTATTTGTCAACTCAGCTGTTTTTAAACGTCATAATATTGGGGATGATTTTAAAATAAAATTGAAATTATTAGATTGAATTTGAAAAAAAATAATTACAAAGACAAATAGAAAAAGCGCTACTTTGATATTATTTTTGGTATATTTCTAGTCAATGTACCATAAAATTCGGAAATACTACGATCCTATTTTATCAAAATAATAATTGTGTTCAAATCAAAATTTTATAAAAAGCCTCTGATGTTATCATTATTTTATTTTATTTTTGTTCCCAATCACATAGAGAGAGTGAGAAAGATGGAAGTACCATGGGCAATAATCGTGAGCATTATTCTATTGATAATACTTGTATGGGCATGGAAGGTGTTTAATTGGTTATGGCTAAAACCAAAAAAGCTGGAAAGGATTCTAAGAGAACAAGGCCTTAAAGGGAATTCATATAGGCTTTTATTTGGGGACACAAATGATCTTTTTAAGATGCAAACAGAAGCAGGATTCAAATCTATAAATCTCTCTGACGATTTAGTGTCTCATGTGTTTCCCTACGACCATCAAACTGTTACAAACTACGGTACACTTATCTTTGTTCGATATCATTTTAACTGTTTTATTTGTACTTTCTCTACTCCAAATTATAAGTTACTTTGAAACAAAAATCATTCATATTATAAATATTTTAAAATATCAATAAATATTAATTTTAGAATAAACCGTCAATTTAATATTTAACTAAAACTCTCATCAATTTAGTTTCAGACTCTAAATTATTAAAACCAACTTGATTGAAGAGAAAGTATTCATTAGTTTTCTTTTCCTTTTCACACATTTTACTATTAATTACACGCATATTTTTCCTATTCTACAATTTTTTTTTCTTTCTACATTAGTGAAGGATTTAGTAAAAAGAACATTAATGAAAGATAATTTTCTAAAATAACTAATAAGTTCTCTTTTGCACCTAAAATTAACACTATTATCCTGATTTTTGTAAATTATTGTCAAAATGGCTTATAATTTTGAGATAAATGAAGTAATAATTTTTTGTCTCTTTATATTATAATTGAAGTATTTTCTATAGAATAAAATTAGCTCATATTTCCAAGAATGGACTATAAACAAAAATCAACAATTTTTCTACAATTTAAAAATAATATCTCCAAACTACCTACCCCTCATTTAATTTAACTTTTTATATTTTCCATTATACAATTTTATATTTTACTCAAAGTGTTTAGTTAATTCAGAGATTATAGTTCTTTTTGCTTAACTATTTTAATTATATTATCTTCCATTTACGTTTAATTCTTATAAGACTTTTATTTTCATATAAAAAACAAGATTATTATCTAATTAATATAAATGTATGCAGGAAATAATCCTTTTATATGGTTTGGACCACAACCAAGGGTGATCCTCACAGATCCTGAGCTAGTTAAAGAAGTTTTTAACAAGTCAAATTCCTTCCAAAAGCTTCCAGAAAATCCACTTTTAAGTATGCTAATCAATGGTCTTGTATCCTACGATAGAGAAAAGTGGAGCAAGCACAGGAAGATAATCAATCCTGCTTTCCATTTAGAAAAATTGAAGGTTAGTTTGCCCTTTATACTAGTTATAGATTTTATGTGTTTTTATTCTTGTTAAGGAATACTTAATTATTTCCCATATTCATTAAAAATATTGTTTGAGTTTAATCTGTATAAATTATCATCGTTAAATTTTTTATATACAATATTATATAAAAATAAAATTCACTTATATAAATGATTTTAGAAGTTGTTTTATATAAAAATCAAATATTTTTAATAATTTGATAGTTATAATTAATCGAAAGTGAAAAAAAAATTACTACCTTTGTCCTCATATATAAGATTCAATAAATCACATAAAGTAACAAAATTAGTTGTAATATTAAATTTGTTGGTAATTCTCATTATTTTATTAATTTATCCTTGAAGGAGAGAATTTATTTATAATTTATTGTAGTATTTATTATAGATTGTAAAAAAATTGTAACATACTTAGAGGTAAGTTAGTAAAATAATAATTAATA
>JBBPBQ010000003.1:43666921-43726228 GCA_037974755.1 Cicer yamashitae
CACACATATAAAGAAAAATAATTATAAAATTAATCAAAATATATTTTAAAATAATTTTAACACGAAATTAATTATTTAAAATATTATTTCATTAATACAATAGTTTATTATAAAATTTAAAGTGTTATAATTATCACTTTTAATTTAAATAATGTTAAACATAATAAAATATTTATAAATTATTACTATAAAATAGTAAATTTAAAAATAGAAATTTAGTCAGTGTACCATATTTAAAAAATTTCAGATTTTAAAATCTTCAAAATAGAAATTTTAATATTATTTCTGGTATTTTCCTAATCAGTGTACCATAAAATTCACAAATAACAATGTCCATTTTTGTCAAAAATAATAATAATAATTGTGTTTACTGCAACATTGTATAAAAAGCCTTTAATTTTTCATCATTTTATTTTATTTTTGTCCCCAATCACATAGAGAGAGTGAGAAAGATGGAAGTACCATTGGCAATAATCGTGAGCATTATTCTTTTGATAACACTTGTTTGGGCATGGAAGACGTTTTACTGGTTATGGCTAAAACCAAAGAAGCTAGAAAGGATTCTAAGAGAGCAAGGCCTTAAAGGGAATTCATATAGGTTCTTAATTGGGGACATGAAGGATCTTTCTAAGATGGAAATGGAAGCAAGATTCAAACCTATGAATCTCTCCGACGATATAGTGCCCCATGTGTTTCCCTACGGCCATCAAAGTCTTACAAAATATGGTACATTTATTCTTCCCTTGTTTCATTTGTAATATTTATTTGTCTTGTTATATTATTATACTAGTGAATTATTAATTATTTTTTCTTATTAATATATTTTTATTTATTATATCTAAATTTATTTAATTATTATAGCACTGACGAGTTTGAAACCTATCAATTTAAATTTTTGTTAATAATTTTTATTTTTTTTAATTTCATTTTATTTTTTTTCAATGTTTTTGGTCCATCCAATCACTAACTACTATTAATAAGAATTATTTTTTTATTTCTCATAAATTCCTTCTATTAAAGGTAACTATTTGAGGTGTGTCGAACACTAAATGTTGGTACATCTTTCAACGGAAATTCAAATCTTAATTTACCACATTGTTGGAGTCTAACTCTTCTGCTAGACTCAATCTACATTAATATTAATAAAGATATTTTAATAAATAAAACTTATTTCAACGTTAAATTCAACAAAATTAAAATTATGGACAACTCAAATGAGATACTTATTTTCTGATCACCTTAGTTCTTAAGTTTTATGTTTTCAAAAAACAAAAATTGCTATCTAATTAATGGTGTATGTATGCAGGAAAGAATTGTTTTATATGGTTTGGACCAATACCAAAGGTGACCCTCACAGATCCTAAGCTAATTAAAGAGGTTTTTAACAAGTTATATATCTTCCAAAAGCCTATAGCAAATCCACTTGTAAATATACTAGTCACTGGTCTTGTAGCCCACGAGGGAGAAAAGTGGAACAAACACAGAAAGCTAATCAATCCAGCATTCCATTGGGAAAAATTGAAGGTTAGTTTTCCCATTATACTAGTTATAGATTTTGGGTTTTTTATATTCTTGTCAAGGAATATTTATCTCTCATATTGATCAATTTTTTTCTTTTTTAGTCACATACTTATCAATTTTATTAACAAAAATATTTGAGATTAATTTTCATACATTGTCAATGTAAAAAGTTTTACATTTTCGACAAATCATATTCATATATATATATATAACTTTAGAACTTGTTAAAGGTTATATTCAAAGATTTTTAATTATTCGCGGCGGTTATGATGGACTAACCATCGAAAACAAAATTATAATTATTGTGATATAAATTAAGTTCAAAATATTTGTATGGAAAAACTTGTGTCTATTTATCTTTCCCCATCATAAAAAAGGAATAAATTTTGATAGTTTATTTGATTCAAGGAATCTTAACACTTAATTTTCTGTTTATGACTCAGTTGATGTTACCAAAATTCATTAAATGTTGCGATGATTTGATTAGCAAATGGGAAGGAATGTTGTTATCAAATGGATTGTGTGATATAGACTTGTGGTCTTCTATTCAAAGTTTGGCTGGTGAGGTTATTGCTCAAACAGCTTTTGGAAGTAGTTATGAAGAAGGAATAAGAATATTTCAACTTCTAAACGAACAAACCATACTCACGACAGAACTTTTTACGCAAGTTTATATTCCTGGTTGGAGGTAAGACTAATTAGGAAGTAGTTTTTAAATATTCTTTTACTCTTTTTAATAATTATTTTGCTTACTAAAAAGTATATGAGGTGTCATATTGTTGTAAAGGTTAAAATTAATTTCACTCAGCTCCTCTGTTTTTTTGGACTATTAGTTTCTTAATCTAATATTGGCTACTTTGGTTTTGGAGTGTCCATTGTACTTTCCTTTAATGAAATTTTATTTGCTTTTCAAAAAAACAAAAACAATTATTCTCCGTCTTCAAGTCCAATATTGGGCCTTGTTTGGAATTATTCATGTTTTTGGATTAAGCCTTCATGTTAAATATCATGACTTTATTGTGTTGACACAACATTTCTCAATGTGGTTGATGTTTATCAAGTGTGATATGATTGGACATCTATGTTTAAAATATCCATATTATCAATGCATGATAATTAAATTCTAATTATGAATTTACTTTGTAGGTTTCTACCTACAACAAAAAATAGGAGATTGAAAGAAATTGATAAGGACATAAGATCTTCACTTACTAATATCATTAATAAGAGAGAGAAAGCTCTAAAACAGGGTGAAGCCGACAAGAATGATTTATTAGGTCTTCTTCTTGAATCAAATCACAAGAAAATTGAAGAACATGGATATAATAAGAATGAAGGAATGACTCTTGAAGATGTAATCGATGAATGCAAGATATTCTACCTTGCAGGGCAAGAGACCACTTCTGATTTGCTTTCTTGGACAATGATATTATTGAGTAGGTACCCTGATTGGCAAGAACGTGCAAGGAAGGAAGTGTTTGAAGTCTTTGGTAACAAAAACCCAGATATTGATGGGCTAAATCATCTTAATATTGTAAGTATATAATGTTATTGTCTTTGAATATTATATAAGACTTTATACTTACCATTAGCATAACTCTTTTTGTGACAGGTGACCATGATCTTGTATGAAGTTCTTAGGTTATACCCACCTATAGCTCACCTTTCTCGAACTGTTGTAAAAGATATAAAACTTGGAAACTTAATGTTACCGGCTGGAGTGCAGGTTTTCTTACCAATAGTTTGGGTTCACCATGATTGTGAATTGTGGGGTGAAGATGCTAAGGTGTTCAATCCTGAGAGATTTTCTAAAGGTATTTTAAAAGCATCAAATGGTAAAAATTCATTTTTTCCATTTGGTTGGGGACCTAGAATTTGCATTGGACAAAACTATTCCCTAATAGAAGCAAAGATGGCATTGGCAATGATTTTAAAACATTTCTCATTTCAACTTTCTCCTACTTATGCTCATGCTCCGGCTATGTTGCTTACTCTTCAGCCACAACGTGGTGTTCATATTGTTCTACGGAAACTGGAAATATAAAAAGTTATAATATCATCTTATTGTAATACTAGAATGTTCAAAGGGAACTTGCAGTGACATAGATTCTATGTTTTTTTGGTTTTTTTAATATTTGTCAAACTGCAAATAAAAGCCAAAAAACACAAACAGTCATTTATCTTATTTAATTATAATATTAAAGTCATTTTTTTTTAATTTCATATAGAACCTTTATCTATTAAAGTTAAGAAATTTATTATTTATTAAAAATTGCTAAGGTGGCAAGCCACATCAATATATTTATGGATTTTTTAATTGATTTTTTTCTTAAGAAACTCAATCTGTAAGACCTGCATATTTTTCTATTATTACTAGGGTGTCAAATGCATTTTTCCTTCATTTAATTTTTATTCTATGATTGCTAAATTTAATTAACATTGTTAAATTACGAGTATATATCTACATGCATTTATTTGAAATGATAAATATATATATATATATATATATAAATAAAATATAATTTATTTTAATTGATCAAAAAAATTAGTAGTATCAAATTTAAATTTTTGCGTAGAATTATATATTTTTTTTCGTTAAGAAAATAAGATATGATTCAGTCACGTCATTGCCTAAACTCGATTATTTATCTTCTTATATTATTTCTGTGAGATTTTTTAAAATATGTCGTGTTTAGCTGTATTTTATTCCTAGTTGTGTGTTAGAATTAACTTTATCATAATTTTATTTTTGTGGAAAATTAATATTTGGTGCTAATTTTACTCTGTTGGTCGAGATATATATGTAATTTACCTTGCATTTTATTTCAACGGAAGAAGCTAAATTCTCACAATGTAATGAATTTGGGAGTTGATTCTCCACTAAGAGAGATACCTACAATTCGTGTCTAATGCGCATCGAATATGATTACTTCCAGTAGAGAAAATCTATAGAAAAATATAGTAACGGGAAGATAAAAATTGAATAAAATTATTAGTATATGGTATTCTAGTCAAATCAACTCATAAGCCTTGCTATATAAAGATTGAGTCAACCAATTTGGTCAAAGAAAACCAATTCCCTTCTCTTCTCCAATTTCATCTTTGCATCAAACCTCCCAAACCCATAGAAGAAGAAAGACTAAAGAAGGGAGCTAAACCTATTAGAAGGCTAAAGGATTAGAAACAAGGCTCAATACTTCTCTTCTTGTTCTCTCATTCACCTTCAAACTTGGGTGAGTTTCTTCCCCCACCTTTAATTGCATGTTAGGATAGTGATAAGAATAGATTGTGGCTGAAAATTGATGATTAAAAAGAACCAAACCTTGAATGCAAATTGGGTATTTTTATGAGTATTCAATTGTGAAAACTTCATGATAGAAATCTATGTTAAAACTTGTATTAGATGTGAAATTGATAGTTATATTGACTAGATATTGCATTGTGATTGATTGGTTGAAACATGCATGTACATTGAGCATCTAATGATACTGTGATGACTTGCATATAAGGTTTGATAAAAATGTAATTGTTGTCCCCCAAATGTCATATGTAGTAACTTTGTTATTTAGTCTGTAACTTCTTCTATTGAAATCATTTGGAGTTTATTTTTCTACTATTGGAAACTAGACTAAATTTCCTTTGAAATAGACACTGGTTTCACTAAATTTAATTGAAAATTGATAGAGAAAAATGTGTCACATGTTAGACTAAAGTTGTCCAATTTTTTGAATCTTTATTTATTGTTTTGACAACTGGTACTAATTGGGAAACTAACATGAAAAATGGAAACGATGTTCATAAACTATACATCATAAGCTTTTCAATGAGGGGTAGTTTACTCATATTGGATGATGTTTGATATTTTAATTGAATTGTCAAAGTTGAAGTAAATTTTACACAAAAAGATTATCACAAAGTTGAGTTAAAATAAGTATAACATGAGTTATAGAAATCGATTTTAAGTGAAACCAGTTGCATTGAAAAAATTATCTTTAGTACTTTAATACTTTGAAGTTTCATTATTAGTTTTACAATTTTTGGTGATTTTATGAGCACAACTGCTGTCATAGAATTATATGGGGTGTTTCAGATACCTTAGGCTAGGTTCTAGGGGTGTTTTAGAATACCTTAAATACCTTAGTCTTATGTATAAGAAGTTAAAAGCAATTATATAGAACATTAGAGAGAGTATAATGTTAAATTATAGAACACTATAAGTATTTGAATACTTTTATTATAAAGTATGACTTCATAGTAGTGAGCGGAATTTTATGTAAATTCAACTCATGCTCTAATTAGGATGATTGGGACGCTAATTATCGTCATTAGACAATTGATTACAGTGGCCTATACTTTCTCGAGCTGACTCACATATGAGAAATGAACTATCCAACCTACATAGTTATATATATATATATATATATGGAACATATCAAATGAGAGGAGTTTTACAATAAGAGGGTTAAATATTGACCACACAACCATATATATATGGTCAAGATTAGAAGAAAAAGTCATGTGACTTTTTTAAATAATCATGTGCCATTTAATCATGACCATCCATGTATGGTTGTATGATCAAAATTTAACCCTCTCATTGTAAAACTCCTCTCATTTGATATGCTTTATATATATATATGTATTCGCAGTTACAGTATAAAAATAATTATGTGTCCTTATTAATTTAATCTAGTATGTCTAAGTCCAAGTATGTAATGCAGTCGTAGTTGAGGTGAATAAGTTAATAGAGTTATGTAATTGTTTTTATAATTCAAAGATTTTATAATTAAATTATTAAAGATTATGCATTTATCTCTCAGGAGTCAACCTATGTTAGTTCCATTGGAACTCACTGAAACGTAGTCTTATAATTTCTATTGTTGTTGTTTTCAGTTAAGTAGGTAACCAAGGATAAAGGGAAAGGAAAATCAACTTAGAAGGATTATGTAGAAGTTTAGTGGATGTTGTTAGAGGTCATTGCTAATAGATAGAAGATGGTGATGGAAAAGTTAATAGTTCAATCTCAATCGGCCTTTAATAAATGTTGGAAACTGAAGGGTTAAATGTGCTTGTGAACACAACATTGTCAGTTGGTATGTTTAGAGGCATTTGGAGTTGGTGATCAAGGGGATTTTGGTGTGACTCATTTACAATTCGCAGATGACATGTTGGTGGGTGAAAAGAGTTAGATAAATATTCGAGCTCTAAAAGCTCTTTTTGTTATTTGAACAGGTGGCTAATCTCAAGGTAACTTTCATTAGAGTTTATTGGAACCAAGTTGGTTTTCCTCTTATGTTTTTGATGTTAACAAAGGTATTTTATGAGAACAATTTGCTTAGACTAATGGCTTCATTAAGTGTGAACAATAAGAACAAGAAAATCAGGGGAAGCTACCAGAAGAAGTCACCAGAGGAATTAACCAGAGGAAGTAACTAGATGATCATTAGATCAAATGAACACAAAAGCATACATATATGCCTCTGAACATATGCCTCTAAAAGCAGCGTGGCACCAAAAGTTACGAAGAGTGCCTCTGATGTTTGGGTCTAAAGATTTCCTCTGATAAATGGGTTTGAAGACTACAAACTCAACATGCCTTTAAAGAGTTCATATCAAGATATCATTAACTCTGAAGAGATTGTTCAAGCCATTCATTCAAAGCTCATATTCCGCTAATAAACAGTTACAACACACTCCAAATGTTGCCTCTGATATGCAGCCTCTAATGTTGCACTAACTCTAATTATTCAACAATGTGATTTGCCCAAAGCCACTAATTCTAAGTCATGAAATTTTACCTTTGACTATTATTATCCAAGAAACATAGCATCTGACTCCAACAAGAAAGTTAATGGCTCTGATGGAAAGTCAATGGCTCTAATTGAAAGAATTTACTCTAATGAAAAGACTTAGTCGAATCAAAACTTCTTAAGATCCAAGAACAAGCCCGAATCTATTCCAACTTCAATCAATCAAGAATATGAAGGAAGATTTGCATGAATAAGTTTTTGAACACAATCTGAAATTAGATATGATTCACAATTATAATTGAAGTAAATTTTTAACCAATGTGAAAAGAAGATATGGTAAAAATATTGTTCACAAGAAGACATGACCAAAATATTGTTCACGAGAAGATATGATCAAAATATTGTTCACAAGATATGGCCAAAATATTGTTCACAAGAAGATATGGTCAAAATATTTTTCATAAGATGATATGGTCAAAATATTGTTCACAAGAAGATATGCTCAAAATATTGTTCATAAGAAGATATTCTCATAGTTGGCTCACAAGAAGATATGCTCAGAATTTGTTCCCAAAAATATATGCTCAGAAGTTATTCACAAGAAAATACACCCATAATTTGTTCACAAGAAGATACGTTCAAAATTTGTTCACAAGAAAGATATTATCCAAATTTTACAAGGACAAAAGTGAAACCCTAATCTATTACATAAATAGATACTCAAGGCTGAAAAAGAAAGCATAAACTCAAAAACTCACAAATCCATACATTTCAGAAAAAAAATTTGAGAGCTCAAATTTCCTAAATATTCAAAGTTCAAAGGTTTAAGTTCTAGAGAAAAACTTTCTCAAACAAATATTTTGCAAGTGTTTTAGTGTGAAAAATCAATTGTAAAAATCTACTTAGTAGAAGCCAAACACAATCAGTTCCAAACTTGTGTAATGCAACCCAATAATAGTTTAGTGTTCCTCAAGCAATATGTGGTTTTCAAGTTGTATTGGGAAGACTTAACTTGTAGGGTCAAGGTGTAGTTGCCTTCAACAATCTGTGATTTTCAGGTTGTGTGGAGAGGAATTGACTTGTAGAATCGAGGTGTTTGTTTTCCTCAAAAAGTCTGTAGGTGTCAGATTGTTTTGAGAAGACTGACTTAAAGAAAGTGTTGTGTAATTCAAGGATTTGAATTAGTGGTTAAATCCTTCTAAGTGAGGGGTCTGGATGTGGCTACCAAGTTAGTGGCAAACTAGGATAAATCTGCTTGTGTCACTATACTGATGCATTCTTTACTTTAATGTTGCCTCTGATTTCTTTTAGTCTGATTGCTATTGCTTATGTTCTAAGAAAGTCACCAAACCTCAAAAATTTCTTGAATAAATAATAAATAAATAAAAAAGAAAGCAACTTAGACAAACACAATTCAATCCCCATTTTCGTATTTGCACCTTCAGATTTCACTTGTAGGAATCAATTTGCATCATTCTTTATTGGAGGAATCAGCTCAAACGCTAAATTGCAAAGCAAGCCTTTTCCCTTTTAGATATCTTGGGTTGTCAATTGGAGGAAATTTGAGATGGTTATCTTTTTTGAATTCACTGATTGATCAAATTCATGCAAAGCTATATAGGTGGAAAAGACGAAACTTATCGTTGGGTGCTCGTCTTGTTCTCCTCAAAGTCATTTTTAAATCTTACTTGTGGGGAGGGATTGAGGGGATCCAGAAGATTCATTAGGTTAAATGAGATTTTGTAGGTCAACCTCATGAGATTTGATGTTTTGGTGGTAAGGAATTTGCGCATGTTTAATTTTTCTTTGTTAGGTATATGGTGTTGATGGTTGAAAATAGAGAAAGAGAATTTTTAGTTTAAAGTTCTTTCTTAGAAGTACAATTGAGGGATTAAGGGTGTGGTGAGAAGGAGAGTCACAAATTAGAAAGTTGGTAGTGGGTCTTGTTGATTGAGAAATCTACTCGATGAAAGATGACTACCGTTTGTTGTCAACAAATACCCAACTCCGTCTTGTACCTCAGCATGTTTTTGTGTGGAATAATGCAATCCCTTTGAAGGTGTCTGTTTTTGCGTATAGGCTTTTAATAAATCGCTTACCAGTAAAGTATAATTTTTCTTTTCGTGGAATTAGAAATTTGAATTCAACCTTGCACGTTGGAGCTCGTGGCCTGGAGTAATCAACATCTCATTTGTTTTTTATTGTAATTCATTTGGTAGATTATGGATCGTAGTTTTGAGGTAGTTGGGTATTAGTCGTGTGATACTTTTGGAGCCTTTATTGCACGCTTAATCTTTTTACGGATTGCTTAGATGTGTTAAATGGATTAAGGATAAATTAATTTTTATTTGGTTAGTTTGCACTTGTACTATCAGCAAAGCACAAAATAGTGTAATTTTTTCAAATATTCAATTTGAGGTTTCTTAATTGTTCGACCAACTGACAATTTTATCATGGTGGTGGTTGAAAAACAAAAATAATAACTTTCAATATCTTTTTAATCAATAGTGGGCATCTCCTCTCGTTTGTATGGAATTTGGGGGATAACTTGTATTTGTGTTGGTTTTTATTGGGAATGATTTCGGTTTACGTTGATGTTGATCTCTTCGATTGTTGTATTGATCATTTTGATCTAGACTTCTTCTAGTAAAGCACTCCTTGTGCTTTGCAATAATTAGTATATTTTCTTGACTTTTTTTATAAAAAAAAACAAAAATGTGTGGAAAACAATTTTTAGGATATTGTTAACCTAAAAAATGATTTTTAGAACGATTATCTGAGAAATAAAACTAAAATGTTAAATTCTAAAAAAAGATGGTTTATAACATTTTTAAAACAGGAGAAAATAATTTCTAAGGTGTTTGGAAATTAGAGAAAAATTTTATGTTTGATTTTATCAAGTTTCTTTATATTACTAGGATATGGAAAAGTAATTTTACTCCCTTAATAAAATCTTCTTTTAAAAAAGTTTGACCCTCTCTTTATTTTGACTTGGTTAACGCAGACGTAAACTTATTTTAGAATTACGTAGACTCTTTTTTAAATAAAATTATTAACTCATTTTTTTTTAAATAAACATAATGAAAAAGGGGATCAAAATTGTAATCTTGTGAAACTTGGAAAGACCAAAATTGTATTTTTATCTTTTAAAAAAACATTAATATAATATTGTCATTACTTATTCACCTTTGTTTTATTTTGATATATATGTTTATATAAACTTTGAGAAAAAAATGTTTACTAAAACATTAGCCTTCCTTTTTTTGGCCTTTACATAACACCGTAGAAAAGTATGGTTCCCTTTAAAAAGATTTTGTAAACATAAAAAGGGAAAATCAGACTCTGAAGGATAATGTTTCAAAAACCTCATAGGAAAATGTTACCACAGAAGTGATTTTAGCTCCAATCCTCTTGTTGATATTTTGATAATAACAAAATAAAAAATAAGAACAATTATCCCCTAACTGTATTTGCTAAGTGTAAAGGTTAAGTCGGAAGACAAAAATTTATATTAAGGATTATCTATTTTAAGGTAGCATAAATTATGAGTAAATTAGAGGTAATAATCTAAGTATTTTTAATGCAAAAAATATTATCACCTAATGAACATTTTGTTTACTAATAGAGTAAGTCATATTAAAGTAATAAGAAGCATTGCAACAAACATTTGATAATCTATTATCTGAGTCAATGCGTTAAAGACAAAGGAAATATAAGTCAACGATTGAGCCTCTAATCACAAAGTGCTTTTCAAATAGATGTTAAAAGTGTTTTTCTAAATGGTTATATATGTGAAGAAGTCTACGTTAAACAACCCCTAGGTTTTGAAAGTTATGAATTTCCAAATCATGTTTTTAAACTTAAAAAATCTCTGTATGGTCTAAAACAAGCACCTAGGGCATGATATGATAGATTTTGTAACTTCTTGCTTAAAAATAACTTTGAAAAAAGACAAGTAGATAATACATTTTAAAAAAAATCAATAAGAGATGACATTCTTATTATACAAATTTATGTTGATGACATTATTTTTGGATATACAAATTTATGTTGATGACATTATTTTTAGATATACAAATGGCACTCTTTGCCAAGAATTTTCTAAATTGATGCAACTTGAACTTTAAATGAGTATGATAGGAGAACTTAAGTTCTTGTTAGGGATACAAATTCAGCAAAGTCAAAAAAGTATATACAATCATCAAACTAAATATACAAAAGAGTTTCTCAAGAAGTTTAAGATGAATGATTTCAAACCTATGGTTACATCAATGCACCATACTTGTTCACTTAAAAAAGATGATTCATGCTAAAAGGTTGACCAAGAAACAGATAGAGGAATTGTGACACTCTAAACCCCAAAATAACATATATAATAATCAATATTAGATTTTTGAGTAAAATTCACAACGGATAAAGAAAATTTGTTTACAAAGAAATAAAAAATTTTGTAACTAATTTAGGATATCACGTTTCTCAAAGTACACATGGCATAATTCAAACATTATTTCTCAATTAAAACAATTTAATCTCAATGAACTTGATTTAACTATAAATTCTTATTTTGAAACATTATCCTTATATTACTGTTTGTTTTGTTTTGTTGTTGATTTTATTACTGAACTCATCTAATCAAACATATGCACCAAATTCATTAGAAATCAAATATCACAATAATATCAAATACCAAACATTTATCGAAATTAAATCAATAACCACCTTATAAATATTTCTATTTAACATTTTAATCTCACAATCCTCATATTTTCACATTAATTAATTTATCTCTCAAAAGACTACTGCCTAGCGAGCTCCGGATGAATCGTTGGGAAATTTGGTTTTTCCGTTCATCTCACAATATATTATACTCATGAATTCAAATGTTCTCTCACCCCTTACTTGGATTTAAGCTTTCACACAACAAACCTACAACAAACCCGAGCAGTTTACTAAACATGTGTCATGTCTTCGTCGATCATCGTGTTCTATAGTCGTGTCTTATAGATCGAGTTAAGCATTGTGCTTGTTCTCCACCTCCTTTTAAAATCGGAGTCTATTAAAATGAGAATGATGGATTTAATTTTGTGGATGCGGCGAGATGTTCTTATTACTTTAGACGATTACTCTATTATAGTTAGCTGGGAACGAGAATATTTGTTTTGACAAGCGCGGATAAGAAAGCAAGCAGCAAAACCTAATAAGCTTATCTATATATATGTAGATTAGTTATTAGACCATGCCTACATATACCAATCAGCTTCTACAAGTTAGCGTGTCCTATATATTTTAATCTATTATTATTATTATTATTTATTTATTCTATTTATTTTAAAGAAACAATTACGAGTTTTATTTTTAATAATATAATTAATTAGGTTTTACTCTTCCATATGGATCTAACTCATCATATACATTTTACTCCTTTATTTTATTTTTTTATTTATTTTTTTTACATAAAATCAACAATTATCAAAACTAATTTTTGTTAACTCTTTTTAAAACACAATATCACTACTGAAACCTTACTAATATATAAAACTAATATTTTATAAAATAATGTAATTAATTTTTTAAAAATACATTAATAACCAAAAATCTCTCATTCAAAATAATAACTATAATTATTACTATAATATTTTTCAAAATAAACACATAAAAAGACTACCATCTTTATAGAATACTCAAAACTATAAAATAAATAAATATAACGTCAACAATTTTTTTATTAATTACTAGATCACAATAAATATTTATAAAATCATCATGTCATAGGCAATATATAAAAGTAAAGGAAATCAACAGTATTACTAATATCTTAAGATAATTATTTATAAAATAAATAACTTAAAATAGAAAATAGTTTTAAATAATTGAAATATAACTACATGCGTACTTAACCTCAGTCAAACGCACATAAAATATTACATTAATTGAGTACACGTATATACACGTAAAGTCGCATAAAATCTTATTCTTTAAAATATTACACTAAATTAATATTATTTTTAGAAAAATATATAAAATAATAAAATATAATATTTATTATTTATATCACTCATTGAATCTAATATGTATAAAACTAGCACATCATGGAAAACATCCTTATAACAAAAATTAGTCACAAAATTTATCAACATATATTCTAAAATAATTTTAACATCAAATTTCTTATTTAAAATCCTATTTAATTAATAAAATAGTTTATTATAAAATTTGGGGTGTTATAGGAATGATAGGATCCCTACTTTACCTTACCGTTTCCATACCTAACATCATGTTTAGTGTATGTGTATGTGCAATATTTCAAGCAGACCCAAGGGAATCACATTTAACTGTTGTTAAGAGAATCTTTATATACCTAAAAGGCACTACCAACATTACATTGTTCTACAAGAAATCTTCTAAGTACAAACTAAGTGGGTATTATGATTCTAGGTGACAACTTAATAGAAAAAGTACAAGTGAAAACTGCATATTTCTAGGTGACAACTTAATATCTTGGTCAAGTAAGAGACGTAGCACAACTACTTTGGAGAAGTTAAGTACATTTCAACAGCTGGTTGTAGTTCCAACTACTTTGGATGAAACATCAACTAGAAGACTACAAAATCCTAGAAAACAACATTCCTATTTATTGTGACAACTTCTGTCATTTGCCTAACCAAAAACCATATACTTCATTCTAGAGATAAACACATAGAAATCAAAAATCTCTTCATTAGAAACTTTGTTCAAAAAAAGGTACTAAACATTCAGTTTGTAGACATTGAACACCAATGAGCTGACATATTCAACAAATTAGTAGTTGAAGATAGGTTTGACTTCATCAAGAAAAACTTAAACCTTACCTTCATACCTAACTGATGTTGTGATAATTTCAAAGTAATCTAGATTTACGTTAGTTTTTATATTTTCTTGTAATATGTTATATTCATGTTATAAAAGAAAAGCCAAAATATAAGAAAAATAAAAAATAAAAATAAAATAAAAATAAAATAAAATAAAAAAGCAAACTAAAAAAAAAGAGCAAGTTTCACTTTCAAGTCTTTTTGTCGGATGATAAAAGGGGGAGAAATATATTTGATAAAGTGGGCAGAAAATGATACTTAGACTTAGGGGATTAGGGGGGCCCTAAGTAAGGAGAAGTCAAAGAAATATAAAGAAAAGTTGTTATAAAAAAAACAAGTTTTGTCACCATCATAAAAGGGCAGATTGTTGGAATCAAGTATGTTTTATACTTAGAGTTTTGATGTTAACAAAAGTATTTTATGAGAAAAATATATTTGACTTCACAAAGTATGAAAGAAGATTCATGTTTTTGAAGAAAATCTAAAATAAGATTTTATTTAGATTTATGATTGAAGAAAATTTTTGACCAAGTTGAAAAGAAGATATGGTCAAATATTTTTGAAGAAAATCTAAAATAAGATTTGATTCAGATTTATGATTGAAGAAAATCTTTGTCAAGTTGAAAAGAAGATATGGTCAAATGTTTTTGAAGAAAATATTTACTATTCTTGCCCTAATTCCTTAGTGACAAAACCTTTAATTAGTAGATTTAATATTAGAATTAAGCTTAAATGTTCAAGAATTCTCGTATTAGTCTATTGCCTTTGCCAATCTCTCAATTAGTTTCTCGCGTCTACATCTATTCCTAGATTGCAAAGTCATGAATTTCTCATCTCAAGTATTTGTAAAGTCCACTTCCGTATCAAAATAGGAATCATATAACAGTTTAAAGGTGATCAAACAAAAAAAAAAGATTACGCACAGATGATAAGAAAAATAATTCAATAAACTCATTCAAATAATTAGGAATCAAATCACATATTTAAGGGTTTCATCAAGTTCTACACATTCCTAACAAAGAGGGTTTAGTTACATAACAAATGAACAAAAGATAGAGATTAAATAAGAATTACAAGAATTATTCATGGATGATTATTGATAAATCTCCTTCAATGGTGTGAGAACCAGCTTCCTCTAAGTTTGTCTACTAGGGAACAAAACTCCAAATATCAAAATAGCCAAAAAGATCTCTAAAAAGTGAGGACAAACACATTATTTTGCATTCTACAGCGTGTAGTGTGCTCTAGTGCAAGCAGGACTAAAAACAATGTAAAACATGCATATGATGATGAATTCTCAAACGTTCTCTATAAAGGGTTTTATGATAGAATTTTCTTTCTCATATTCAAGCAAGATGCATCATCTTAAAAGGTTTTAAGTCCACTCAATAATTGAAAGGATCAACTTTGTAATTGAAGTCATTTCAAGAATAACTCATTTAAGATATATTGCATAAACAAGCTCAAATGAGGAATAGCGAAAGAACATTCTTTATGGTATCAAACAAAGGAATATATTCATAAACGCTTTGATTCATAAACAAAGGAACATTCTCTTTGTTCTACCACTTGCAAGCATAAAAGACAAAAACCAAGTACATGCAAGTACAAGTGACAACTGGAGCCTTTCCCTTTCCTATGTTGCATCAGAAAGACAACTTGCAGTGTTCCCTTGCTTAGATTTCAAAGATGTCTTCTGGCCACAAAAATAAGAAGAATGTTCTTCTCTAGAACTGCACTAAAACATGAAGACGCCTTATCAAGAAGATTTCTTTATGGATTCTTGTGTCCAACAACTCTTTTTTCCTTCAGCAAACTAAAGCTCTCATCGTGTATAAATAGGAATGGATGTTAAACATAAAGAGAAACATTCTAAGCTATAAATCATTGATCACTTGTTTTATTCCGATGTTAATTTCAAGTCTCTTTGTTTATCATTAACATTTGAGTTTCAAATCTACAAATTCAAGCTACATATCTTTGTGTGCTAATACATTTCCTTTGCTTCTCAAATTTGTCTTTGAGTTTTCATAAACAAATAACCCATACACTTATTTATATACTTGTAAAATCTCTCAAAGTCTTTCTTTTGTGATTATTGAGAGTGAAGTTGTATTCATTCTATTTAGACAGAATTTGTAAGCGTGTTGAAGTTGTAATAATACAATTTGTAAGCCTCTTGAGGCTTTGATAACACAAAGTGTATTAAATCAAGTTGTCATCTAAAGAAAATATTGCACAAGTGTGATGAAAAAACGTTATCTTCAGCAAAATAGTGGAAAATCTCCCAAAGTGTGTGGACTAGACGTAGTCATTGGTTAAGGGCGAAACCAAGATAAATTTGTGTGTGATTCTTTTTATCTTAATCTTTTACTCTTGGATATTAATCACACCATATCACTACCATCTACAGTTTTCATTATATATTTTTGATAAAGAACGTTCTCTTTGTTTTAAACTAACTTTCTTATCCAAGTAACAACTTGAAATATTTGTTTTTTATTTAAATTTTTAGAGATCACAATTCAGACCTCCCCGCTCCTGTGACATATTATTTTACTTCAATTGCCATCAAAGCTCTACCTCCAAGGGTTTGAGTAACTAACAAGTGTTAGAAGAAAAAGATTTAAGAAGAAATCATGTAAAAAGCAAAGTTTATCCCAAAAAGAGGATCATTAAACAAAACTCCTTAGTTTGATGGCGTTGACTATTATTTCTGGAAAGGAAAATGAAATTGTTTCTTAAATCTCAAGACAATGACATGTGACATATCGTAGATAAAGGAAGCTTTGTATATAAAGTTTATCAAAATGATCCAGCATCAGCCACAAAAGAAGAAAACTTGTGGACAATAGATGAAAAAGCAAATGTACTTTTAAATTCCAAAGCTCAATTATTTCTAAAATGTGCTTTGAGTAGGAGTGAATATGATAGAATAGAAGAAAAGGAAACTGCCAAAGAAATATGATAAGTTTTACAAACTCATCATGAAGGAACCAATCATGTAAACGAAACAAGAATAGATATGTACGTCAGAAAATTTGAAATGTTTGAAATAAATGAAAGTGAAAACATAGATGAAATATTTTCAAGATTCATAGATTTAACCAATGAACTACGATATCTTGGAAAAATATAACCAACTCATAATAGTGTGAGAAAATTTTTAGGAAGTCTCCCTAAAACATGGAGACCTATGGTTATTGCTATCATTTAGGCTAGAGATCTCACAAAACTAAAATAGGACAATCTAATTGGGTTCTTAAGAGCTAATGAAACAATACCTTAGGAAGATAGATCTGTAAAGAAATAAAAAATGATTGCTCTTAAAACATCTCAAAGTGAACATGAAAGTTCCTCTTCTTTAAAGGAAGAAATTCCAAAAGAAGATGATGAAGAAACTGAGATGTATCGAGAGGAAGTTGAAACAGAGTAAGCTCTCATCTCAAGAAAAATTAAGAGACTGATGAAAATAAGAAATCAAATCAAAAATTCATTCCCAAATAGAAAACATGGTTCCAAATCTGAACTGGACAAGAGTCAAGTCACTTGCTATGGATGAAACAAGATGGGACATTACAAAATTGAATGTCCTATGATAAAAAGAAAGCCAAAAATATTTCCCTTCGAAAAGAAATCCATGATGGCAACTTGGGATGATTCGGATGAGTCTGAACAAGAAGAAGAAAAAGTGAACATGTGCATGAAGACCAACACAGAAACAAATGAGATATCAATCTCTTATATTTTTCCTTTATGTTAAAACATGGAAAAACGAATGTGATAATCTTCTTTATGATTCAAACCTATTAGTTCAACAATGTGGCTCATATAAACAACAACTACAATAAGTTAAAGAAGAAAATGAGAAGTTACAAAACTTGAATAAACGACTTTATAAAACTATTCAAAAGGCCTTGAAATGAGTTCTAGATTTTCAAGAAGAAAACATTTTGTTAAAACGAAAGTTGATTTATTGAAAAGTGACATAAACAACTTTGTCAAATCTATTAATACTTACCAAAAAAACATGGGTTCTCAAGTAGGAGTTTTTGACAAAGCAGGATTCAGATTTAAACAATATAAAAATCAAAAAATGTTTCAAAGTTTCTTTACTCCTAATAACGAAGAAAAGAAGATTGAAAATTACAAACGCTCTTACTTTAACAAAAGTGCTCATCTTGAATCATTTTGCTTTAGAAAGAAAGTTGACAAAGAAAGCAGTGAACATTCTTTCAACAAAGAACAATGTTCTCTTAATAAAAAAACATTTAAAAGGAAATGTTCTTCTTGTAAAAGATATGGTCATTTAGAATTCAAATGTTTTCATAAGAAGACACTTTATGAAAAAATCACAAAATCCCAAGTCATTAGGGGTACCTAAGATGTTACTAACTTCACTTGCAAGAATGTCTTATAACCAAGAAGCGAAAGTCTTGGTACTTGGACAGTGGATCCTTCAAACATATGAATGGATATAGACAATGAATGAAGGGTCGGTTACATTTGGAAAAAATGACAAATCTCAAATAATGGAGGCTTAGTTACATTTGCAATTTTCACTAATTTCTTTCATTTGAGAAAAAAAATGAAGGGTCAGTTACATTGTGAAACAATGGCAAAGCTCAAATAAAAGATAAAAGTATCATAGGTAAAAAGAACTCTGCAAAAATTGATTATGTTCAATATGTGGAAGGTTTGAAGCATAACTTAGTTGTTATTAATTATAATTTATGTGAAGTAAAACAACCTTCATCTGGAAAAACTCATTCCTCTAAGTCAAGAATAAAGAACTTGTATGTCTTAAATTGAAAAAGGCAAATGGATTTGGCACAAAAGAGTTGGTCATGCAATTATGGAAACCATTTCAAGGTTATCAAAACATGACTTAGTTAGAGGTCATCCAAAGATTAGTTTTGACAAAGACAATTTGTGAACCTTGTGTTAGCGGTAAACAAATGATGGGTAGCTTTCACTCTATAAACACAATTTCAACTAAAAGACCTCTTGAACTACTTCACATTTATTTGTTTGGACCTGTCAAAATTGCAAGTCTTGGATGAAAGAAATATGGTTTTGTCATAGTAGATGACTATTCAAGGTTCACATAAGTTTTATTTTAAAACAAAAGGATGATTATTTTGAAGCTTTCAAACACTTTTGAAAGAAGGTTCAAAATGAGAAAGATACAAACATTGTCTCAGTTAGAAGTGATCATGGAGTAGAATTTAAGAGTTCCTTCTTCAGAAATATTTTTGAGCACAATCGCATCTCTCATAATTTTTCTTGTCCAAGGACACCACAACAAAATGGAATAGTTGAAAGAAAAAATAGAACTTTTCATGAAATGGCATGTACAATTTGAAATGAATCAAATTGTGAAAAGTATTTGTAGGTTGAAGTTGTCAACACCTCTTGCTGCATTTTAAATCATGTTGCAATTAGAAAAATCCTTGACAAAACTCCATATAAACTTTCCAATTGCAAAACGCCAAATATTTCTTATTTCCACATCTTTAGTTGTTATTGCTATTTTTAAACAATAAAAGATAACATGGGAAAAATTGACTCTAAATCAGACAAAGGAATTTTCTTAGGACATTCTACATGCTCCAAAGGATATAGAGTGTACAATATAAAAACTCAAGTTATGGAAGAAACTATGCATATTGTTTTTTATGAATTTGATAAGTTACTTAATCAAAGTAAAAATTATGGTAAGGAGGTTGAAGCTGGAGACAAGCAGCGATAACAACGACAACAAACTAAAAAACAAAAAGATAGGAATGATCAAGCTTCCACCACACAAACTCCAACAAGCAGTGGGAAATTGATTGATCATCATCCTCAAAATCAAAGTATTGGAAGAACCACGTATTGAATTAGAACCAAATTATCCTTTAGAGATAATGATTCTAATACGGAAATGATATCTCAAATTGAACCCAAATCCATAAAAGAAAGAATTATAGATGATTTTTTGGTTGACGCCGTGAAAGAAAAATTATCTTAATTTGAGAAGAATAAAGTTTGGACCTTAGTTCCAAAACCTCAAAATCATTCAATCATTGGAACAAAAAGGATATTTAGAAACAAACTTGATGTAGAAGTAAAGTAATTAGAAATAAAGCAAGACATGTAGCTTAAGGCCAATCAACAAGAAGGTATTGACTATGATGGGACGTGTGCACCAATTTCAAGGTTAGATGCAAATAGAATTCTTCTTGCATATCCAAAATGGATGCCAAAAGTATTTTTTTAAATGGATTTGGAATGACGAAGTTTATGTTCATCAACCTCCTAGTTTTGAAAATCAAAGAAATCCATATCATTTTTCAAACTTACCAAAGCTCTACATGATTTAAAACAAGCACCTAGATGATGGAATGAAAGAATAATCGCTTTCCTAATCAAGAATGATTTTTCAAGAGGAAATATTGACACTTCACATTTTAGGAAAATTAATAAATCATATTTATTAATTGTCCAAGTGTATGTTGATGACATCATCTTTGGTGCCACAAATGAGAAAATGTATGAGAATTTTTCAAATCTAATGCAAAGTGAATTTGAGATGAGATGAGCATGATGGCATAAACTCAAATTTTTTCTTGGTTAGCAAATCAAGCAACAAAATGATGACACTTTTATTCGTCAAGAAAAATACATCAAAGACCTTTTTAAGAAATATAAAATGAATGAAGCCAAAATCATGATAACTCCTATGCATCCATAACCAAATTTGGACAAACATGAAAAAGGAAAATCTATTTTTGAAAAAGAACATAGATGAATTATTGGATCATTTCTTTATCTGACTGCCAGTAGACCTGACATAGTTTTTGCATTTGATTTATGTGCAAGATTTCAAACATCCCCTAGAGAATGACACTTAATTGTTGTTAAAAGAATTTTCAGATATTTAACAAGTACTACTGATCTTGGCTTTTGGTACAACAAAGGTTCTTATGTTGATCTGGTTGCCTACTGCGATGTTGATTATATTTGTGACACAACTGGAAAAAAAAAAATTAAAACACAAGTTTTGCTTGTCAAGTTCTTGGAAAAGCTCTTGTGACTTGGTGCTATAGAAAGCATAAACCTATTGTACTCTCAACAACTAAAGGATTTCTCTTTAAGGTATACAAATATTCCAATTTCCTGTGATAATACAAGTGTTATTGATTTATCAAAAAAAAAACTCAATTCAGCATTCAAGATCAAAACATATTGAGATTAAACATCATTTTATTCGTGATCATGTGAGCAAAAGGAATATTGAATTAATTTTGGTTAATACTAAAAACCAACTGGCTAATATTTTGACAAAATCTCTTGTTGATGATCGTTTTGAATTTATCAAGGAAAAGTTGAAACTTATGAAAAATCATGTTCAACATTGATTGAGTAAAATCCTTGATTTTTAATATTCAAAATGTTCTTCTCAAAGAAGGGACCGTTCTCTTCTTGGGAAATACGAATCATCTTACACGTTTCTTTTTACAAATCAAGTTTTCAAATTTTAAATGTTAAAATAGACATTGGGTGAACATTTTAACCGTTATGGAGCATTCTTACTAGGCTCAAAAGACTAACGCAATTAAGGTAGTATTACATCTTAGCTTAACTTTTTAGATTTCCAACAACTATAGTATTCATTTGTACTTGCACTAAAAATCAATCTTTAAACTCAAAACACATCACCTCATTCTTCCATCTTTTTTCATGTTTCTCTTATTTTTATGATCGTCCTCCTCCGAGCTCACCATCTCCCCCACCTCCACTCTCACCAATCTCACGTTCACATTCACCACCACATTCTCCTTCTAAAAGTCCTACACCTAATCACATTGTTGAAATGGAACCAATGGATATGGCTCCTCCTCCCAACCCAACAACCTCAACTCCATACATTACAATCACTCTTCCGATCTTGGTTAAACCCAAGAAGACCAAATCTGATGATCTAGGAAAAATCATAAGATCTTCACACATTCAAGCTGAAGTTGGTACCAAGAAGAACATTGACAAGGACATCATTGTACACGTCATCCATGATAGTAACTCAAACAACTCCTTCTCCACCAAAATATCCTTCTCCCAAACTTTCTCATTAAAAACCAATTTCACCTTTATCTAAACCTTATCCTAAGCCATCACAAAAACCATCCTCTACCACTCAAGCCAAACCAAAATCATCTTCTTCCGTGTCCACTAAAATACCTTCAAAAACAAAATCCAAACCTACCCTACAAAATTTATGAACCAATCCTTGACAAACCAATGAAAACCACTTCAAAAAACCAATCATCTTCAACCAAATCCTCTTAAAAATCCAAAATCAAAATCAAAAGAAAGAGACCAATTTCTCATTACCTTCCCAAAAACTACAATTTCAAAAACAGAAACCAATAATCATCTCTTTTAGATACTGGCTATGATCTCATCTTCAAGGAAAAATGCATTGATAGACCTATTGAAATAGGTTGATACTTCAACTTTGACAATCTGCTTCTCAATGGGATTGATCTAATGTAGTGCACAGAGCCATTGGGATGGACAAAATTTATTTGAAATTTATTTGGGATTGATCTAGTGTAGTGCACCTTAAGTTTTATTAACCTTGTTACTTATTTAAATTAACTTTCTTATCACTGTTATTACTTGAAAAATTTGTTACACTAACCAAATATCTATCAGCAATAAGGCCCGCATTGTCGTACGATAAACGTCTTGTTGTGCGACATGCTCGTAAATACATCATTTTTCGTACAAATTAACATTTTCTTCGTGAAAAAAAAAAAATCAGTTAATGACGTGTTTAATGCACCTTTGTAAATGTGTTGTATCTCCATTCAAATACCTCAAAAATGTAACTCAATAAATAGTGTTCAAGATCAGAATTTTGATATCATATTTTCGTACGCGTTTCTTTGACAATCAATATGTTTCATTTTTATTTTTTATTTGTTTATTGAATGTTTCCTACTTTATGCAATTGAATTATTTTTGGTTTAATAAACACAACACTGAACCTTATTCTTTTATTTTGAAAGAATTGAAGCGGACCAGTAAATCTTTATGGGGGTGACTTTAATGTGATTGAAACATGATATTATGATGTGTGATATGTGTCAAATTGAATGGTTGTTATTAACTAATGCACCCAGGGTCGGAGCCAGAAATTAAACATAGGGGGATCGAGTTTAAAATTATAATTTAATAAAGAAAAGTAAATTTTAAGTATACAATATACAAGAAATTTAACAAATTATAAGATATAATTTAGGTGCTTCAAAAAAAATAAAACAAATTAAGTTTCTATTAAAAGTTTATTTTATATTTTATTTGATTAAAATGTATTTAAGGGTCAATATATTGAGTCAAAAAAAAGACCCATTATAAAATTTCATATAAAGTTCACAAAAATAGAAATGTAGAGATAAAAAATTATAATAACACACTAGTATTAAAAAAATTTATAAAAGTTTGGAGATAATAGAATTTGTTGGTCCCCTTCAAGTTTCATCGCAGAATTAACAATATGATTGTACTATCTGATAAATTGTTGTGATGACTTGTGTTGATTATTGTGAATATATATGTTCTTAGAGTAAAAAAAAACTGTTATGTTAAATAAAATCAATATTAAGTGTTGACCACAATAAATCAATATTAATTATCTGTTTAATTAGTATTGTTGACTATAATAGTTATCATCTCATAGAAAATTATTAATTTCCTTAAACTATTTTCAGTCAAATAATATAAAAATAATAAAATATTTATAAATGATCATCAATCAATTAAGTAGTAGTTAATTAAACTTACCAATTTTAAAATTTTCATATATAGAAAATAATCAATTTGACTTTTAAATATTTTTCTAATTAAAGTACCATAAAGTACATATATACTACTAGTTGAGAATCGTGTTCATTGTAAACATTGTAATTTTTTTATCGATTGTAAAAATTGTATAGGAAGGCTTTGATTTTATCGTTATCTCATTGTATTTGGGTCTCCAATCATACATAGAGAGTGAGAGAGATGGAAGCAACATGTGCAATATTTGGATGCATAATTCTATTCATAATACTTGTTTGGGCATGGAAAATGCTACATTGGTTATGGTTGAGGCCAAAGAAGTTAGAAAAGTTGTTAAGGGAACAAGGCCTTAAAGGGAATCCATATAGGCTTTTAGTTGGGGATATGAAGGAGTTTTTTAAATCGGAAAAGAAAGCTAGATCCAAACCCATGGATCTTTCTGATGATATAGTGTCTCGTGTTTTTCCCTACGGTCAACAAACCGTTACAAAACATGGTATGCTTGTATATTATTAACATTACATTTTGCAATTGATCTTTATTTTCCTATGTACTTGTTTATTTTTTATTGTATTATTCATCTATTTTCCTTTTCCTATAAATGCTTCTTAATTTTTACATTCCATAAGTTTGTTAGAAAATGAGGAAATATATTTGCAACTTTGCAAGCACCATGCAAAGGTGACATCTTAATTCTCAAAAAATTTGATTAGTTATCATCTTGAATTGCAGGACCATTTTAGATGGCCCCTCTCAATTTTTCGTCTCCTATTTCCTCATATATTTTAATTATTACCTTTAAAATTCAGTTTTTTCTTTACCCTTTTTCTCTCTCTATTCCAATAAAGGGTGAAAATTTCAATGAATTAATCTCATGTCACATTAGATGATCCATTTCTCCAAATCGACATATAGACAATAAAGTGTTTTTTTATTTGACCATCAATTAGCTATATTCAATAATATAGTGTTTTCCTTACATATATTTCTTCGGAGTACTGTATGAGGCTATAGTTCTAATTGTTTTCTTAGTTATATTATTTTCAATTCTTCTCTTCGACCTGGATTTGAACTTAGGTCCTCCAATTCTTTAACTTTTATTTTAAATTATTTTAGTTACCCACCCTACTCAATATTATTTTGAATTTAAGTTTAATTTTTTACAAAATATCTATCTAATGTTATGTATAAAGGAAAGAATTCATTTATTTGGATTGGACCAACACCAAGGGTGATCCTAACGGATCCTGAGTTGGTTAAAGATGTTTTCAACAAGATCTATGATTTTCAAAAACCTAATTCAAATCCACTTATTAGGCTACTCGCTACTGGTCTTATAACCCACGAGAAAGAAAA
The DNA here is from genome assembly GCA_037974755.1 of Cicer yamashitae. Classification (NCBI taxonomy): domain Eukaryota; kingdom Viridiplantae; phylum Streptophyta; class Magnoliopsida; order Fabales; family Fabaceae; genus Cicer; species Cicer yamashitae. The sequence goes on from JBBPBQ010000003.1 coordinate 43,692,225, forward strand.
GTGGCGCATGCATAGAAAGATAATCAATCCAGCATTCCATTTAGAAAAATTGAAGGTTAGTTCAAAAAGTCTCACACTATTTAAGAATCAAGATTAATGATAGTTTATAATCACTAACATTTCTCGATCCACCGAGACTGAAATATCTTTTACAAATGATTAAATCATGAAATTTTACACAAAACCCAAAGCGAACAATACTTCAAAATTTTGGTGTTGCGGACTTAAAGTTAGATCATCGACGCCGTTTGTGGGAATGGAACCCACAAAGGGCCTAAGCCATGTATGCACGAGAGCTGGTGGAAATTGAAGCTAAGAGTAATTTATATGTACTCACACTCTTCAACTCAATAAAACACCTTTTATGAAAAATAAAAGTGTGAGGGCTTACCTAAAATTTAAAGTGAACAATACTTAAATAATGTGATGTTGCATAGGCTCGAAGTCGAGTATATATTTGGAATTGGATTTTGTGTATGTCCATGTGTGTTTCTTTCTTGTGTATGTCCATGTCCATGTTACTCTTCTAAAAAATTTTAGTATAGGAAAAGCTTGTGTTTATTTACTCCTACAATATTTTATAATTTTGCAAGGCACCATATGTTTGGTTAATTTATAAGCAACATGATTTTAATTCCGAATGCATATAGTCTAATGTGCGGAATTTTAACTCTTCATTATCAATCTTTTTACTACACCACAGATGATGTTACTAGTAATCTTCAAAAGTTGCAATGATTTGATTAACAAGTGGGAAAGAATGTTATCGTCAGATGGATCATGTGAAATTGACGTATGGCCTTCCATTCAAAATTTGGCCAGTGATGTTATTGCTCGAACAGCTTTTGGAAGTAGTTATGAAGAAGGAATAAGAATATTTCAACTTCAAAAGGAACAAGCTGAAATTACAATGGAAATTTGGATGAAAGTTTACATCCCTGGAAGGAGGTAAGACTTATTTGTCTACTATTCTAAAATGAAATATAAGTAAAAATGATAATTGAAAAGTTGATTTATTTGATCTTAATTAAAATTAGATAAATCAACTTTTTAATTACTATTTTTGTGTATATTTCATTTCATAAGCAATACTTGACTACTTGTTGACCAATAAAAGATAAAACTTTTAAAGGTTTTATATACTTAATTGTCACATCAAATGATTTATCACCATGGTTGATGTCTTTATAAGTGTGGTAAGATATAATGAAATATAACAGCCCATTTGTCCCTTAATATAAGCACTTGTTATTCTCACTATTATTAAAAAAAGTTGGTAGGCTAGTTAGAACATATCTATAACGTTTACATGATCGGTTCAAAGTAATTAAACTCTAATTTGAGTTTATTTTGTAGGTTTCTACCTACTACTACAAACAGAAGATTGAAGGAAATCGACAGAGATATAATAGCTTCCTTGACTGATATGATTAACAAGAAAGAGTGTGCAATAAAGGTCGGTGAAACTCCTAAGAATGACTTATTAGGTATTCTTTTGGAGTCAAATCATAAAGAAATTAAAGAATGCAAACTATTTTACCTTGCCGGAGAAGAAACCACTTCAGTTTTACTTGTTTGGACAATGATATTATTGAGTAGGCACCCTAATTGGCAAGCACGTGCAAGGGAGGAAAGTGCTACAAGTTTTTGGCAACAAAAAACTAGATTTTGATGGACTAAGTCATCTTAAGATTGTAAGTATAGATTTTTTGTCTTGATATTGAACATTATATAAAACATGCTACTTAAAATTAACACATATTTTTGTGACAGATTACCATGATTTTGTATGAGGTTCTAAGGTTATACCCACCACTAATTGCGCTTCCTCGAGCTGTTCAAAAAAATGTAAGAGTTGGAAACCTAACATTACCTGCTGGAGTTCAAATTGGTTTACCAATAGTTTGGCTTCACTATGACTGCGAACTATGGGGTGATGATGCTAAGATGTTCAATCCTGAAAGATTTTCAGAAGGAATTTTAAAAGCAACAAATGGCAAAATTTCATTTTTTCCATTTGGTTGGGGTCCCAGACTTTGCATTGGACAAAACTTTTCTCTATTGGAAGCAAAGATGGCAATAGCATTAATTTTACAACATTTCTCATTTGAACTTTCTCCAACCTATGCTCATGCTCCAGCCATGATAATTACTCTTCAGCCACAACATGGGGCTCATATCATTCTACGTAAACTTGAAATGTAAAAACAAATTATATGACTTTTTTTTATGATTTTTTATGTGGCGCTAGCTATCGAAAAACTTACGATGTAATAATAAAAAAATTCTATGACGTATTTGGTTTCATTTGATGTTGAAAAGTGCTTGTGAAAGTTAAAAATTGATTGTTCTTCTTTAAGATTATCTAAGTCGTTTAGATTTTGTTAAGCACTACTAGATTGGCACCCCGCGCGTTGAATGAACCGGTGTCCACTTTATAATCATCTCACTGCTATAAAATGTCTTCCATAATATCAAAATTTTAATCAAAAACTTGAATTAATTTATCACTAATTTATTTACATCAGCGTTATATTAAATGTTGATTAAATAATACTGATTGACGAAACTATATATAAATTAATCGGATAATATCAAAATATGTCAATTTCTATATGTACTATAGAAGTTTCGTCTATTAAACTTTATAATGAGATTTTTTTTTTTTCTTAAAACTACATTAGTTGGTTACTAAGGAAATTTTTCGCTTGCTGTCAAATTAAGTGCATTAGCTATCAAAAGAGCCTATTACTCTGCTTTTTCTCATAGTTCGATTTGGCATATGTACGTTATTGCATATTATGGTTGTTGAAATAGTTATTCACTTATAATTTTAATATATATATTTGTGATTATTAAAAAATGGCAAATGAAATAACTTGCTTCCATATTCAATTTGTTAATCTGCATAGAAAGCCTTACTTGACATTGGTTTGTTCGCATAATTAATTATTATTAATAATCCCATTAATTCATTAAGTGAACAATTCCGTCCAACTTCCCTTAATTCCCTAAACACTAAAGTCCGTGTGCCAATCACATGACCAGCTGAAATAGTAAATACTACCACACTAAAAAATCACACTACAGCTTCTCAATGACCGCTCCAATTATAAAACCATCGTCTATTTCCATGATGGATCCATTTCTTAGTTTCTGATTCCATGTACTTTAATAATAAACTAGATATTGGCCCGCTCTTTGGGAGGTAACATTTGATATATTAAGATTTGATATATTAAATTAAGATTAAAGTGTACTTTAATTAACATTATAAACATTACTGGTTGAATTTAGAAGCAAAGATGATTAGTAGATAATAGTTGTTGAATGATATATTAGAAGTATAGAAAATTTATGTTACACGAGTGAGGTAAGCTTTGCATCATGCACAAAAAATTTATTGAATTGGATCAAATGAGATATTACGAGACTTAATGATCCATTGGTGGAAAATAAATTTATGCATGGTGCAAGATGGTCTTATCTATGTACATTAGAGAAAACTAAAAAGTAATCATCTTTAGTATGATGTTTATTGTAATTTTCTATCACATTTTTTGGATATGTTCAAGATAATTGATAATGATTTAAAAAATCAAAGTTAAAATATTTATCTTTAACTAATTAATTTTTGGCTTCGTATTTTATAAACATATACTAAAATATCTCTGATATTAATATACTTAAATTTTCTATCATCTTTTGAAATCTGTTTAAATAAAATAGACAGTATATTTCAAGAATTATGTAAAATTTTGTATAAATCGAATTACCTCACGATATGTTATTGTTTGTGTGCTCATATTTGATATTCAACCAAATAATACTTTTCTAAGATGAAAAAAATTACAAGTCTTTTATTAGATAACCTTTTGAAAGTTTCCAGGGAAAAATATACGTTAGATCATTTAGTAAAACAATTTGAAATGAAATTTGAGTTGTAAATAATAAAAGATAGAAAAAATAAAACATCAAAGTTGAAATAGTTTAGAAATGTGACATTCATAAATATTGGTATGTCGTGAAAAATTAATCAGTACTATACAATTGCATTTAAACAGCGTATTTGAGAGACATTTTAAAATATTAAGAACCATCATATTATAATAAGTTAGACTAATAATATGCAAGTTACCAAACTAATATATTATAAACTCCAAGAAATTGAAACATTATATATAACAATAAAGCTATAGAACTCACATATTGAGCTCTTTCAACTTGATGATTGAATGAACTTTGCAAATGGGAGTTACTTAGGATGCAATAAATTCTATGATATAAAACCAAATGATTTTTATAGACAAATGGGAGTTGCCAAATATATTATATGATATAACTATGTAATAATGAGTTGTGAGAGAGTTGGTTTCGGTTATAAAATTGGTGCAAGAACAAATAAAGAATAAAAAGGAAATATAAATTAATGGAAGAATGGTAGCAAGACGAATTTTGAAGGTGCCACATCATAATATATTTAATATATATTTGATGTGGCAAAATTTGGATGAAGTGTCAATAGATATAGTTGGGAGATTGTTTTAATATATTATAAATAGATAAAACATTTTTTTTATGTTTTTACAAATTTTTATCAAAGAAAGCTATAGAAGGTAAGATCATACACAAGACTATAATTATAGTATATATATATTCTCATAAAATAGGTAAATATTCAAAAATTACAAATAAATGGTTACATACATCAAAATAAATAACAATAACGATTCAAAATCAATATAAAAATATTATTGACAAAAGAGTACTTGAATTTGATATGACCGACTTGTGGCACAACTTATATTGGCTCCTCTATTCCTACATTGTTTATATTGCTTTCAATCTTTATATCGTATATGAAAATAAATATCAAGAATAAATGACATAAAAAAAGGAATATTAAATGCATATATGATAAATTGAAACAAAAATTTGAGCCATTAATTACCTAACTAAAATTATTTATATATATATATATATATATTGAAATAGGTTTAGAACATGAACAATAAAAGTAACAAAAAATGGAGAGATGACAATAATCGATTCTAAATAAATATCTAAAAATATTATCGACCAAAAAGTACTTAAATTTGATCTGACCGACTTGTGGCACAACTTATATAGACTTCTCTCTTCCTACATTCCTTAAATTGCTTTCAATCTTATATCGTATATAAAAATGAACAAAAAGAATAAATGACGTAAAAAAGGAATATCAAATGCATATATAAGAAATTAAAACAAAATTTGAGGCATTAATCACCTAACTAATATATATATATATATATATTGAAATAGGTTTAGAATAAAAAATTAATAAAAAGCGCATCTGAATGATCTTAAACAAATGATTTGTTATGAAAAATGATATTCCGATTTATTTTAGGTCACCTTTTTAAAATATTTGTTATGAAAATAATTTGGGTTACATTCAACTATTTAGCATATACATAGTGAAATACGTTAATGTTGTAGTGATAAAGAATAGACATTTGTGTTGCTCCTAAATAGTTCAGATAAATTGTGGCAAACAAATGATAAAGAAAAGAACTTTAAATTAGTATTGTAATTGTCGCATCCGGTTTGTCCGCGAAAAATGAGTCGCCACCAATTTTATTTTTTTTAAAAGGGAAAATTAGATAAAACCTAAAATAAAATTCTTGAACCAAAGAAACGGATTCGGGAGTTGATTACGAATAGGGAAATTGTCGTTAAAGCGGTTACCCAATAATTAATTGTATATAAATTATTTATTTATTTATTTAATTATTTATTTTACCCCTAAAAAATAATTAAAAAGAAAATTAATTATTTACATTTATAAAAGAAGAAAATTTTTTTTAATTTTTTTGACAAGGAAAAAACCTTGCTCCTACGTATACCCAGGTGCAATAGGGAAATCAAAACACATGTAGTTCTTGGGTAGAAAATATTTATGTGTTGTCCGATTTTTATTATTACTCTATTTTAATTATTTTTTATTATAATAATTATTATATTGTATCCAAAAATAAAAATGTAATAATAATAATAATAATAATAATAATAATAATAATAACAAAACAAAAAAAAGAGGTGAGATGTTGTTCACGGATTGTATCTTTTTATATTTTTTTTTGTAAAGTAAAGCAAAATTGATTTTTATTAGAAAACAACGTAACGAAAATGTAATAATCAATATAATATATTAAAATAAACCCCAAAAATATTATGTTGACACATCACATCCTTATATGTCATGTAACACTAATTTTACCACATCATTCAATAGTATGATGTGGCACCTCTAGAATTCATTCATTTTTTATTCCTCATTCTACTAATTTTTTATTTACATCTCTATAATTAAAAAACCAATAATAAAAAATATAACTCTCATTACAAACTTGATTTGATTGTCATTTATTTTTTTAATTCATTACATATAAATACATCACAATAGTTTAATTATTTAATAATTAAAATATAGCAACCATAAATTACCACAAAATATATAAAAACATAATCATCACATATTAAAAATCAATAATCAAACTTATGCACAAATAATCCAATGCATTTTAAATTTAAATAAAAAATATTGAAACACGGTCATTTAAATTAGTAAGCCTTTGCAAAAAAAAAAACAGCAAATGATATTTTTTTTAAAATAAAAATGTTAAATTATACATTAAATATTTTCAATGTAATATACAATTTGTGTTCATTTTTCTCTTATTAGTGCTCGGATACATATTTTATTCCTCTAATACAAAAGAAAATATTAATCAAAATCATAGCATAGTTTCAGTTAACGGAAAAAATAATCAAAATCAAGTAGTGATGTCTTATCATTCCCAATTTTATTTTGTGTTTTTATCATAAAAATAGTACTTTGAGTTTGTTCATTATATACACTCTCCAAAAAGGGTAATTAAATCAAAATATATTTGAAAGAAACATGTGGCATAACACCTCTAATTAAGAACTAGCTATCGGAAATTTAAGTGGAAATGAGACAGGAAACATAAAATATAAGAAATAGTAGTTCATTCAATTAGTCAAAAATAATAAAGAAATAATAGTACTAAAGATAAAAAGTAAAAAATAAAAATAATGATCATATAAAAGTCAATGCTTAACAATGTATCTCAAATCAATGTTTGCAAAATATATAATCTATTTTTTATAGGAAGAAAATATTCTATAATGATTGAATGTAAAACAAAACAAAATATATACAAACAATGAATCATCTTTTTTTAATAATATTTTTAGAGTCAAAATCACTCATGTTTTGTTTTAATCTTTTTAATTGTGTATACAAACAATCACTCATATTTTTAATCATATTTTTTAGAGTGAAAATCACTCATTTTATAACAAACTTTTCAATTGTTTCCATTTCATTTACTCTTTTGTTATACAACAACTATTCTTATAAACTAATAAACTTACAAATATTAAACCTTTTTTCTGATCAGATTGAGACATTTATACACCATAAATATCACCTTCAAAGTTTTTTAAAAATTTATATTGAAAGAAAATTTTATAAATTACACCCGCGCAGCGCACGAGGTATATTCTAGTAATAATAATAACGAACAAAAAGAGGTGAGATGTCTCTTCACGGATTGTATCTTTTTATTTTTGTTTTAAAGTAAAGAAAAATTGATTTTTATTAGAAAACAACGTAACGTGGCGGTATGTGAACGAAACAGATGGACGCGACGGTGAAGCAGCCTGTTAAAGGATTTGCTCGTGCGTTGTCGGATCTGTTGCGACACAAAGGCCACCAACGATTGGGGGTGAGTGATGTGGCATGGCGAGCGAGGATGAATTTCATCCGGCGGCAGCGACCATTAATTCTAATCCTAAGGGAAAAACTATTTATTCGTTGTTTTGATTCTTTTTGATATGAGTTTTCAGTTATATTACAACATGGTGAAATTTGTTTTCTTGGTGATTGATTTATAAATATCAATTAGTTATATTATTTTTTTTTTAGTATTTTGTGTTGCAAAGAAAACAGTTTTAGGAACAGACAAACTATAGAAAAATGAAAGTTTAGCATATGAGTTTATTTTTTGCATAAACAGAAAAAGAAAAGAAAAACTAAACTACATTTTTTAAAGGGATGCAATACAAAGACTAATAAGAAGAAAATTAGAGAAACAATAAGAAAGTGATACCTTACTACTAAATTAGTTTTGCTAGAATGATTTTCTTTTACTCAATAGTGCTCTCCCTTTTTCTACTCTTGCTATCGATTATTTATAGACTTTTTGGGTGTAGGTTACAAAAGATAAGGGAATAATTGGCGATTGATCACCATTTTTATTACTATTAATCTGTTTCTTTTCGGTTTCTTTTCATTCAATTGATCATCATTATACCAATTTTTATGATCATCAATCCATTTTTTTCGGTTTCTTTTCATTCAATTGATAATCATTATACCGATTTTTATGACCATCAATCCATTTCTTTTCGGTTTCTTTTCATTCAATTATATACCTTTATTTTTATTTTTTATATTTTAGAAAAGAGTCTGAACAGGAATTAGAGGCAAACAAGAACTGAAAACACCCGTGATTATCTAAATTTTATAGCCCTAATTGTTTATTTTTATTTTTATATTTCTTCACATTTATTTGTATATTTATTATTGTTATTATTATTATTTCCTTTTTTAATAAAAACTAAAAAATAAATAAATAAAAAGCGGACAAAATTAGGTGTCAACAGTAATGTACCGGTGAAAAAGAGTGAAGAGATACATTATCCATGATCAAGACACGACCCATCTTTTGAAATCAGGAAAACAAATAAAATAAAATTTGAAAAGAGAACATACACTATGGTGATATTAGAACATGTGATTAAGAGTTTTACCAATAAAGATAAGAAACTAAAAATGTGGGATAAGTCTATCTCATAGACATGAATTATCTATTATTCTTCATCTAAGGAAATCTAAAGATGAGGTGAGAAATTTCAGTTTCACTGAAATTTAAGGGATGTGCATTGGTGTTAGAAACATGTTTCAAGTTTCAATATGTCCGACAAATACATTAAATGACACATAATATACTATGTAATGAAATATAAGCACAATTTAGACAAAAAAAAGTTATGTATTTGGACCAAATGTCTACAACAACAATTGATCACAAATAGATCAAAGCATATAAATAGAATTCAAGCTCAAAGATGTAAATTAAAAAAAATGTAAAAATTCTCACACTTTTTGTTTATCTAAAAAGAAAAAAGTTTGAAAGCATCATGCAAAAAGAGTTGCATAGGGACTAATCATATATGTCATTGTCTTCCTATTTCAAGATATAAAATAAATGCCACTAATTATAGTATGTATGTATTTCTTGAGAAACCGTTAAAATGACATTGAGAGTTAAAATAAGAACCGTTATCAATAATGATGGAGGAGCAATGAGTGTCAAATAACTCATATTTCATATTTATTGTATTGTAATTTATAACTCATGGACTATTTATAGTTCCACAAAATATTATATGCAAAAACTGTAATAATAAAATGTGTGCCAAAGTAAAAAAAAAATGTGCTAAAGCAAATTGCAAGAATAAAATAAAAAGAAAGTGGAAGAGTGCTTGTTAGATGTGCCACATCAAATTATTTTGTGAGGTGGCAATATTTGAATGAAGTGGCACAATGTTTGATGACGTGTAGAAATAGGATGTAGGAGTCTATTTTAATATATTATAATAGATTGTATTTTTTCTAGACTATTATGATAATAAATTAAATCTTTTAAATATTATTTTAATTATTCAATGACTAATTTGAATTTTTTTTAAATCAAATACTAAAATATCGCATTTTTTTTAAAATATCCTTTTTTTTATAACCAAAATGCCACACAACGAAAAAATATTACGCGATTGCCCTAGTTTTTTAATTCAATAGGAGGTCGTTTTCCGGGACAGCGATCAGCTGAAGGCCATTTTTTTAAACTCAATAGGAGGTCGCTTCCCCAACGAGCGATCTGCTACTAGCCATTGCATTTTTTTTCCTTCATTTTAACAATTGTTATTAATTATTTAATAAATTAAAATTAATTAAATTATTTAAAAAATAAAAATACTAATAATAAAGTAAAATAAAATACATTAATAAATAATAGTAATAATAATAATAAATAATAATTATAGTTATAATTATAATCAAAAATGATTATAATTAAAAATAGTAAATTATATTATAAATTTGAAATAAAATACATTAAAATTGAAGAAACAAATACATCAAAATTTAAACAAATAATAATAATAATTTAAAAAAAAGAAAGAAAATTATATCAATAACATGAAAATGAAACCAAATACATTCAATTAACGAAAAAATACATCACATTTGAGAAGAAAAAAAACATCAAATTTATATTAATGATGTCCACCTAAATGACCTCTAGTTTCATATCTAGGATGTCGTCGAACTCGTCTAGCTCTTTGAATGAGTTGAGGTTCTTCCGGTTCATCCTGATTTTGATCATTATCCTCAATGTAAGTTGTAGGTGGATTAGAACCACTGCCACCTGCTTCCATAAAATTTTGAGACTGAGGATTATACATGGAATCAAACACAGCATAAGCCGACTCAGGAGTTGTGCACTGAGTTCCAAACAAATTAAAGAAAAGTCATGTTCTGTTGGATAATCCGGGGTTGGTATTTTTGGCACCGACAGAACGTAATACTGAGTTGGTGGTGGATCATAACATGGAACTTCAGTAGGGACATGTAGATGAGGTGATGATAAAGACGGTTATGCTATGTTTTGTTGTTGTGGGGTTGATTGGGAGGTCGACTGCACATGAGGATATTACGGCAGTTGTAAACGGGGATCACTGAGATATTGTTCGACAGATATAAATAATTTGGTGTGTTGTCTAAACCAAATCATATATTATGTGCTATGACATAAAACACCTTTTACGATCTTACCTTACAACACGTAATTCTAACGCTCATTCCAATGTTTAATTTCTTCCATCCAAACCCAATTCCAATTATCATCAATCACATGCCTCATTTCGACCTCATGATACATTTTCATGTCCTCTGATGGTTGTGGTATTTGTTGATGGAAACCAAACTGAAGTGTGACTCTATCCGTATGATGTTTTTCAACAATATGATAACAATGCAGATAGGTACATGCAGTACAATGCAGATTTTGTTCATTCTTAATTTTTATAATTAGTGTAATAATGCATTGTCTACTATTTCAATACAGGTTACTCGATCAATGAGTCTACATATCGATACTACCGTATAGAAATTGGAATAGTAAACTTGAAGGCTGCGACAAGATTGGATTCAAGCATTTGAAGGAAGTAGCCATTGGGTCAAATGACAACCAACCTTGTGGAGTCGATCAACGGAGTATTAAAAGGCACGCAACCTTTTCATCATGCTTTGGTCCAATCAACTTATTTTAAAACAGAGACATTATTTCCAACAATGAGAAAACAACACGAATCAATTTTAGCATAAAATTTATGAAATTGAAATAAGTAAATCCAATAGTCATAGAGTCGATAGTTTTGATCAGAGCAACCATACTTTCATGGTCCACGAGACAATAGTTCCAAGAGAAGGGCGACCAATTGGTCATTTCAGTGTAAACCTTACTAACAAGTGCGATTGTTTGATATATCATGCTAAATATATGCCTTGTTCACATGTGATAGCAGCATGTAGCATAAAATATAATTATTGGAGCCTTATACCTGATGTGTACAAGGTGGAAACGGTAACTCTACGACGAAGCGTTCCAACTCATACCAAACGAAAGATATTGGCCACAATATATATAAGCGTTCCAACTCACAATCCACTAATGCAGAAAGTCAAGAAAGGTCGCCTAAAGAGTAAACGCATTAGAACAGAAATAGACACTACATAAAGAGTACCAAGAAAATGTAGATTATGTCCGGTCTCTAGTCAAATTTAATGTATTTTTTTCTTCAATTTTAATATATTTTCTTTTAAATTTATAATATAATTTACTATTTTTAACTATAATTATAATTATAATTATTATTTCTTATTATTATTATTTATTAATATATTTTATTTTATTATTAATATTAATATTTTTATTTTTTAAATAATTTATTTAATTTTATTTTATTAAATAGTTAAAAACAATTGTTAAAATGAAAAAGAAAAAAATACAATAGCTAGTAGCATATCACTACCTGGGGAAGCGACCTCCTATTGAATTTTAAAAAAAAATCCCTAAAATATAGTGTGCTATACTTTTAAGAACTAACATTTTGATTTAACATAAATATTATTTAGTATCATATTAAATGGTTATAAAGATTATAAAATAAAAAAATTTAGATCCACTCATCTACCCCTCAATTTTCTTCAAACCTCTATTTATTTAAATTATATTTTTTATTTCATTGAATTAAAATTTCTATCATATAAATGAATGTAAAATTTTACACAAACATAAAATTGTTCTATATATTATTGATAATTATGAAGATTAACAATATAATACAAATGCAAATGACATTGATCTTCATTAAAATAATTTTACATTTGTCTAAAATTTTACATGCATAGTTTGCATAATATAAACTTTCAATCCATAACCATAAAAGTTGAAAAAAAACAGTAAAATTAAGATAAATAAAAAATTTGAACGATCAAGAAAGATTTAAATCGAGAACTCAATTTAGCAATCTTATGTAATAAAACAGATATTTGATGATAAAGTGTGAATGTTGTTAAACCAAATATAACACCATCCACATTAAATCTTTTATTTCCTACGCCTTCGCCCATCTTGCAAATATTGATTTAGTCACTATGAAAGTACTCTTGCGTTGTGGAAGTCATCACTGCAATTCCATTCTAATGTTAAAAGTTTCTTTTGAATGCGAGCAATATTCAAATCATCCAAGACCTAAAACTTAAATCTTTGAAACCTCGGAAGCAGATATACTTACACACAACCAAGTTTATTCCTGATCTAAAGAGGAAGAGGCAACATTGATTGAGACATCAATGATGCAAGCTAAACTGAACCGTAGAAACAATAATTTTTCAGATTAACAAACGAACAACCACATTAGGTTAGGGGTGTGAGAAGATGGAACATTGAGTATTACTATCAAAATCCACCTTCGTTTTCTCACAAATTTAAAGGAAGATGAGGAAATTAGATTAGGTGGATGCATTTACTCTCGACAACCATCCGATCATGATTGAATGGTCGAGATCGTTTAAAACTAATGTGAAATCAGGGTAAGTTTGGGATACTTAAGTGGGTGCCTCAATGAATCCATAATCATGAATCTAATAAAGAATTATTAAATGTAGGGCAAATTATAAAGTTCAAAATTTAAACATGAACAGAAAAAACATGTAAAAATTAAGTCTGCCCCAAAAGTGAATTAATATTGGCCGGGTGAAATAGAGATCTCAAAACAGAGTTTACTGAGAACCCATTGGATCGGCCGAAAACACAGTTTGAAAATCAATATGAAACGAGAATAAATAAATAAATCTACGATAGTGACAGTGAAAATTTATCTATGTATAAATCCTTTCAATGCTTCTGCAAATTTGAAAATGAATTGCAGAAAAGAGAGAAAAGGAATTGCAGATTTGATTTATGCCCGCAACGGAACTCGGACGCAAATGTTTGGCTGCTACGCCCGGTTCTTTAAAGGCACATGGAACCCTAACAATGACATCGCGTTCTTTTATAGCCAATTATTCACGTTAAATGTCCCTTTTGCCCTCATTGGATGGTTTCTCTTTTAAAATAATTTAAAATAAAGAATAATTCTGACTTTTTTGTTTTATAAAAAATATTTCTGATTCCTTTATGTATACTTTCCCCGTTTGGATAATTTATGTTATAGTTAAAGATAGAATTTAATTTATATAAGAGGAAGTGGGAAGAGTTTTTACACCGTCAATTAATCACAATCGTTGTATAAGTAAAAATATTTGATTTTAATCAAAACAACTTTTAATTCAATTGATAAATGTCAATATTGTTAACTTAGACATTATATCTCAGATTCAAACTCAAGACTTCGCATTTGTGTAGTTTTTTGTGGTAATTATATTGTCTTATCTATATACCAAAAATATATATTTTTATAGAGCGGATAAAATAAATGAATATATTGACTATTAATTCATTAATGGATATGAAGACATATAATAGTATTTGTACCTGCATATATTTATACATATTATTAAATTACTAAAATTAATAAAAAATTATTTGTGTTATTAATACTTTTAATGAGAAAAAAAAATTATTTAGCAAGTATGTACTAATGTTTTAATATTTTTTCAATGAGTCCGTAAATATCCACAAATATCCATAGATACTTAAAAATCCATTAATATTCATTTAAAAGATACTCCTGATACATATATTATTTTTATCCAACGGAATAAGTAGTAGATAACTATTATCCGTACCAATGGATATATCCTACACTAGAGTGTTACTCATATGATAAAAGATTGTTTGGATTCAATTAATTTTAGAAAATTAATGGAAGAATTATGTTTAGAGGCCAAAATCTCACAAATTCATACTATACAAATAATGCGTGTAGTTAAACTTTCTTTTATTGAAAACAATATCCATTTAAATTTATAAAATACATCGACCAAGAGTTACATAAATTCAAAGTTGTAAAAAGAATAAATTTATTAAAAAATTCACAGTACTCGAATTGTATAAAATAAAATAAAAATACTTACAAATGTGATGAGTAAAGTGCCAAAATAGTCATCTCTAGATGTCAAAGTTTTATAATGAATCGAAACTAAAATATGAATATTTGATTGTTTTTAAACAACACTGCTAATATATTACGAAAATCCTCTTCCTCGTCACCGAAACCTAGAAAATCACCTAATTGAAAACTCAAAAATCCAAATTTATGCTTGCAACCTTCAAATTCAGAACAGGAATAAACTCATCTTCCTCCAAAACCTTTCTCCTTCTTTAATCTCTTCCTCTTTACCAACACCACCACCACACTCAAAATCAAAGCCAAAAACAAAACAAACCCAATAACAAACACCACTCAAAACCTTACTATATTTTAACAGTCTAGAATCTCTAGATTCCACATAACCATAGAAAACAACAATCAACCAGACAAATGAGGCAAGAACGATAGATGAAGTACTTCTTTGAATCTATATGTCTGTAATTTTCAGGTATAAATTCACAATGAACAACCAAAAACAAAGAAAGTTAGCCTACCCTGCAAAAAAAAAATCAGGGGTAAAATGCATGGTTCATAACCCAACTGTTCTTGCTGCATATAAGTGTCCACTCTGTTCTTTTATAAAGTTTTTTTTTTAAAAGGCTAAAACATGTATCCTTTGTCGCCACGAAAGGAAGCATGATTCATGTGTTCCTCATGCAAACAGCCACATCCATTGAAATCACTGAAGCTCCACCCAAGTATACTAAGATGCATTTTAAGGGATGGTTGACTATAAGCACTGTTCAATAAATTGGCAAATGAAAAATATGTTAGGTGTTAGTTATTAACCGATAGTGATAACACAGATAAAAGAATTGGAAAATCTTGACCTCCCATTTATGTAAGGGAATCATTACACAAGTGCACTCATGCTGATAGGTATCTTATATGTACTTGTAGTTTGGGCTCAATTTCCAAGGCCCAGTTAAAGTGATCCAAAAGACAAATTAGAGAAAGGGGGAGAGTTAGTTATAAGGGGTAGTGTTGAGAGGGGAGTTGTCATTCTGCATATTTTCTATTAGAACCTTTAAGGTTGGGCATAGAGAGAATTATCTCTTCTATGAAGAGCATTTGCTCTAGGATTACAGTAGTTAATCTCCTATAATATTTCAGTTTCAATCAAATAATACTTCTTTTCTTTTCTTTCTTAATTCGGGTTCCTATCACATGCTTTCCTTATAATAAGGCCTAAGCAGACAATAATTGACACTTGAACAAGAAATTACTTCCAATATATTATGCTAAGGACTTGTTTGGTTTGAGACATTATTATTTTCATTTTTACTTTTAATTATAAAAATACAAAAAAGAAACAATGAAAACATTTTTTTTTTATCACAAACAAATCTTTGAAACGAGAAATGGAGTGAAAAGAAGCCGACATTTGTTTAACTAAAGATGAAAATATAAAATATTTTTTAAACCCAACAAGCCCTTAAATTTTTTCATGTAGCTGAGTCCACAGTTGATGATAGAAAAAAACAAAAATGAGACAGATAGAGTCTAATTTTTTATAATGTCCATCAACATGAGAAGAGAGAAAGAGTATTAAAAACATTCCAACATCAACATTAAAAAAAAAGCATAAAACCCAGGTAACTATAACTCAAATTAAGCAGAAAATCATATGAAAAAGTTCATTTTCTAGAGTGTAGTTTATAATGTCCATTTCTGAGACTGGAATAAGTTTTCTAAACAAAGGGCAAAAGCAGACATATCAAACCCACATAATAGAATGCAAGTAATAGAACGTACCATACCTTCTTTAAAGTATCTTCAGTTATCTAGCAGTCCAAAGCTATTGAGTGGCCAAACCTAATAGAAAACAGTATTTTAAATATCTTTAACACTAGATTCAATTAAATAGAACAATTTTGCACTTACGCATGTAATGAAATACGTAGATTTTTTGGTATCAAGCAAAATTATAGTAGCAAAGCATAATAACATAAAACTAACAAATCGGAAGGACCTAGTTTCAATCAGCAAATGATGTCCTCACTACAATGACAGATGAAATTGTTCCAGTACACGACATCTAGAATTGCTTTGCCGATTACACTTTAAAACTTACAAGCATAGAATCAGTAGATGTTTGCAAGTATATGTACAAGTCCGGAAAGAAACATAGAAGCAGACATGAATGTGGTACCAAAACCTCGGATTGAAGAAGTGTCTAGTGTCCGACATGTGTCAGTGTCTGACACCAACACGCACAAATACATATGGTTACATTCAATCACTTCTATATGTCAGTACCGTGTTAGTGGTTCATAGTGTATTAATAGAACGGTGTCATTAGAACCCTAGCTCACTCTAAATTATTCAGGAAAGATAATATTGAACCACGTAAAAGTGAGAAATAAATTGCATTATAAACCTCAAATGAATCAAAATAATGGAGAGAAACCTAATTAACGAAAACCACATATAACAAATAGAAGAATATAGTATGAGGCACAATAGTTACCCTGAAAAACACTTTTCCTTTTATAAGACCTAATGGAACGGGACCAAAATGACGTGAATCACGGGAAGCGTAGACGTTATCTCCTTGAATCCAAACATGCCCCTTTGGCACCTATGAAATAAAGATTGATTAATTAAGCAACAAAATCAAACTTATCAACATAAATTACGCAAGAAAAAGCAATGCAACCTGCAAAACATATATTCCAAGCATGTGGGGAAACAAATAGGATAGTTGGGTAATAAGTTATTTATTTTTAATCTCAAAATTTGATAATTAATTATAGTGTTAAGACTCAATAAGGAATTGGATAAGAACGATGCTCTCATATGTGGAATTAAGCATATCAGTCAACTTGAGTAAATAAGTATTGCAATCTAAAAACAAATGATCAATTGTCTCAGCCAAAAAGCATAGGGAAATTTCAAGCATCCTAACCAGACATCATAAGCAAAGAACTGATCTTTGATCACAACGGTTACAGTAAAACAATGACGAAGACAAAGTCAGCAAAGCAGATAAATGCATTTCATCAAGGTTCGTTGAAAATAATATGCATAGCTTCTATATGGCACCTTATGAATAACCTAACTTCAAGAAAGCTGTTAATGAAACTGTACTCTCTATTCCATAAATGAAAGAAGTAGGAAATTGCATCCCTACCCTAAATATCATGGCTTGCAATCCATTCATTTTCTGCATATCCATTCATTGAAAATATCACCTAGATATCTAACTGAGAAAGACTCGTCTATACGGGGAAATAGCATGATACACAATGACCCAAATAATGATCTTTTTATTGAATGCATTAATCAATGGCTTGCAATCTTGTTACCAAACAATTCTTAAACCTTCTTCCACTATAACCCAACATTATAAAACAATCTAGTGGCACTTTTCAGAACAATATATCTGCATACTACAAATATTTAAAAAAAACATAATGCCATAAAAAGTTCAATAATTGTAATAAGAGTTTTAAATAAAGGTCCGCAACTGCAATCCTGGTCGCGGCATCATGGTTTTCTATCCCGCTGCAACCGCAATTAAGGCCACATTATATACATTCGATTGTGATTCTCTACAATATCAAGAATCATAACCGCAACCATTATCACAACCGTTGTTTAAAGACTATTTAGATACACCCAACAAAGTCTCACTTTGCTTGGAAATCGATGCTAAGAGTAGTTTATAAACAGCTACTCTCCTCAACTCACTGAGGCACATTTAACTAAGCACAAAATCTTGAGGGCTCGCGATTGAAAGCCTTGAAAAAACCGGTGTAGCAAACTTGAGATCGGGACATTGAAGCTAGAAGGAGGGCCTAAGCCACGCACAAGGGCTACCAAACCCTTTAGCCCCTTAGTCTCAACTAGGAGCTACCATTCTTATACACCAAAAAGTGTCACATTACATAAAAATCAAGGCCAATGATAATTTATAAACACCCACTCTTTTGAATCACTAAGGCAGCTTTTAACTAAGGACAAAACCATCATTACTTACACAATACTCAAAGCGGACAATACTACGTGGCAGACTTGAGGTCAGAGCAAAAACCTACCTCATAACTAATCTAACATGGCATCAATCAAGTAAGCACATTTTGACAAACATATACTAAAAAAATAATACAAATCATAAAAACTAAAACAAACCAAAAAAAAAAAGAGAAAACGAAGAACAAACCATTAAGCACACACACCACAGCAATTCGATCGGAATCAGAATGCAAAGGGTCAAAGTAAGTAACAGTATCCCCTTCCATAGCAACAATTCTCTTTGTCAAGTTCCGATTAGGGTTCAAAGGGGAGCGAACAAGAACCAAATCACCATAACCAACGTTCCCAAGAAGTGGAGAGAGGTGTTCGACAAGAACAACGTCGCCGGCGATATTTAGGGTAGGGAGCATACTAGGACCATACACCTGCAAACAGAGGATTACAGCAATTGAGTGAAGAGGGTATTCGAAAAAGACGAAGACGAAGAAGAAAGATGAAATCTTTGGAACAGTACGTGAGTTGGGGAACAGAGGTAGGTGTCGGTGAAGTGAAGGCAACAAAGGAACTTCGCGATTATCGCTGTGCGGTCTAATGCTTCCTTCGCACCGCTTCTCCATTGCGCAATGTGACTCATAAACTTCATTTGTGTTTGTGTGTGAGAGAGATTGTTTCTGAATTCTATTAAGCTTATTACACCATTTTCTTGTTCTAGTCATACAGGATAAAAGAAAATGACTTGCGGAAAATCCTTTTTGGGCACAAGATTTTGTTAAATTTAAAATAATATAATTTAATAATTCAAAAAATTTGCATATTTTTTTTCTTTTTATTCATGATTTTTGCGGGTGTATCTAAATCTTGTGATGACATAAGAGTTTCTCTTTTTTCACCTTAATTTTTTCTTATAATAAAAATAAAAAAAGTATTCATAACGAAAATTTGAAAAGTTTAATTCAACGGATAAATATTGATATTTATAAGTTTATGTCTCGGATTCGAACTCAAGATTTTATAATTGAATACTAGTTTTTTTTATCATTTCATCGATAGACTAAAAAAAGTCCAGTTATGTGAACTTTGAAATATTTAAATTTAAATCAATAGTCATTTTTATTCTTAAAAGTATAAAGAGATGTCACTTTAGTCTTACCTCAGTAAACAATTCAAATTAGCTATTAAATTATCAAAACGTCATAGTTTAGTCTTTGACGTTTTAAATATCATA
Source organism: Cicer yamashitae (assembly GCA_037974755.1). NCBI lineage: Eukaryota > Viridiplantae > Streptophyta > Magnoliopsida > Fabales > Fabaceae > Cicer > Cicer yamashitae. The sequence goes on from JBBPBQ010000003.1 coordinate 43,712,221, forward strand.
GACTATTTTGACCCTAAACTATATTATTTAAATATTTTTTTTTGACAATAAATTATATTTTTCAATAATTATTTTGATAATTCAAAAATTAATTTAAATTTTTAATTAAGTTAAAGAACAAAGTGACAACATCTACGCTATCAAAAACTTGGATTATCCCTTTAAATTATAACATTTAACTATTAGATAAAAAAAGTGTAATTATGTCTCATTAATTTTAAACAATTTCATCCATAATTGACCAAATTAGTTTATGATTATTACCAATCAGCAATTTCGTCTATAAAATCCTATTAATATGCCAACAAAAAGATGTCTTTGTTGTGTTCGATTATTAACAGCAAGAAATTCAAATTCATGATGTGACATGTTAAAAGAAGTTGTGATATTTGAAGTGGACTTCACATCACTACCACATCTCTAGAGATAAAAGTGGACATCTCCACACCACTTGGATTTTCTATTGAACCCAACAAGTTAGGGATTGTGTGTCGCAACGTTTTGCAGCAATGGCAAGTAGCTAATTACCCTTACACTATTGGAGTTTTTCATCCGAGTGAATCTACTTTAGTACTAGTTAAATGGACCAAGAACTCTGCTGGTATATGCATAAGTGCAACGTTGACATTCAATAATAATATTGTTAGCATAGTAATGTGTCTTAGAGATGATGGTGGTGGTAAGTTCGTTTGGCCTAAAACTTTTGTGTGCACTCTCATGTTTGTTTTTAAGGAGCACTTAGGTTACATCTAGCTATACAATAGATAAGAAGAGTTGGGTATTGACAAATGTTTATCCATTAGTAGTGAGGTGTTTAATACAACTACCATGCTATCGATTGTTGATGGGAACGGAACTACCGATAAAGGGTATTATGGGCAAACCCAAAATATAGAGGGTTTATGAAAATAAGGCTAAGAAGACTAATGGCTAAGTTTACTAGTGAGGTGTTTAAGTAATCAGTAGGGTGTCTAAGTAATAGGAATATTTTATTAGTAATATATAATAAAGATATATGAATAATATCTTCTTAGTAAAGATGTTAACTGAAATTATTTCCTTAATATTTTATTAGTAATATATAATAAAGATATTCCTTGAATAATATCTTCCTAGTAAAGATATTTTCTGAAAATATCTCTTCAGTAGTATTTAAGAATAAATTTTAGGATTTTAGAGGCTATGATAGAATAAGTTGTTGTTAGAGTTAGAGTATGGGAGTAATTAGAAAAACCCTCTATTACTATTATCATGTATTATCAATAAAACACCCTATTTTCTTTAATTGCATCTATTTCTTCTTCTTGCTTGTGTTGTGTTACTATTTTCGGTTGTAGGATCCATTGGTTCCTATCAATTGTTGATTAATTTTTTCAACAAAGAAAGTAAGTATTTAATAAGTTAGTGAAAATAGTATGAGCAAATTCAAGAAAAAATACAGAACAAAAGGAAATTGAAAAATATTTTTTTATTCCCTTACAACCAAAACCAAGAACATAAAAATGGGGAAAAGAATATACTGATTTGTGTATAAAATTATATAATACAATAATGGAATATATATTGTTGTTGCTTGTACTTTAATTTGCAGATAACTGCAAACATATAAATTGATGAGAATGTGCATTTACTTGATCCTTCAATATCTATATTAGTACTCCAAAAAGTAGCACAAGGGGAAGAAGGTGTTTGTCTTGTTCAAAGTCAAGGTTCTCTTCCATATATTATAGGACCAAAGAATATAATGTATTATTCTGATTTTCTTTATGTGTCATCAGCATGAACAAGCTTACGTGATCCGTTGAAGATTATATGTCACCATATCCTCCAGAGCTAAACGATACAGGCTTTGCGGAAGACATTGAAGACTTTGAATAGCAAGATCAGCTTTCTCTTTCGCCAACTCTTGTGCTCTTTCAATTCCGCCACAACTGTTCACCAACGCAATGGCTTCATCGAGTGAACCGATCTCGCTAAACTCAGACTCGATGATATCCCTCAATTTCGGTTCTTTCTCCAATGCAAAGATTACGGGAGCAGTCAAGTTACCTTTGGCAAGGTCAGTGCCAGCAGGCTTTCCGAGTTGCTCCGCTGATTGTGTGAAATCCAATATGTCGTCCACAACTTGGAAGGATAGACCGAGATTCTTTCCGTATTCGTACATTTTATCGGTGATGTTACTGTCAGCACCACTGAAAACTGCAGCTCCTTTTGTACTGGCAGCAATTAAAGAAGCTGTCTTGTAATAACTCTTGATTAGATACTCGTCGAGTTGAACATCGCAATCAAACAAGCTAGAAGCCTGCTTTATTTCTCCACTAGCAAAATCTTTAATCACCTGTCACAGCACCAAAAGATATGCAAAAATATAAAACTTTGGAAAATGGAATTATGCATGTTTTTCATATGCTTTGCAAAGTAACTGGCTTCATGTGCATCAAGCACTTATGGAATGATGATTTTAACAAATGCAAGTGAAAGATAAAGATGATGGAACTCACCTGGCTGATAAGTTTAATGACTTCGATATTTTCGAGGTTGGCAAGATACCATGATGACTGCGCAAACATGAAGTCTCCGGCCAGCACCGCAACTCTTGTTCCAAACATTTGATGAACAGTTTCCTTCCCTATTAATTCATAGCAAATTATCAAGCCATTGAGTTCGAATAGCGGGAAATGGACAACGGGAGAGGAGTTGAAAAAAAACAAGAAACGAAATGTCAAAGGATGGAAACTCAGCCTTTTTATGACTGTATATACCGATATGCCAATACTCCTTACAAGGTCACAGTATTGTCAATCGCGGATCACAAAAATAGCAGTTAGTTAAAATTTCGCTACACTATAGCCGCTTTTAGACAACACTTTGTACTAAATCATGTTTTGCAGAACAATAGTTGCTTGCTAAAATTCTGCTTTGCTATAGAGCCATTATAACTGTTATTTGACAACACTAGAAGATGATACATAGCAGCTGTAGTTTTGGCCTTATATTTAACGGGGACATGTAATGACTCATACAAGGAGCAATAATGTTTGATTCTGAATTATGCAATTTTAATGGTTCTGTAATGTACACAACAGGTTTATATAGCACTTGACACCTATACATAACAACATGAAAGTATTGAGTCGGAGCCGTGATGTTGAAATTATAACATGGTTGTCCAGGATTAAAATCAAAACAAACATACCATATGAGCAAAATTGCTTTAGTGCATGCACATTGCTAAACAAGATCATAATCAGGAAAATAAAGTGATGTCAAAGAATATTAAACGGGTATTTCTAAATAAGGATTGCTAGCTTACCTCTTCTTAGATCACTCTCATCTAACACATCATCATGTATCAAACTTGCAGTATGAATCATTTCAATTATCTCAGCTAAACGTCGATGCTTTACAGTAATATCCCTGGAATCATTCATTTCAAGATGAGGCTTTCAACTTTTTATTACCAGATACATAGAATTTTCAGGACAAGCAAATAACTTAGGTATGTGTGCACGCGCACGTGTGTGTGTGTGAGAGAGAGAGAATTTTATACTTACTCCAAGCCAAGTAGCTCTGCGGTCGCCCTTGACACCAAGAACACGAGAGCAGGTCTCATCCTCTTCCCACCAGCACTAAAGATCTGCTCAGCTGCAGATATTAAAACTGGATTTTCTGCCCCTACAATCTATCAAGAGCATCTTCATCAGATACACTAACAGCTAGGCAAGAAAAGTCTAATTATTACTGTTTGCAATGTACAAGAAGCAGCAAACTCGACTAAGAAATAAACGCACAAGAACACAATGATTGATCACAAGTTCAGCCAATTGTGCCTAGACCTCTGACGCCAGAGTAGCTGTTGTAGTTTTCTATAATGCAACACTTAAAGTTACAGAAAACGACCTGTGTTTCAATAATATTTAATTTAATCCTAAAACATTGTACTTTCTAAGCTTCTATTATGAGACTCAAGAATCAATATGTTATCAGACATAATTGACACAAGGAATTCAAAAACAGTTAACAACAACAATAAACAAAGAAAGCCATGTATCTAATCATGGAACAATGAACATCATTCAAAAACTCTAAGCCCCATGTTGAATTTTATTAAAAGTAGCACATTTTTCTGGTCTGCTTAAGATAATAGAACAACACAATACTCAAACAGACAAAACAGGAATAATTGTAAGCCAGGTAGCTATGAAACACTGACACAAATAGACACCACACTGACACGTCAACACTACTACTGATAATAATTTGAGAAAATAAATTAACTGAATATAATCACATGCTACAGAACTAGATAGTAAAAAAGCAGACAACATGAATATAGAAAGCATTTCTTACAGACTGAAGATTTTTATTGAGTGTTTGAAGATCATCAGAAACTACTTCAAACAACCTATTAGGTGAAATAGGGGTTTCTGAATAACTCTTCAAGTTCAATCCTTTTGCAAGGTCTTTAATTGCTTGAGCCCCACCTATGCAAAAACCAAACCAATTAGATCATTAAAAACTTATACAAATAGCATAAATATTTTTTACACCATCAATCAATTAAAAGTACTAGTTGAATCAATAAAACAATTATTTTTATTATAACTATTTTTAAAATCACACACATACAATTGATTGCAATTTTTCAAAAAATTAAAACTTTTTACATCGACATTGTATCAAAATTAAAGTCAACTTTTGATAACAAAATTCAAATTCGACAATCAATAACAACATTTACTCCTTCATTCAAGCTAGTAGCATGAAGCAACTCCACAAAACATTTCTATGTATATATAAATAAAAATTCTTATACCATTCAAAGTAGGTTCTGCAGTCTCCATAGAAGAAACACGATATTGAGTAGTGTTCTTCTTCTTACAACAAACCAATTTACGAGTTCCATTTCCACATCCTTTAGGATTAACTTTTCCATAATTCCTAACCTTATACCTATCAAAAGAAGCATTGGAAGAACAACCACAAGAAACCAAGTTTTTCCCAAAAAAATCAATACTTTTGCTTGTAAAAGACATCATTCAAAAACTTATAAATCACAATCAAAAATACCCAGATGGAAAATGAAGTAACTTTGGGGTTTAAATAGAGGCCCAAGAAGAAGTTAATAGCATTGGAGAAAAAAGTGTGTAAGTTGGGAACTTGGAACAAGAAGAAAATAAGAGGAAAAAGAGAGAAGAGTACACAGAAAAAAAGGGGTGTTTTTATGTTTTTTTTGGTTTAATGGGTCACGAGTTTAGTTTTGTTGAAGTGAAAAAAGGTTAGAAACACAAGTTAAGTGAGTGGATCCTAAGAACCCACATGGGACTTGTCTTGTTGGGTTCTTATCAGTAGGAGAGAGAGAATGAAATATGTGATTCATGATTCTTGCTTCAAACATTTGATTTTTGAGGATAATATGAATTAAAAAATGGTGGATCGGATTTTCTGATGTCATAATATCAGATTAATTTTTATATATAATAAAATGTTAATGTTGTACCCAAAAAAAAGAAGTTAATATCAATACCAATTAAGTAGGTCTAGCGAATGGGTTCGAATTTCGTGAACTTCTCCATCGTTTAGCATTTTGGCATATCTTGAGTATTATAATTTTAGTAAGAGAGAACTTATAGGAAAAAAAAAATCTAAAATGCACTTTTCACTGTCAAGTTTTAAAATCTGGTAATTTATGTTATTCCGGTAATTTATGTTATCTAGTTTAAAGATCATAAATTCGACCTCTTAGTCACTTTTATAAATAATAATTCCTTAATTTTGACTCGGTCAACAACATAATTTTATATTTTTTTATAATTACGGGAATTTAGAAAAAAAAATTGCCAACTCAATTTAAAAAAATTGGTTGTTCACTTTTTTTAATAATTTTCTAAAAAATTGTTAATTCGGGTTATTAATCAAAAAATAAACACAAAATAAAATATGATTGCAAAAAGTATATTTTTATCTTTTTAAAAATTATTATGATTCTCTTACACCTTTAAAAAATAGAGATGTACAACAAATTATAATAATTTTTTAAAAAGTAAAAATGCATTTTTGACTCACTTATTTTATTTTGTATTTATTTTAATGAATAATTAGAGTTAGTAGTTTTTTTAAGAAAAAATTAAAAAGCAAAAAGAGCCGACAATAATTAAAAAATGAGCTAGCAATTTATAAAATGAAAATAAAAATGGATAGGGAATTCTATTTAAGAAAAAATTGAGTCGGTAATTTTTTTAAAATAAGTTAACGATATCATAACAAAAACAAAATAAAAGAATCATGTCAATACTAATCGAGTTAAAATCAAGGGAAATCAACTATTTATAAAAGGGGTTGAAGTTAAGGGATCAAAATTACAATTTTTAAATTAGAAAGATAAAATCATAATATTTTAAAATTTGAATGACCAAAAGTGTATTTTATCTAAAAAAAAATGTTATTGTCAATTTTTTTCCTTAGTTAACTAATCGCCTCATTTTTTATTTTATAAATCATTTTAGGGAAAATTAATATTAATTTTCCTTAGTATTTTTTAATTGTTTTGAAAATACCTATAGAGCAGGAAGTAAAAAGGGAAAATAAAAAACTTTAAAATGTTAAGACAAACTCTCAAATTAAGTTTTGATGAAAAAATAAATAAAGGTTAATTAAGTATGTTAATTATGATTCTAAATGTTATGTTAAATGTTAAGTATCTCTAAATGTTATGTTATGTTAAAGGTTAATTAAGTATGTTAATTATGATTCTAAAGGTTAATTAATTATGATTCTAAATGTTAAGTATCTCAAATTATGATTCTAATTTAATATGTGCTCTTAAGTGTTTTTATTAAAGATAGGAACCAAGCAAAGCAAAGAAATCAAATGAAAAACTAAACTGAATATTCTTAACCATAAGTTATACAAAACGGAGAATGTTCTGCAGAATCAAGATTGACTGTCGCAGCCACTTCACCAATCTTTCTCCATCACTTTAACAATGATTATGCCTTAATTCTTTATACCAAATTCATCAGTACACGGCAGGGAACGGATAGGAATCATTATTACTTAAAACGGTTCTCGAATCACTAAGATAAATCATCATGAATGTAAGCATGTCAAAAACGGACTGTAACTTTCTCCAGTCTGGAACTGTCAAAAAAGTTGAAACAAGACTGAATTTCAAGATTGATTATAAGTCCTCAGATTGTCCAAAAGACCATCAGACCAGATTGATCATCAATCTCTATTTTTAGTCAACGTTCTCCGTTTTTGAGAAGAACAATCTCTGTTTCTGCAGAAGAAGACTTCTCAGTTCTGCAGAAATTATTCACTCATTTCCAAACAGTTTTGGATCGAATCAAGTGTCCAGATCAAAGCCCAATTATCATCAAGTATTTTCGAAGTTTAATGGGTCATTAAGCGCGCAGGAAATATATTTGAAATTAAGCAAAATGTCCCAAAACAGCAATGCCCAAAATTGTCACATGAATGGTGTATTTTTTCAACAGAAAGGTTGCTTGTGTCAGAGGAAAACAGAGCACTACCAACAGCTCTTTCTGACCAGAATTAATTGCTCAAAACATCTCTAAAAGGAAGAAAAATTCGCAAGCATCATTCAGAACTTCAAGTGCCAAGTATTCTCATTAAATTACATTCACTTGCATTCTTGAAGCTATCTCATTCACAAAAGAAATCAGGCTGAAATTATTTCATATTTCCAGATTATCTTACTGAGTTCTTTTATTCTGAATTTATTCTCAAACAAGAGTTGAGCATAATCAGATTCAACCAAACCTTTTAAATCATTATTGTGTAAACTCATAACTATAAGGATTGTTTATAGTTTGAGAGTGATTAAAAGAGTTAACTGTAAAAATCCTAGCAGATTAGTTAGGTGACTTGATTGAATCCTTTCTGGGTGGAAAGGAAGTGTAGTTACAGATCAAGGTTGATCTTTAACTGTGTAACCAGAAGATTTTTCTCCGTTCTTTGAACACTTAGTGAAAATCACACAGTTGTGAGGACAGGACGTAGTCCACGTTGGGTGAACCAGGATATATCTGTGTGTGGTATCTCTTCCTTATCTCTATTTACATTCAGTTATTTTTATTGTCAAAGTTAAATAAAGAAACTAAAAAACTGTGATTTTAACTAATCAAGAACGTTCTCTGTTTTCTGTTTCAGAACCAAGAACATTCTCCGTTTCTATTTTTATAACCAAGATCATTCTTGAGTTGTCTTTTCTTAAGTTTTTAACAGGAAATTTTAAATAGGCAAGATTACAATTTAAACCCCCTTCCTTGTAACTTGACATTGCTACTTCATAAAATAATATGAAGTAAAAAGAAGATAATACATTAATAATATGAAGTAATAAGGAAAAATCAATAATTTTAAAATCAATAATATATTAATTTTTTTTTAAAGTATAAAAGAAGATGTCTTTTAAAGAGAAAAGATGGTATGGACCAAACTTAATAGATATGACTTATTAAAGAAAATTTAAATTTAATGAAAAAAATTAATATATATATATATATATATATATAGATATGAGAAAAAATGTATAATTATATGGAGTGTAAGTACAAACTAGCAAGTGTAATTAGACCATCTACAATGAAATTTCTCTAATTTGGTGCTTAAATGGGTCTCTGCATGTATACATCATTCATTTATAATTTTTGTAATATAAGTAACTAATAAACACCACATCCCTCCAACCTAGCACCTTATAAAATATTACCAAATGAGTCTCACTGATAACTTTATATCACTACATTTCAACAACACTTCTTTATTTTAATACAATTTAATAAGTAGGACCCTCAAAAAAGGAGAGAGAATACTTCTTAATAAGCAATCATCTAAATAGGACCACAATTTTCAAGACCACAATGGAGTTCCTATTTAGCATGGTACTAATTAGGGAAATGAACTATCATTGTAGATGCCCTTAAAATACAAATACCAACTAGTAACTAGTAGGGGGAAAACTAAAAAGAAGAAAAATAAACATGTAACCACTTAGAATTCAATATATAAAAGAAGTGGCTCATATTAGACAACAGATGAAAATATTAAACCTCCAACATTACGATGGCCAATCAAACGTTCCAACACCTAATTGAAATTAGAGATGAGTTTTGGAAGGAATACAACTTTATTTTTTAGAATGAGGAAAATTATTATTACCAACAATCGAGGTGTAAATGAGTAGGTGACCTAAATACCAAGTTTTTTCATATATGAAGAGAAGGCACCATAATAGGATTGTTACCCTCCTAAAAGATGATGAATCATGGGTCCATGATGAGAGAGAATTTAAAGAGATGGTCAATAGGTTCTATCTAAATCTCTACATCTCCTTAGGTTTGATCGGCTCGAATTTCATGATTATATCTAGTTTTCCGAATAATGAGCCTAATGATATGAACTACCTGATGAATTCGGTTGCGGATGGTGAGGTTCATGAAGCTCTTTTTAGTATGGGTAATTACAATTCGGACAATTTTCACCTTATATTCTTCAAAAGGCATTAGGACACTTTGGGTCATTGACGAGGACATAAAAAGCATAACAAGGAAGGAAGCGTAAAGGACATTCAAGGTCTTAGAACTCCAATGGCAAGAGCAAGGTCAAATAAGGCAAAAAAGGTTGTATATAACTTGATAGTCATTTTATTTTAAGTGAGTCCAACTCATGAAGAATTGAACTCCAAGATAGTAAATTGCTTAATCCAAATTGAAGAAATTAAGGAATGAAAGCTTCACCTATGAGTTATCAAATTTTAATAAAGTAGTAGACTGAATTAGTAACTAAATTTGGGGTCTAATTGTAAAAATTTGATTTAGGTCAAATTTAGAGAACTTGTAATGTGGTGTCACTATATAAGGCAAACCCCTAACTTATGTAGGGATGGCAATGTAACCCACACCCGCGGGTACCCACCCAAATCCGCTTGATTTGGGCGGGGGAAACCCGCTTTGATTGGGTGCGGGTGCGGATTTTCCCCGAAATTAAAATTCGGGGGCGGGGACGGGTTTGGGGGTGGTGATATCCACCCTACACCCGCACCCGAACCCGGCCTGCAAGTAATATTAATGTAATTTTTAAATTTTAAATTTTTTATTTTATAATTGTCTAATAACAATTATTTTATTATATTAATTATAATATATATGATTTTTAAATTTATAATTATATATATATATGACTGGGTGCGGGTGCGGGCAGGGAAACCCGAACCCCGTTGCCGGCGGGCATGGGGGCCTAAATTCTACATCCGCTATGAAACGGGGGCGGGTGCGGGTTTTCCCCGATTAGTCGGGTGCGGGGGTGGAGGAGGCAAAATCCACCCCGCCCCGTCCCTTTGCCATGCGTAAACTTATGGAAATTGGATTTTGAACATTTTGTTGTTTTGTGAGGCTTTACTCTCTAGAGTTCTTGAAAGAATTCATTTTGAACTTATCAAGGGTGTTGATCATTGTGGCGTTCTTTTCGGCTTATCAATCCTTATATTGTGGCACCACTCTGTTCTTGGTTCCTTTGTTGAATTATAATTTCCAATTTCCTTTACATCAAACCCTAATACACTAATTTTACCAATTTTTGTGTTAAGTAATCTACGCTCATATCTTGTGTTTTACATAGTCTTTTTCGGTGATTCGATAACCTAGTTTGCGTTTGAGAACGTCTCCGTCACCTCGTCTTAGAATGACATGATTCTGTGTTGCATAGCTTGAGTTATCATATTCTCCAACAAAACGTGAATTTGCCTCCAATCTGTAAGTTTCCAACTTAGAACGGTCCTAAAAGTGACTAATGACAAAAAGGATCATATCATTTGGTACAAGAGCTTGTCTCTAAGTTTGGAAGTGAGTAAAATTTTGTTTTTACATTTCTTTTTACTGAAACATAAATTGCTTGTTTGTGTTGCTTTTGTTTGAATTGTTGTCATTACTTATTTGATTGAGTTCTATAATTTGTGTTTACTGCTACATGAAATTCAGTAGTTGTCCTTAAAAAAAAAAACAAAATAAAAAACCATTGTTGTGTTGTTAAGAGTATTGCACCCTACCTATTTGACAAAATTCCTAAGACTTTTTTTCAATCACTTTACTTATGTTACTTTACTTTCTTCTAACCAAGTTTGGTTCAACATTCTTGGGTGCTCTTGTTGATTCAATTAAGAACTTGAAGAGAGCAATTTAGTGGAAAAAGGCAAGAGATATACATTATAGAAAAAACCTAAATTGATTGAAACACGAGTGACAAATTCAAGAATGTAAACATGTGAGCTGTGTGGTGATGTCATTTTCTTTCATTTTTGTTTGTTTGTTGTTTAAATTATTGCGGGAATAAGTGGTGATGATAGCCCTCATCGAGGGGGAAATAACAAATTATTAGTGGAGACTATAACTGCTCAAATGCAAAGGATGTTGAAGTAGCATACCAAAGATTTACATGCCAAAATTGAGCAGTTAGAAAATCAAGAAAATCATGGTGAGGATGGAGGTAGAAGAAGAAGAAGAAGAGAAATTAAGGGTGGTGGTAGAGGAGATAGAATAGAGGGAGTGAAGCTTAAAATACCATATTTTTAAGGAAAGAATGATCTTGAGGCATACCTTAAGCGGGAGATGAAAATTGAACAACTTTATTCATGCAATAGTTACACGAAAGAGAAGAAGGTAAATGTAGCAGCCATGGAACTTACTTACTATGCACTCATTTGGTGGAACCAATTACAAAAAGAAAGAGTGAGGTACGAAGAACCATTTGTGGATAGTTGGGTGGAGGTGAAGAGGCTAATGCGAAAGAGATTTCTTTCATCTTACTATATAAAGACCTTCATAATAAGCTTCAAAGGCTCACACAAGGTAGCAATAGTGTGGATTATTATTATAAAGAGATGGAGGTATGCTTAATTAGAGCCAATAATAGTGAAGATAGGGAGGCTACTATGGCACGTTTCTTACAAGGGCTGAATAGTGATATAAGTGATGTTGTGGAATTACAAAATTAGGTGGAGTTGGAAGACTTAGTGCATCAAACCACTAAGGTAGAACAAAAACTAAAGAGAAAGGGTGTCATGAGGAAGAGTTCTTCTAACTTAATTTCCTCTAGTTCGAAGGATAGAAATAAGAAAGAGGGAAGTAATTCATCAAATACATCCATGGTTGCCCCTCAGAGAACTCAAAATAAATCCAATAATGGTAATAAGAAAACAAAAAGTGGTGAGATTAAATGTTTCAAATGTTTGGGGAAATGTCACATAACTTCTGAATGTCCAACTATAAAGATTGTGCTACTTAAGGAGAATGGAGATATTACTAGTGGATCATCTTCTGAATTTGCTATGTCTAGTGATGAAGAAAATGAAGAAGAAGTTGCTAAAGAAAGAGACTTGTTCATGGTTAGAAGAATGTTGGGCAGCCAATCAAGAGACTTGGATGAATCTCAATGGAAGAATATTTTTCATACTCGATGTCTCATCTAAGGCAAGTTATGTTCTTTAATTATAGATGGAGGAAGCTGCACTAATGTTGCTAGTGCAAGAATGGTTTCAAAAATAAATTTGGTAACTAAACCCCACACAGAACTATACAAGCTTCAATGGCTTAATGAGGAAGGTGAGAAGATTGTGAGTGAGCAAGTGGAGTTCAATTTTTCTATTGGGAAGTATGAGGATACAATTATATGTGATGTAGTGCCAATTGAGACTTGTCATTTACTTCTTGGAAGGCCATTGCAGTACGATAAAAAAAAAAAAAAAAAACCAATCATGATGGTTATACAAATAAGTTCTCTTTAGTACATAAAGAACGCAAAATTACTCTTGCTTATTTGTCTCCGAGAGAGGTTGGTGAGGATGAATCCAAAATGAGAATAGAAAGAAAACATGAGAGAAAAGAAGAGAAAAAGTCAAAAGAAAAAGAGAATGACTTAAAGGTTACAGGTCTTACTAACTCTTTTCCTAGTGAAGTTGCTTATTTGTTGCAAAATTTTGAAGATATAATTTCCAAAGAGGTTCCTCACGACCTACCACCTATAAGAGGTATGAACATCAAATTGATCTTATTTCAAGTGTTTCACTTCCCAACAGGCCATCACATAGGGCTAGTCCCCAAAAGACCAAAGAAATCCAAAGGCAAGTTGAAGATTTGATGCAAAAGGAATAGGTGCAAGAGAGCCTAAGTCCAAGCTCAGTCTCCATTATTCTTGTACCTAATAAAGATGGAACTTGGAGGATGTGTACTGGTTGTAGATCTATAGTACCCAATTTTGTCCGACCAATTAAAATAATTTTTTTTTTAAAAAAATAATATGTTTAATAAACATTTTGCACTTATATATTTTTTTAGCCTAATAAGGTTATTATCATTACTAACTGAATACTCAATCAAAAAGATCAACCACATTTTTTCTAATGTATGAGATTGTTTAACTTTTGGTGCAAAACAATGAAAAATCCAAAACACGAATTTATTTCATGGACACACAGATTCATCACTTAAGCCTATAAATTGAGAACCAAAATTACTATTAGAAAAAAAAAGGGAAGCTGAAATCAGAAAATAAAAAAAATAAGAAAGGGATTTTTCAAAATAAAATTTAGAAAACCAACAGCAACCTTGTTTTATTTTCTTTCAACACATCCACAAATACATTTCACTATGAAAATAAAAAACTCAAAAAAATAAAAGATAGAAATCAGATCCCATTTCGTATCTCACTAGAGAAACCCTTTTAATTAGAATATTCAACAAACATTAAAGAAAAAATAAAACAAAGAAGGAGATAAAGAAAGAAGAGAAACCGTAACCGTCACCACCATCTCCGGCGGATCAGATACCCAACACGATTGTGCATAGTTGCTTCTTCTTCGTCGCTCCATCACACATCCGGGTGAGTCACTCTCTCTTTCTCATGTTTGCTCTCTTAATCTCCCACATGATTCTCTCCTTTCTCTTTTTTTTTTTCTTCTCTCTTCCATTCCCTTTTCATTTTTTTTTTT
>JBBPBQ010000003.1:43726393-43776212 GCA_037974755.1 Cicer yamashitae
GTGTTTCTTTTTTTATGTTATGCATTTTCAATATTTTCCAATTGCCAGTTTCCCACTCTCATTTATTTTTCTTTTTTTGATGTTTTGATTTTTTTTTAAAGAAGTTATTGTTTTTTGGGCTTTGGGCTTTAGTTTGGTTGTAGGAGTCCAAGCTATTTTCTTTATGTTGGGTTTGTTCATTTTAAGATTTTTTTTTAAGAAAATAATTTTTATACTATTTTATCTTTATGTTATAATATTTTCTTTTAAAAAAAATAAAGCTTTAAATGAAAATTAGTGTAAATAGTTTGTCTTAAAAATATGATTTTAGATATTTCATTCTATTTTCTACAACTTTTTATATATAATAAAATTTCAAAAAAATGATTAAGATGAAAAATCATTTTGAGAAGCTCTTCAGAAAATCATTTTTTGAAATATACATTCTTTAAAAGATGTGATTTTTATCATTATAAAAATCTTTAATAATGAACATCTAAGTTATGAAATGTCAAAATTACTTTTTGATAACAAATGAGTCTAAACAATTTCTATTATTTCAAATAAATTTACATAATTTTTTTTTTAAAATATGAAGTAAAAATCATTTTAAAAAAAAAATATTAAACATATGGGTTTATTATTTGTTTTTTCTAGGGGTTTTATCTATAATTAATTTATTGTTCTAAACGAATCAGATTGTCTTAAAATGATTAATTTGATACTACATTTTTAAGAAAGTTGGCTTTCGTACCCCATTTAACCCTATATTCCACAAATTGTTAAAAACCCAAAATTATTCCTTGTATTTTCATTCAGTAAATGATAAAAAAAAAAAAATTACCTTAAAATCTCACCCTCAACCAAATTTCCAGTAAGTAATTTTTTTTTCCCAAAAAATCTAGTATACAATTTATAACTACAGGAAATTTTAATTTGTTAACAGAAAATTTCCCCCAACAAATTTCCAATACATTATTTATACTACCCAAAATTTGTGCTTGAAATTTCCGGTAGCTAATTTTATAATACCGTACATTTCAAAAATCCCGTATGTAATGGAACATCTCTCCAATTCTCCTATTTTTCTATTAAATTTATTTTGATTTTTTTAAAATTTATTATTATTTTGTAAATTAAATTAACAATATTTTATTTTTGTTATTATTATTTATTAGATTGGAGTAAAAATAGGAGGAGTTGTTAACAAAATAAAATTGTGTTGCTATTTTATCTGCAAAATATTAGGAAAATTGTTTTGGCAAATCTAGTCAACCGTATTAAGTTTGATGTATTTTATTTGATTTTATTATTATTATAATTATTAATTTTTATTTATTATATTTATCTGCAAAACATGAGACAGTTGTTAAAATAATTTAAATTTATCTACAAAATAGGAGGGAGTTGTTAAAATAATATAACACGTTAGTTGTTTAGGCACATTTAGTCAACCACATTTTGTTTCTTCAATTTAATTTAATGTATTTTTATTTTATTTTATTAATATAATTTTCTTTTTATTATTATTATTATTATTAAAATTAATAATATTATTAAAATTAATAATATTATTAAAATTTATAATATAATCTAATCATTTTAATTTAATCATTTTAACTATAATCATTTTTAATTATAATTATACTTATTAATTTATGAGTTTATGTGAGGAATGAAATTTCCGGTGAACATCCCCGAAATTTGAAATTTTCGGTAGTTATGAGTCCATATCGGAAATTTCATGAAATTTCCGGTATTAAAACAGTGTACCGGAAATTTGGTTCATTCTGAAATTTCAGGTGAATAAAATTTGAGACCCAGACTTACTTTTTCTCTATTTTAGTAATTTCAATCTAAATTTTTTAAAATGGGGTATAGGGTTAAGTGGGGGTACGAAAGCCAGCTTTCCCACTTCTTCGAGTTATTAAGACATAGATTAGGACCTTTTAGTTTTAAAAACTCCTTCTATATTAAACAAATGAAATTTAATTTTTTTTAGATATGACTATCTCATTAATATTTTAGGACATAAGTTGTGAGAACTTGATAGTTATAATATTCGTTATTTTTAATAAATTAATCCAAAATCAATCTTTAAATTTGATTAAATTAGATGTGACATCTTTTTAATCTTTGAGTATTTAAGACACAATTGGTACCACTTGACAATTTTAAAACTCGATTTAAAAAAAAACTGAAGTGACATCTTTTTACTCCTTGAGTTTTTAAGACACGAGTTATACAACTTGATAGTCATAAAACTCATATTTTTAAATAATTATTTAAATCAAACAAATTTTTTTTTTTTATCAACAACAAAACACAATTTCTTTAAAAGCATTCAACACATCCGCATTTTCTACCCAAGAACTACGTAACTTTGATTTTTTTATTGCACCGGGAGATACGTAGGAGTAAAATCACACTATTGTCAAACACATTAATTAAAAAATCTCTTTTTTTCCCTCTCTTTTTTTAAGCACTAATTTATTTCAAAAAAACAATTGATATTTATATTTAATAATAAGGAGAAATATGTATATTTAAGTTAAAATTTTGTACAATTAATTATAGGTAACTGTATTTTAACGGATGTCGTAGGGTGCTAATACCTTCTCTATGCATAACCGACTCCTGAACTCAAAATTTGGTTTCAAAGACCATTTTTTTTATTTTTAAGGATTTCCCAATATTTTCTCTATTTTAAAATAAACTTTGGTGGCGACTCCATTGAATTCGAGAAACACTTGAAATTTTAGGCCACGACAAGATCCATCAACAATATCACGATAAAGTATAGACATCTCATTCATATATTAGATGATTTATTTGATGAGTTGCGTGGTGCTTGTGTGGTTTCCCGAAATTGATCTTAAAAGTGAGTATCATCAAATTAGGATTAGAGAAGGAGATGAATGAAAAATGACCTTTAAAACAAAATATGGCTTGTATGAATTGTTAGTCATGCCTTTTGGATTAACAAATGCACCTAGCACTTTCATGAGGTTGATGAATCACGTTGTTAAGGGAGTTTTTAGGAAAATTTGTTGTGGTCTACTTTGATGACATTTTGTTTATAGCAAATTATATGATGATCATCTTTTGCGTTTTGATGAATCATGTAGTGTTTCTTGGTTTTTTTTTTATTAGCTCACAAGGAGTGCGGGTTGATCAAGAGAAGGTGAAAGCCATTCAAAAGTGGATAGTTATGCGAGATAAGCTAATAAAGGAATGAGAAATGCTGTGTTTGAACCAGATGATTGGATTTGGGTTCATTTAAGGAAGGAAAGATTTCCATCTCAAAGAAAACCTAAGCTTCAACCAAGGGGAGATGAACCTTTTCAAGTGTTGTCCAAAATTAATGACAATGCCTACAAAATAGACCTTATAGGTGATTACAATGTTAGTGCTACTTTTAATATAACTGATTTGTCTCCTTATTTTGCAGGTGAAGAAGATTGCAATTTGAGGGCAAATTCAGTTCAAAAAGGAGGGAATGATGAAGACATAGAAAACATTATCAAGGAAGGAAGCATAGAAGACATTCAAGGTCTTGGAACTCCAATTACAAGAGCAAGGTCAAAGAAGGAAAAAGAGGCTCTAAATAACTTGATAACCACTTTATTTGAAGCAAGTCCAACTCATGAAGAATTGAAACCAAAGATAGTAAATTGTTTAATCTAAATTGAAGAAATTAGGAATGAAGGTTTGATCTATGTGTTATCAAATTTTAATATTAAATTTAATTGAAGTAGTAGATTGAATTAGTAACCACATTTGGGTTTAATTGTAAAAACTTGAGGTTAGCCAAATTTAGAGAACTTATAAGGTGGTGCCACTATATATGGCAAACCCCTAACTTATGGAAATCATATTTTGAACATATTGTTACTTTGTGAGGCTTTGCTCTCTAGAGTTCTTGAAAGAATTCATTTTGAACTTATCAAGGGTGTTGATCCATGTGGCGTTCTTTTCGGCTTATCAATCATTAGATTGTGGCGCCATTCTATTCTTGGTTTCTTTGCTGAATTATGATTCCCAATTTCCTTTACATCAAACCCTAATACACAAATTTTTACCAATTTTCGTGTCAGTAACTTGTGCTCATATATCGCGTTTTACATAGTCTTTTTCAATGATTCAACAGCCTAATTTGCATTTCAAAACATCTTCGTTCACCTCGTTTTGGAATGGCATGATTCTGAGTTGTTGCGTAGCTTGAGTTATCGTATTCTCCAATAAAACGTGATTTTGGCTCCAATATGTAAGTTCTCAACCTATAACGATCCTAAAAGTGATTCATGACAAAGAGGATCATATTAGTCGTTCGATATGTAACTTGGTTCAGGATTGCTTTACTAACCCCAATAAGATTAAATATATTAACCATACTATCCTCGCTCTTATCCCCAAGATCGATGTCTCGATAAAGGTGAATCAGTTTTGCCCCACTGCCCTTTGCAACATTAGCTACAAAATCATATCCAAGATTGTGGCTCAAAGACTAAATACTATCATGCCTTGCAATATCTCCTAAAATCAAAGTAGCTTCATCCCTGAGAGGTCTACTATGGATAACATCATTATTCTTCAAGAGACTATTCACTCTTTTAAGCATATGAAAGGAACGCAAACTTATATGATCCTTAAAATCGATCTCAAAAAAGCGTATAATCGTATTGAATGGCAGTTTATCATGGAAACCATGAATCTTCTGAACCCGTCGTCTAATATGAAGTATTTGATCTACGATTGCATAGATTCTTCCAACATGAGTATAAATTGGATTGGCGCCCGAACTACCCTGGTCCATGCTATGAGAGAAATTTTTCAGGGCGACTCTATATCTCCATATTTGTTTGTGGTTGCCATAGAGATATTTAGTCATAGGATCAAGGACATGGTGGATAATGACACCTGGAAACCTCTCCAGTTTGGTAGAGGACGGGGTCCTCAATTATCTCATATTTATTTTGCTTATGATCTTATGTGTATTGCATAAGCTTCCACATATCAGGTAAATGGGATTAAACTTATGATGGACGAGTTTTGTACTACTTCGGGTCAACAAAATTATTTGCATATATTAATTTTTTTTTCTAACAACATGTAGTTGAACTTCGCTAACAGCATATGCAACATCTTGGAAATGGATCAAACGCATGACCTTAGGCACTATCTTGGAGCGCCTATGCTTCACCAACGTGTCGACAAACACACTTTATCTTTTATACTTGATCAGATTAAATCTAAACTCACCAATTGGAAAGTTGAATCCCCCTCTTTTGTAGGTAGAATTGCTCTATCTCAATTCAATTTGGCTAGCATCTCGGGTTATGCAATGAAAAATGTGGAGCTCCCAACATCTATTTTGTGATAAGGAAGAAAGACTTTGTCGCAACTTCATTTGGGGTTGCACCGAGGAGTAGAGAAATGCCACCTCATTTCTTGGGATCAAATTTGCAAACCAAAAAGTGAGGGTATGCTAGGTTTCAGGAACCTCCGTATGTTGAATAAAGCTTACATGTTCAAACTTGCTTGACATGTGATGGCTGATAAGGAAAAGCTTTAGGGTGCAAATACTACGTGCTAAATACAATTGTGGCCCCATGAATACCCCTCGCATTACAAACAGAACTGTGACATCTCAAACTTGGAAGTCTATCTCTAAAGTTCGGCCTCAAGTGGCTAACAACATCAGATGGATCATTTGGGATGGTTTTGACATTTATTTTAGGAAGGACAATTGGAGTGCAATTGTGACAGGTTATATACTTACTTTTATCACGTTATTCTTGTTGGTGAAGAAAAAATTGTTGTTGCAAATTATTGCATGGGTGACAACTGGAACTAGACCAAGCTAAATGACATTTTTCCCATTTCTGTCGCGGATAACATCAAACTCATTTAGGCTCCCTCATAGGGTCAACCTGATTATGTCTACTGGTTACCAGCGTTAGATGAAGTCGTTATTAAATCCGTGTATGTTGTGCTCTTGGAGAATCAAACTGCCCAACCCAACATCAACATTTTTAAAGAGGTGTGGAGCTGAAAGAGTGAGGATGTGTACTACTCTCTGGAAAATGGTCCACAAAAATCTTCTTGCAAATATGGAATGTTGTCACCGTGGTATGTTAGTGGATGACATTAACCCTCGATGTAACCTTGCCCCTAGAATCTATAATGCATGTAATCCGGGGTTGTGACATTGTCAGACCTTTTAGAGATAAAGTCATAAACTCGAATATCTGGAGTAAGTTTTTCAGTATGTGAACCTACGCTTGGATCAGATGGAACTTATCTACCCCCAAGTATTGGTATGACCCCTTGACCTTGGTCTCTTGTTTTTGGGGTAGTAGTGAATCTACTCTAGAAGGATCAAAACTCTCTCATCTTCTCGCAACCTTTTATATTGGAAAGGGGCATTTGGTGCCACATCATCAACCAAGTGGAACTCATCAACAATTCTCTTCATCGTCAATGTCCGAGTAATAAAAATCCTACTCTTTTTCCAGTGTGGATCAAACCCAATTTCGGTGAGTTTAAAATGAATATTAATGGTACTTACTCTACCAGTAATGGTGTGTCAGCTTGTGGAGGACTTCTCTAGGATCATAACGGTCATTTTTAGGTTTTCACTGCAAAGTTAGCTCTAGTAACTCAATTGGCAAAAGTCAAAATTGTTAAATTAGACATCATATTATAAGTTCGAACCCAAGACCTTCAGTTGTATCTCTGAGTTGTGGGTTGTATTTATCATTCAATCTATTGACAAAAATAATAAAAAAGTAATACTTTTATTTAGAACCCACCGCAATTAAGAGCTTCAACTCTCTTTTTAAACCACAAAAGTATCTCACCGTCTTATACTATTTGGAGATTAATCATTAGTTCAACTGCATAGACCCACAAAAATTTATAACACTCACATACATTGCATAATTGTCTATTAGACTCCAATAGTAAGCAAGGTTGCATCTAAGTCTATACACATATCCTTGAGGTGGTTCCAACCAAATAAGCACCATGTCCACCTAAACCTAGATTCAGTCACCCTATGTCTAACTATGAAACCAATGATGCTATATGATATGAAGATATTTTACATGAGACTATATATGAATGTGCCACTTATCACATAAGGAAAAAGATAAGGAGTAAACATGACTGGTGAAATGTAACATTTGAAATCCAATATTTAAAATAATTTGATTATCACACTTTTTTTTGACAAAAGACTTTTACTTAATTAAACATGTATTATCTCTAAAATTCGGGATTTGGTGCGTTAGGTTTCACGATGAGAGAATCAAAAATAATTTTAAATTAAACTTATTTTAACATATATATTTGAATGACAATGGATTGGAGTTTTATTTAACTCACTTTTAGGTGAATCATACATTTAAAATAATTTGATTCAAGTTGATGATTTGAAAGGTTAGAGGTGAATAGAAGCTCCTTGATATTTCTAGAATAAGATAATGTAGCGTTGCATGTGCCACAAGGTTGAGAATGACAACCCAATTAAATTAAATACAATTATATATACCAAATGATTATAGCAACACAAAACAAATCCACTGCCAAATGTTGCATACATAAGAAAGCACATATACTATAGTGGTACATTCCACTTGTGACTACTCCATTTCTAAGCGTAAATGCAGTTACCATAACCTGCAATTCAGAATAAGAAAAACATTTAATTAATTTAGCAATTAGCATTGCAAATTCATAACAAACTTGTACATTATTTACACAACACAGTTGCAATTGCGACCACAATATTACAAGTTTTGAAGTCTGCAATGCATCACAACAGATTGTGAATGCCACATCCACCACATTTTTTTACATTATAAATTTTCGCAGCATAGCTGCAATTTAAAACTACGGTTGCAGCTGTGTTTGCAGTTATGCTGCAATCCTTAGTAGTTATACAAGCAAATGTGACTCTTGCACCCACAATTGCAGTTATAACTAACTTCCACATTATTTGCAGTCCATAATCGCAATTGCGACTACAGTATTGCAGATTTTGATGTCTGCAATGCATCACAACATACTGTGAATGCCGCATCTGCCACATTTTTTCACATTATGAAGTTCGGAGCGTAACTATAACTGCAATTTAAAACTATGGTTGCAGCCGTATTTGTAGGTAGTTATGCTACAATCCTTATGTTTGTAGTTATACAGTCAAATGTGGTTGATACAGATACAACCACAATTGTGGTTACAATACCGTTGCAGAGACTTCCAAAACCTTTATATTGCAGCCACAATTGTGATTGATTTCTATGTATAACAAATAATTCATTCAAAAGAGCAATTAATTAATTTAGAACTTCAAACAACACAATTGAGTTATGTGACTTACTTGGATCAGTCACAACAACTAATCCAGAGGCTCTGAAATCACAATTCCAGTGGTTTTTTCCCCTAGATTGATAATAGAGATTCATGGCTATGGAAGCATGGTTCATAAGATTGTCAGGGGTAGAACAGGGGCATCCTTTCTGAAGAACTCTACAATCAACTTGAGAGCAAGCATAATTGAGGTTTGATAAAAGTGTAGCTTGATCTGATGAAGGTTTTGCCACACACCAAGTTCTCTGTTTTTTCATAAATCACACATTAAAATTACATCAAGAACTTTATATAAATTATTCTCAAAACATTATAGAAATTAATATAGTTAGAGTTACCTGTCCATTAACCAAAATCACATTTCCTCCTGCATTTGTCAAAAGAGGCGGAGAAAAAAAAAGTCACATAAATGTAGTTGTTAGTGTTAATTAATCTGTACTCTTTGATTAACATAAGCTTTTAATTCATTCAATTAAGTGTAAATTTTTTTCTCATAAAATATACACTAGATTAATTAATTTTTCTTTTCCCATGGGAAAGTTATAAGGGGAATAACAGGTAGAGATTAATAATATGACTAAACAGTGGACCAATGTGTATCTAATTATTAACTCTGGTTTTTTACTGATTTAAATTTTAACTCATGCTAGATGTACTCAATAATACACCATCTAGTTTGTTTGAAATTGCGGTGAGATTGAAAAACTTAAAATAGTAACATAATTTTTTTAATATGCAAAATGTAGCTTTTTATCAAAATCACGTTTTATTAGTTATTCTAAATTAATTACTAATAAAAAATGTGTGCATAAACTATATAAGCTAGGAATTTAATTTTGGAAACTGAATATATTGTAATTAATACTACTCAGAATAATGATGGCCATGCATATCAACTTTGCATTAAAAAGTACTACAGATCTAAAAGCTAAAGTGAAAAAAATTGAAAAGAATGAAGCTTGTGTTTGTGTAAACCAAACCAGATTGTAATAATAAACCACATTGAATTGAATTAAAAAACTGAACAAGAAGAAGAACGAGAAAGAAATTTAAAAAAGTGACACATGGTTACATACCTGATGAGAGAGACAAGAAAAGAAGGAAAAGGAGAAGAGGCAGTTTAGCCATGGCTGTAGTAAACATAGTACTGTTACTGAATGAGAGACTAAAGTTCAATGATAAGTATTTGAGAGAGAGAGGAGAGAGAGTAGAATGTGAGTGTGTAGAGAAGTTTTTAAAAGGAAGATAATGATAGGTGAAGACTGATGTGAGGTGAGGTTAACGGCTAAGTGGAAATTAATTAGAGATTTGTTGAGATAGTCGATACTATTAGTAGTAGTCTAGTGGTGTGTGTGTGATATGTGGGGACTCTCAATCTGATTGGAAAAAGGGGTAGATGCACCACGTGAAGTGAGTTGTACTTGTATGTTTGTGGCTCGCCAATTTTTGATGCTGTGGGCCTTTTGGCTTTTCGACTTATTATTGGAACTAGTAGTATGCTACTGCTGTCTACTTGTATTTTATTGGAGAATCGCGTAAACCCTTGTGCAGAAAACAAACGATCAATTTCACTGTATGATTCACTTGATTAAAGAGTTGATTCACATTTATAAAGTTGTTACCGTTGTTGATTTGATAATTTTTTTGGGTAGATTATAGTATCTCTATAGGCAGCGTTGTTTAAACCTTCAATTATGTTTTGTCTTTGCCTCCTGAACACTCAAAATCTAATTCATTTAAATTTTTTATTTAGCGAAAAAACAAACAATGTTTCCACCGTTTAAAAGCGTCAACTCCTCTCTTGACAATGGAATTTTCTTATTGGAGAAGAAAGATTCCAATATTATTTATTAAATTATTTTAAAATAATACTAACAAATGTTTTATTTAATAAAATCAAAAAAGAAATTTTATACGTATCAAAAGTTGTGCATTCTAGTTTTTTAGAAGTCTAATTTTTGGTGGTTTCAATATTAAGTTTCATTTTTTAATTCCCTAACAAACAGTTATTAGTATGATCCATTATTTAAATAAGTCTCTAACTCTGTCACACTAGTTTCTCTTTTAATGATTGTTGGTTAACCTTATTTCACTTAGTATTTGTTTGCGTATGCATTATGGCCACTATTTTTGCGTCCCAATGGCTTTCAAATGTGATTTTTGTGAAGCTAGAATTCCATTCCATGTTTCCAAGTGAACATGAGTTGGTACTGAAATTCCAAACACAAGTTTAGTGTGTTTTCGAATGTCATGCTGCGACAAAATTTGATTTCGACTAAATTGATTTTGATATAATTGAATTTAATTAAAATTGAGTCAGTGTTAAATGATTTATGTTTCAAAACAAAAAAATATAATATATATATATATATAAGTGAATTTTAATTGGACAATTTGCATCAAAATTAATTTTGAGTGTACAATTACTAAAATGGATTTTGATAAGTGTATTTAAAATAAATTTTATTTCTATTTGAAATAATTATTTAAATTTATGTTATAGTATTTATATTTTTGAGTCATGGATGGTTCACGCAAATAAAATAGATAAATAAGGAAAGAGTTTTTTTTTTAAAGTGAGGAAGGAGAAATTTTTATTAATTAAAATGACACTAATGATTATCTTTACAAAAATTATCCTCAAAAGGATTTGATTTATTAATCAAAATGACACTAATGATCATCTTTACAAAAATTATCCTCAAAAGGATTTGATTTATTAATCAAAATAACACTACTGATCATCTTTACAAAAATTATCCTCAAAAGGAACTCAGTACCTTGAAGTTACAAGGTCAGCTTTTACCACTGAGCTAGCATATAAGTAAATAAATAGTTTAAAATCGTTGTCCAACACAGGGCCGGCTGAAAGGCAAAGCTAGTAAAACTAAGGTTTTAGGCTTCCAAAAAATAATGAATTTTGTTATTAATGTTTAAACCTCAGAAAAATAAATATTGAAGTAGTACAACAAGTGAAAAGGTCTTACAATTATAAAAGGATATAACCATTGACATATTTAATGAAAAAATAATGCTAGTAACACACTATTTAACACACATTTTTCAACACACTCCCTTTTATTGATTAAAATTCATGTGGGTCCCAACAACTTATAGTGAGACTGACATATTTTGGTGAGACCCATGTGAATTTCAATAAATAAAAGATAGTTTGTTGAAATGTGTGTTAGAGGGTGTGTTGTTAGCATTCCTCTTAATTAAAATACTTGCAATTCGCGTATCTAGGTGATGAAGATCATCTCGTAGATGTTATGTGTTATCTGAATTAGATAAGCTAGATCTAAATATCTCAGGAATTGCATTTTTAAAACTCTTATTTGTAGTTTGTGTTGTCCAGATCTTAAATTTCTAAAGGGTCTCCATAATTATTTCTAATTCCCAAAATCAACTAAATCTGAATCAAAATCTTCATAACGATTCTTGTCAATTTGTTCCCAATCAAAGGGAGAAAATTCTTGAATAACAATGGTGTCTCTTAGTTCAACGTTCGGGATATAATCAACAAAAATATAATTAACGTGATAAGTACTATTACTTTGAATCTCTTTATTTGTACTTTCAATTCCAACCTTGTCTGGAGCATTAGTGCTTTTAGGAACATACTTCTTTTCTAGCACAACATCTTCAATAGAGTGAGCTATTTCATGACCATTAGAATGTTTTATGTATTTATCTATAGAATGCCCCACTTCCTTAAATGATTCATAAAACAATGGTAAGTTTTCCTAATCAATGTAAGCAAAAAAATGCATATC
Source organism: Cicer yamashitae (assembly GCA_037974755.1). NCBI lineage: Eukaryota > Viridiplantae > Streptophyta > Magnoliopsida > Fabales > Fabaceae > Cicer > Cicer yamashitae. The sequence continues at coordinate 43,738,525 of JBBPBQ010000003.1, forward strand.
CTTCACGTTCAACAAGAATGAGATTTCTCAGCACTTGTATCATGTCCAAGTCAGCCAAATCTCGGACAAAATGCCCCAACATTATTGTAAATGATATTTGGCTTCCAATATCCCTAAGGCAGATTGTGGATACAAATCCAACATTGGACTTTCGTGTTTCTTACTAAATTCGAACTAAAATCTTTTGTTCAAGAAAACATGCGAAGAAAACCTGGTTTCATATTTCATATTCCAACTATTCGAACACTTTGCAAATCATCAAGAGATGAAAAGGAAAACTCATAAAATCCTTTTTTGAAGGGAACAATCTGTCATGAAGCAATCAATTTTCAAATTTTTAATAGCTTTTCACGTAAAATTGACAACATGATTGATGCATCGCCTTTAGACATGATGACTCTACCGTGCATGTTATCTTTGTAACTCGTCAAACCTAATAAGTATTCATCTTATGAGATTTTGATGGCGAAGGTTGACCATTCGATACATGATTTTGGTAACTGGCTCAAAAGAAGGGTGCAAAAATTCTTGAGAGCTTGGGAAAAGGATTTGAATATGGGTTGCGGAGTGTTGACCAATACGACTGGGTTGGTTGAAGGCACAATTGGTACGATCCTTGCAAGCGTTGAATCGTGAATAACATATTATGGGAGGGGTTTACGCATGACAACCATTGTCGGCAGCCCTACAACCAGAGAATTAAGAACACCAAACGCCAAACCAAATTGTGGAGTGCACAAACACTAGACCATGATGAAGAATCGGATCGAGATGAAGAATGATAGATCGCAAATACTAAACTAGGAAGGTAAAATTTAAATATAATTTAAAATCAGTAAATATAACTTAAAAAGCTAGAAAGGTAAAATTTAACTAAAATTATCATATACAATATTATTATTATTAGCATTAAAATGTTTGTTTTTCATTAAAATCTTGCTTTAAATTTTCTTTAGACCTGAGTCAATTTGTAAAATATTTTATACTCTATTTGTGTAATGTGTTAGTATATCAACTTTGCATTGATTGATTTTTATCTTTTTAATTATACAATTTTTTTTATCAAATTTTATCATACAATTTTATAACATTTTAAATATAATTTTGTTAAAAAATCTTTATTGTTGCTCTTAAAATATAATTTTCCTTAATACCTCAGAGTGTCTAAGGAGAAAAAACCGAAGTGAGAGCAGTTACAGTTCCGTCGGTGTTGTAATTGATCCCTCCAATCTCAATATTTTATTACACAAAATCCTAACTCTACTACATCAATATTTTAGAAAATGGTGGCAGCTTCAACAACACTATGTTTTTCTCCATCCACCAGATTCGTTGTTCATAAAAAAAGAATCTCAAATCCAACTCACACATTAAGCTATGTTCACTCTTTCTCAGTTCCCTCTCTGCATTTCTCTCTTCACAACACCTCTAAAAAACAATCCCTTTTCTTTCCACAAGCTGCTTCCTCTTCATCTCCCGGTTAGATTATGCTGTCATTGTCCTTTATTTAATTAATTATTATTTTAAAATTTCTAATTTTTTTTTTTTGCTTTTTGCTTTTTAATATACCCTCACTTTCCAATTTTATGACTTAGTTTATTATCTGCAACTGCATGTTAGATTGATATTACTATACAACATTGCTTTTAGTTTGGTATATTTAAATATTAAACTAAAGATAAATTTTGAGTTAGAGAAATAGAATAAACTTCTGCATCTTGAATTAGAGGGTTCACATGGTTATTATGAAATTTATTTTTGAGCTGTGTCTTTTAGGTTTCTTCATCGAACTTGTTCAACATATATTCGCCTTTAACAAGAAAAAAGTATAAAGGGAAAGTGTAAAGTAGTGGAGATTCTTGTTTGTGTTGTTTTTTTAAGCTTAAATGAGTTTTTGGTCTTTGTAAATATGTATATTTTTTTCTTAGTCTCTATAATTTAATAGCTAATTGTTGTATAGTTTGGGAAAATTAGAGACCAATTGGTGCTATATACTTTTTTGCAAATCTGGAAGCTTTTTTAGATTCCTAAAACAATATACCTATATTTCTCATTTTATAATGCACCCCTCATTTTGTTGAACAAAAAGTAAAACAAGTAGAAAATGTTTGTTACCTAACTGTTAGGGAAGGAATATTGTTTATATATATATATTTTGATGAAATTGCAAACAAATTAAATTTTTTTCATGTAATGTGCCTTGACAGCATCATATTTAACTTAGACATAGAGGGTATAATTGCAATATTTGGTTCACTTTCAACGTAATTGCAAGATGTTTAAAGGAGTCTGAAGCATGGTTTTTAATTGCGGTCCGCAATCCGTAGATTTTGAAGTTTTTGAAACGGCATCACAAATGCAATTTAGGCTGCATCGGTTGCATTCTCCCGCATTTGCCTGCATTATAAAGATTCACAGCGGAACTGCAACTACAACCGCTATTTAAAACAATGGTTTGAAGTCTATCTGCATCATAGGTGTTGATTAAACGACCAAGATCATCCCCAATTAATCAAAATGTTACTTGTAACTTAACATCACTTTTCCCTACTACTAAGGCCTTGTTTGGATAAACAACTTAATTAAGCGCTTGTAAGAGCTCATCATATAAGTGCTTATATATAAGCTATTTTCTATAACAAAAGATAAAATTATATCAAATTGTTTTCATATAAGCTATAAGCTGTTTTCATTAGCTATCCGAGAGAGCTTAATAAGCTGAAAAACAACTTATGGACATCATAAACTGTTTCCATAAGATCTCCGAGACAATCTCATAAGTTCTTATGCAAATAAATAAACTCAAATAAGCAAATCCAAACATGTCCAAATGCTCAATGTTAACTAGAACACTGTCACGTTTGCTAAGTTGTAGATAGGTTTCTTATTTCTTTCCAGAGCTGACTGATCATCTATAACAAAATTCTTTTTATTTTAGTCTGTTTTCTTGTTAACTGATAATTATAAAAAATAACATCTATTTGGTTATGATTGAATACTGCAGCTGTGAATGCTGAATACATCGAAGAACCAGCAACAACTGTGAAATTTCATACATCTTTGAGTTTCCCGGGTTGCTCAGACTCATTAACGTTGTTCGGAGCTGGTTAGTTGTTGTAGTATTACATAATCTGTGGACATGTGAAAAAAGATTAACATGACAAACCTTTAAGTATGATCCTTTCAAACTCTTGCTGAGATTACTGATTGTGGCATTTTAACCTGACCATGATCTTGTCCCTAAATTGGTTATCTTCATTTAATTTTCTTTATGTACTGAAAACACTAATTACATGTCCTAAACTACCCTTTCTTTTCATTTAATTTTGTATGAGAACTTGTTACATTGAATAATATTTTGAGAATAATAGCGTTAAATAAGGTGAGATTAATTAAATTTTGTTATATTTTGGTCCACTAAATATGACTACTTTTTTGTTAAGGTAAATGCTAACAACTGCCCTCTTGTTAACAAACTAAATGTTGTAATATTATTTTGGAAGTGGTGCATTTAATACTTTGAAATTTAAAACAAAAAGATATTTTCCGCGTAAGACTTCTCTTTTATTTCTTCTTTTATTCCTTAGCAAGTCCCCTTAGGACATTTGTTCCCTTCCGTTAATTTTTTTTAGTACAAACAAAAGGGAGTAAGATGCTTAGGACCCATTTGATGCGCAAGATATTAGACTTAGAGGCGCTAAACATATCGTTAAATATCTAAATAGATGTATTTAGCAATCAAACTTAATACAACTATGAACTTGAAAACATCTGGTTATAATTATAATGGTATTGTATGTCAAACCTTTGGCTTTTTTGGCTTGTAATTATTTTCAATGTTATATAAGCTTTGATTGATATTAACACCTATTTCAGGATACAGAGAAAAAGTTTTTGCGATTATTGGCGTCAAGGTATATGCTGCAGGACTGTATCTAAACCAGTCTATTATAAGTGAGTTGAATGCTTGGAAAGGACAATCAAAAGATGTGATTCAAGGGAATTCTTCCTTGTTCAAGACCATTTTCCAATGTAACAACTTTATATTCATTTATTCCTTTTGACAGCGCTCTTGCATAGTTATTTTTACAGATACATTTAGAGAATAAGTTGATAAGCAAATGCTGTTTTTTAATTGCAGCTCCCCTTGAGAAATTATTGCAAATTATTCTCGTTAGAGATGTTGATGGTAAAACTTTCTGGGACGCTTTAAGCGATGCTATATCACCGAGAATTGCGAAACCAACAACTGCAGATGAAACTGCTTTGAACACTTTCCGTAATGTCTTTCAAGATCGCCCCCTTAAGAAAGGAACTTTCATTTTTTTGACTTGGTTGAACCCTACCAAATTGCTTGTAAGTTTTTTTCTTCTACTTATATTTGCAGAATTAGTTAGAGATTTTTCGCTATCTCGCAAAAATGGTTCAAATTAATATTTTTTGCAATTTCAGGTTTCTGTCTCATCAGAGGGAGTTCCATCTACCGCGGATGCTACAATCGAATCTTCAAATGTGAGTTATGCTCTTTTTGATGTATTCCTTGGAGATAGTCCTGTTTCTCCCTCTTTGAAATCTTCAGTGGCTGAAAGCTTGTCAAAAGTACTCAAGTAAAAAAGGTTTGGCGTCTCTTGAGAAGATTTCATGCATCCATGTTTTCTTTAAATCTGCAGCCTGTTTTCTTCTGGTATATATGTCTGTAATCAAGCTCTATGGTCCACCAATGTATACCTTATGTATAACTGCAAGCTGTCACTTAGTTCTAGTATTTATTTTCTAGTAATCTAAACTTTGTTCCAGTATTTATTTTCTAATGATCTAAAATATTTGATTTGTTTGGCCAATAATATACAATTTTGAATGCGGATGCAAATGAAGAGACCAATCCATAGTAGTTACTGAGTTCCATTTAAGGAGTTGACCTCTCAGTAGTATGCATATTCTTTGCAGACCAAAGCAACATCTATTTTTGCCATGTTCTAAACTTAGCATATTCAACTTGGTTAATTGTAATGTAGTAAAGTCAAAGTGCATATTAATTTCTGTGTCTCTTTACAAAAAAATAAAAAGAGGAAAATTTGTTGAAACTGGTCTGCAGGGAAACTTCTCTTGTATCTCAAAATCCCCTCATATTGTACCTTACATTAGTTTAGTTTTTTCCTTTTTTTTTTAGTTTTTCCCCTCTTGAGCATGGTTTCCTTCACTTAGGAGGAAAAAGGCTTTTGTTGATGTTGAGTTGACTATGGCCTTTCCAAACATTAGTTTTTGTTCTAGCTCTGCCGCCGGTTTTCCGGAAGCGGAAGCTTTATATGAGTGATTCTGAATGAACATCAGGATGATGTAACAAGTTTATCTGTTTCTGTTTTCTCAAGCAAGTTGACAACCTCAGCCATGGTTGGTCTCTTCAAAGGATCTAGCTCAAGACACATCATTGCAATGTTGAACACCTTGTTGACCTCTTGCATTGGACATGACTCTAATCTACTATCAAGAACAAAGTCCTCCTTCTTCTCTCGAACAACAGCTTTCACCTGATCCATTAATAACAGAATGATTGTCAAGAAAATAATTCCTCATTTCAAAGTTGTATCTAGAATTTTAGTAATATTAAGTTTTGAGCTAGAAAATATTGTCCTATTTTAAGTGGCTGGTAACTGCTATAAAAATCACAATATTGTTCCATATTATTGGTCAATGGGATGCATTTTATTATGCTTGGAAAATTAAGGTATGCATAAAAGCAACAAAAATGGGTTATGTTCTACTCCAAATTTATTCCCAACTCATATTTGAAGTAGATGATTCAAAGCAGGATCGAAGATGGATTCAGTGAAACCTTCTGATCATGGTTCAATTGGTTCAATCGTTCAACTGAATGACAAATAAATAAATAAGTATTAAAAAAAAAAAATTAAAACCGGTTGAACAACCGCGGTTCAACCAAACTGCAATGTAAGTGAGATCAAACCAACCAAGCAAGCTGGCCAGTACCCGGTTCAGCTGGTTGATCTGGCTGGTTCGATCTGGTGTTTAAAACGCTGCTTCAAAGTTGTTTTATTCTTTCTAATTTTGATGTCCACATAATTTCTCATCTTTAAATTTAATAGAATGATATGTTTTGTTCTGGTGATTTTTAACCATGTCTTTATGAAAGCAATTTCACAATGCTGAAGTTGAAAGTAAATAAGATAGTTGATTGAAAAGCTGAATTAAGTTGGTAATTAATTAAACTTGCCTGGTTTTGAGAGTTTTACACATTGGATGTGGTATGACTAAAAAATATGTTCATAAGTAAGAGACATCCCTTACCTTACAAGTTGATTTAGTATGACTGTGTTAAACTCGACCCAAATTTTAAGATGGTATTAGAGTCTAACTATGATCTGTTGGGTTACTCACTATCAGACCACTCGCAACACATTCTGGATGTCTAGTCTTAAGTGTGTTAAAACTTCTACATTAGATGTGATGTGGTTAGAAAATGTATATACAAGTAAGATATCTCTCCCCTTACAAGTCAATTTTGTAACTTGAGTTAGGTTCAACCAGAATAATCGAAGAAAACTATAATATCTAAGAAATCCTATCTCACCCATGTGACAAGCTTGGTTCCCTCTTCCATAAATGTTTCATCACTAGGTTTCTTTCCTGTTAAAAGCTCCAGTAACACAACTCCAAAACTGTAAACATCCCCTTTCACTGTTGCTCTTCCTGTATCAAAATATTCTGCATACAAACAATTATCAATTTAACACACAAGTATCGTTAAAGGGAAAAACTATGTTAAGCCGGATTGTATTTATACCAGGAGCCAAGTATCCAAAAGTTCCAGCAACAATGGTTGAAACATGAGTTTTGTTTGGTTCCATCAATGTGGCTAATCCGAAATCCGAAACCTGTGCTTCCATATTTTGATCCAACAATATGTTACTTGATTTTATATCTCTGTGGATAATGTGAGGAATACAATCATGGTGAAGATATGATATTCCTCTAGCTGCACCTACAGCTATTCTGTGTCTTGTGGGCCAGTCCAAAACCTTCTTGTTCATTGATCTCCCTGCATTACTTTCACCTTTACTATTAGAAAAAACAGTTCAATTATGATTAAGAAATTATAGAAATGTTGAACATAACAAGAAGCTTTTGTTTCTATCAATGGATCAGATGTTGTGGAAATGGTGATGCACTGAATAATAAAAGCTAAGTCAATAACTAAAACCAGTTAATTGAAAAATTAGGTCTTGAATTTTACAAAATAGTCAATAACAAAATTGTAAATGTCGCTCAAATTAATAATTGAATTTTGCAAATGGAGAAATATAAGTGTCAATCAAAATAGTTGCACTGCAAGTATTTACATTAGAGACTATAATGTGGCATGTTAATTGAATGTGTGACTCATACATGTTGATTTCACATCAATGTCATCTCAGTGAGAACTTTTTCCTATGAATTTTAGGTCATCTCAGAGACAATTTTTCAGCAATATAATTGTACAGGGACTAATTACTGTTAAATTAGTCTATGCAATATCCAAGTGTCAGGGAATAATTTATGTAATCTTTAGATATTTTGTAAGTGTTTCATGATTTCCTTCCATTTCCTACTCTTTTGAGTCCTACCAAGAAATCATAAAAGTGAATAATGTCAGAAACTGAAAAATACATACCATGCAAAAGGGAATCCAAACTTCCGTTAGGCATTAACTCATATATGAGAAGATTGTAGTGTGGTGCAGTGTAATATCCATGAAGGGTCACAATGTTTCGATGTTTTATGTCTGCCATTGCCTCTAACTCTCTCTCAAAACCGTTGTCTCTCTCTGCGGTTCCACGGTTCAGCCTTTTCACAGCAAAGGCCGCGGAATCATTGAGTTTTAGTTCATAAACTACACCATAACCACCGGAACCGATGATGTCCTTGTTGTTCAGTTTCTGTGTTTTCTTTAACAGCATATCAGATGTTAAAGATTTAAGGATTGAAGACCTAAATATCACCATCTTCCCTCCTGCATCATCAATCAATTTATGTTACTATGTCTTAGTGTATGTATTTGATTCTTCAGTGTCAAAAGTTGATTTTAAATGAAATGTTTATGTAAAATTGATTATGGCTAAAAGTGAGTTGAAGGTAAAATAATTTATATTTAGATACATTCATTAAAAAGTTAGTTGAATTATAAATTTCAAGCTAAAAATCAGTTCCAGAGGCAAAAACTACATATTCTAGCTTCAAGTTAGAATAAATTCTGGATGTAAAATTAATTCTACTTGAGAAAAATCCAATATATCAAAATCGATTCTACACCTCTAGAATCAAGTTGGACTGTGTAAGAACAAAAGTTGGAGAACTCATTCTTGCTTACACATACCTGTATAACCTTCTTCATGAATCGCATGCTTTCTTCTCCATCTTTTGTAGAGTAGGATTGAGATGAAAATCTTTGATATCACAAAAGCAATGAAGCATGTGGTTATGGAAAAGGCGATAACCAGGGAATTTCTCATTTACTGCTGTATACTGATGCTGAAAATTTAAGAACCTGAAGTCACAGTACATTAAAACAACAGATGATAACCAAGGATTAGCATAGGAAATCTCATTACAAACATGCAGAATCTGATTTTAGAACAAAAACTAACATAAAGAAAGGAAAGGGAAATCTGTCAATGATTCTGAGTTGTATTCTGATGCCTGAGGATGAACATAGATACCATCTTCACACACTGGATTGTCTTTGTACATAAGTTATGCAAACTTTGATCATTGTAACTATTCAAAATTCATTTTCAACACTGTTCTCATGAACCTAAATTCTCAAATCATTAAGGTAAATGTTCTAGTTTGAAACACTTGTAACTAGTTCAAAGATAAGTTGTGAGCAACAATCATGATAAGTTTAAAACTATTGTCACTTAGGAATCTACATCATGCAATGAGTGGAGTGTGGAGCCCAAAATAAAGACCAAGAAGAAAGACCATAGAAGATGGTAATCAAAAGAAAAATGGAAAATGTACAAAGCAACTTTTTGAAAATTAGGAACTTGTAATCATAGAGTTTGACATGAAGAAGGTCTACCTTCAATTTTGTCTGTCCACAACCAAGATTGTGACACAACTACCATTTAGCATGTTTTTAATAGAAAGCATATATAAGTTGGTGAATAGATAAAGGATCTCTTTGGATTATTGTTTATATTCGCGACTCAATTTTAAAGAGTTTATGAAAATAATTTATTATATATTTATAATTTGTTTTCAAAAAATAGCTTATAACTAATATTAAAACAAACTAATTTTATTTTCTCTTTTATTATTAAAGTAATTTATAATAATATATCAAATAATTTAGATTTGTGTAGTAAAATATATAATTTATATAATATAAATTTTTTATTGAAAAAATTAAATTAAAAAAACAGAAAAAATTAAGAGACATCGATAAAGATTATAATTGAGAGAATCTAAGTTCAGTTTCCTATTAAGTGAAAACACTTGACTTTTGTGGCATCATCAAATTCATACATTTGGTTGTTTATCAATGCTTATAATGAATATTTTTCTACAATGTGAATGAAATTTATCACCGTTCCCTACCATATTATTTCAATTACTATAATATGGGAATGTTCCTAGCTGTAAAAGTATAAAAGAGATAAATCTGAAACCGACATAGAAAAAAGTAGCATGGTGGGTGTCATCCAAAGGTGGTAAATTTTTTGTAACATTTAATGATCACGTGAATGACTCTATGCTGTCACCATATTTTCTTCACCACATGTCCTCTTGTTATATTAACTAATATTGTAGGTTGTGAATTCATTAGGCCAGCTAGAAATTGTTTATGGGAAATGAAAAAGAAGCCAATGAGCACTAACAAAAATGATTGATGCACGAGCTTGCATGAGTTAAAATGATTGAGCACTAGTAAAATTTATTGTCTATACACAGCTACACTAGTAATCAAAAATTAAATATTACTCCCTCCTTTCATGATATTTGACACATTTAAAAAAAATATTTAAAAATAAATAATTTTTTTAATTTTTTTAATCGTATCATTTAATTAAATTATTTGTATCGTTTTTAATATAATATCTTTTATTATACATTTATTTTATTGATAATGTACAAATATTTAACGACAATAATTTAATAAAAAGAGTAATACTATTCTAATGTTTTTTATTATGATCAAATGACATGTGTGAAATAATTAAATAATTTGATTAATATGAAATGCAGAGGGAGTAGTACTATTCTAATGTTGCTAATTAACAAACTACGATTGCTAAGAACAAATAGTATCAAACAATAGTCCTCAATTGCGCTTCTCCAATTTTGGTCACCGAACAACGAGATTCATCAACTAATCATAAAATAGATTATGATTCACGCGTTTGCACATGCAAAATAATATTTTCTATTTCTATTATATTTGAAAGTGATATATAATGTGTTGTAATTTACAATTTTAAATTATTTAAGTGCAATAATTGAGACCCATAATGTTATTTTAAAATAGAGATACTTAGGTAATTCGACTTTGGAGATAAGTATTCCTTCCTTTGACATAGGAAGATTTTCCTAAAATTGATTTAACTTACCAAATACATTAACACCAACAATATCATAATATCTGGATTTCATAATAGTGTTGGAAGGCAAACCAGAAAACAACCATTGTGGTTTTGGTTGAGGTTGGTTCTTGTTCATAACACAAAACCTCTATGACGACTTTCGCAGTGGGCGAAGAACAAAACTGTTGAAAGTGAGATCTCGATGGACCGGTGGTTGTGGGCTCCTCGCTGCAAAGGTTGAAAGGGGGGAAGAGAGAACCTCCAAAGAGGATATGACCACCGCAATGGGGGAAGCAATGGCAGATCATCCATAAACCTTTTGTAGTGGTGTCAATAACTATTTTACACTTTTATAAAACACACAATTTTATGAACAAAAAATCGTATATAATATATGTATTAAATAAAATATTTTACATTTTTATAAAACACAATTTTGTGAACATAACTCCCATAAATTAATCTATAATATCTTCGACCGTGTAAATATAATATATGATTTATTTGAACCGTCCAACCTAAAAGATCGATAACATAAAGGACATCATTAAAGAGAGGTTGAAGATGGTGGATGAAAGACAACATGAGAATAGTAAATTTTTAAAATGACACGAGTAAGTTGTATATCTCTGGCCATCTTTATTCCGAGATAAGCTCTCCCAAAAAATTAGTAAAAATCATTTCAAAAAATTAGCTAGATGGTATCTAAGAAAGTTGTCACACGTTGATCTGTCGTGAACATAAGATTTATCATAATTTATTTTTGTATATCCCTTAAAAGGTTTTGTCCAATGAGTGTTTTGCCTTTAAATCCGCTCTCAAGACACTAGAGGAAAATTAATCTCCTTTCAATCTGATAAGTCCAGTTCATCATTGTTGAAGTAAGATGGATACCAAGTTTGGTTTCTCTAGAAAAAATTCAATTTGTTACAGTCTTTCTAGAAAGCTCAAACAAAGACCCAAAGAAAACAAGTCGGTTTGTGTTGCTTACTCCAATGTTGCTTGTAGTGATATTCCATTTCAATCAAGCACGAAATCTGGTAAATTTTACTTCATACCTCCACATTTTAATAAAAATACAATTTTATCCTTTTTAAAATAAAAAATTCAAATTTTATGTTTTTCGGTACATATTTATGTTCCAAAAACATGAAAAAAGTTATTCGGAACACAAATTTAAATTATTTTTAAAACATTGGTGTTTTTAGAAAACTTTTTTCGAGATTTTCAATATACAAATTTCAAATTTTCAAAAACACAATTGTATTCTGAAAAAAAGTATATTTCAGAAAATATATATGAAGAAAAAAAATTCGAAACACAAATTTCGAATATTTTGAAACACATTTATGTTTCGAAAAACTTAACAAAAATGTATTTTAAAAAACTTGAAAAAAAAATTTCAATACGCAAAGTTCTAATTTTCTAAAATACATTTGTGTTCACGAAAACTTTTTTTAAGTTTTCCGGAACCCAAGTTGAATTTAGTGAATAGAAAAAAAAGATTATAATTTTGAAAAAAATTAGGATAAAATAAGACTATGTTTGGTTTTTCATTTGCAACTCTAAATTTCATTTTGTAATGGAAAATGGGGTTGACGTTATGTTTGAGTTCTCTCGAAAATTAATTCTACAAACTTAATTTTGCTTCAAATCCACATTTAGCCAAAAGTAACATAATGAGTACTTTTGAATTTTCCATTTCACGTTTAGAAGTATAAAAAACTTATTACCCATTTTGCCATTAATTGCAAAATACACTAACCGTAAAATTCACATTATATTATAATAAAATATATACCTTTTTAGTAAATGCACATTTAAAAGTATATTTGGTTATATAATCCAAAAAACGTTTATTTTATAAAATGAGGTTTATAGAAAAAAATATTCAAACATAAATTATGTTAGAGAAAACTTAATTTTAACTAAAAATACATTGGCAAAATAAAGTTTACTCAAAAGTATATTTGCAAACGTTAATTCAAACACATACTAAACAGTTTGTGTAAAATATGAAGGTAAAAGTAAAAATGTAGGATATAGTAAAAAATTTCAAAACTTGAGGCTAATTAACTTGGTCCAATCAAAATTAATTTTATAAACTCAATTTAATTAAAACAACTTGAGATTTCTACTTGCCACCCCCACCTATATATCTCACCCCCTCAATACACTTAAAAGAATTATTTTATCCCTATTACTATATATAAAAATAGGAAATTTCAGAATAGGAAATTTTCGAAAAAAGAAATTTCAGAAATGTTGATATTTTCGAAATAGAATAGGAAATTTCAAAAAAATAATGTCATTATTTTGAAACAAAATTTACATTTCGAAAATTTGAGTAAAATTTTAAATTTTCGAAACATTCTAAAACTTTCATCTTCTTCGAAAGTTTCAAAACGTAAAATTACGTTTTGAAATTTTTAAAAAAATTATGTTTGAAATTTTTGAAAGTTCAGAAACTTTTGTTAAATGTAGCTTCGAAAATTTCAAATTAATTCTAACTTTCAATTTATTTTGATTAATTTAAAACATTAAAAACGTAATTTTCTGTTTTTCAAAAAAATTTTGAAAGTTTCAAACAATACGAAATTTCTGAAATAAGAAAATTAAATAATATTTTCGAAATAGAAAATTTCAGAAATTCCAAAATACAAACAGGAAATTTTCAAAATAGGAAATTAAAAAAAAAAATAACGTAACTATTTTGAAATAAAATTTACATTTTTAAAACTTGGGTAAAAGTCCAGATTTTTTAAACTTTCATCTTTTTCGAAAGTTTAGAAATGTAAAATTACGTTTCGAAAAAATCCATGTTGTGAAATTTTTAAAGTTCCGAAATTTTGCATTTTGAAACTTTTGTTAAAGATGAAAGCTTCGAAAATATTTTACAAATACATATTTTAAAAATTACAAATTAAGTCAAACTTTTAAAAATAAACTCATTTTATATTTCAAAAATTTTATAATCAATTAAAATTTCAAAAATTTGAACATTCTCTAATAATTTTTTTAAAAGTTTCGAATGTGAGTAAAAAGAAAAAGCATATAACTTTTTCTATATAATAAAAAAAGTAAAATAGTATTTTTAAATGTATTGAAGGTGAAAAGTATAGATAGAGAACGACAAGTAAAAAACTTTATTTTATCACTAGTACTACTAGTCTGCACGAAATAAGAGTCTTGGAGTTTTTATGTTGACTATCAGGCCTTGAATGCAACAAGGGTCAAGGCCAAATTTCCAATTCTGACAATCGACGAGTTATTGGATGAATGGGGTGGTGCATCCATTTTTAGAATACTGGATGTTAGAGTTGGATACCATCATATTCGATTTCATTCCCTTGATAGTTACAAAACGGCGTTATGCACTCACTACAGTTATTTTGAATTTCTAGTAATGTCATTTGACCACACAAATGTTCTATAAACATTTCAAGCCACGATGGACCAATGATTTGCGGCGCTTTATGATTGTTTTCTTCTACGACATTCTAGTCTACAGTTCCTCGTTGGAGGTTCACTTGCTAATCCAAATAAACTTGAAGCCATGGTTAAATGGCCAAAGCCCTCTACAATGAACCAACTATTGAAATAAAATTCAAAATTAATGTTTTGATAATAATCAAACAAAGTGAATTAAACTTTTAATTATGATTCTAAAAGTGTTTTGTTTTTTAACATGTGTTTTTGAGTGTATTAATTAAAAATAGGTATAAAACATATCAACACAAGATCATGTTAGAAGAAGCAAGATCATTCTGATAATCGAAGAACATTCTGGTTAATAAAAACATAAGTATGGAAAAACGAAGATCGTTCTTCACAACCTTCAGTCTTATCAAACCAAGAACGTTCTGGTTCGTAAAAGGGAAACAAGACAAGATCGATTCTTGTTTGCTAATAAACCATCCTTCATTACAAAGATACCAGATATATGTACCGAAAAGTTTAAAGGCAAAAGCTAAACATCATGATCAAACAAGCAAGATCAATCTTCAGATTGATAAAGCAACAAGTACAGCCATGACAGACTTGATAAGACACTGCAATTGCACCTCTAAGCAGTCTGTATACGAGACAGAGAAAAGCATGACATCTAACAGCTGTCAAAAGTTCAACACTTACTCAAAATAGAAACGAAGATCGTTCTGGGTATAAAGCAAGAACATTCCTGCTTTTTAAACAAGACTTATCCACTAAAGCTACAACTGGACAGCTGGATTTCCAACGGCTAGATGAGTTGTCATCAGCCTTCATAAAGCATATAAAAGGAATCCCAAGGTCAAGGATAATGCAAGAGTTTGAAGTGCAAGCAATCTATAACTTAAACAATCATACTTGAAAATCCTAAAGCTCTTCAATCACAGTAAACGCTTCAGTTCTGCTTCACTAGATTTAAGGATCTATTTTGCTGAGTTTTGCTGAGAATCTAAACTCAAACAAGGGTTGAGTATATTCTGATCCATCAACCTCTTTAAATCATTTCATTTGAAACTCAAGACTATTGTGTTGAAGATAGTTTGAGTGAATTGTAAAAAATCCTTTTGTGGTTAAAAGGTGATTTGTAAAAATCATTTCTAAGATTGAAAGGTAACAGTTGGAAATCATTTCAAGGTAGAAAGGTGAAATATTGTAACTAATCAAGATTGATCTGGAAAGTTAGTGTGAAAAGAAAGAACGATCTTGTTTGAACACTTTAGTGAAAAAGCTCACAAATTGTGAGGACTAGATGTAGTCCTCTTTGAGTGAACCAAGATATATTACTGTGTGATTCTCTTTCCCTTATCTCTATTTATTTCTAATTAACTAACCATAGATCACGTAGGGAAATTTTCTTGTGATTTCACTAACCAAGAATGTTATGCTTTTGTTGTGTTTAAAAAACCAAGATTGATCTTGAGTTAACTAAATTTGAATTAAGCAGTAATTATTTTAAAAAGGGGCAATTACAATTCAAATCCCCCTTCCTTGTAATTGATATTGTCATTTCAGCAACCTCATAGTTTTCTAGGTCTTACGAGCTATTATCACCATTTTATTGCCAATTATGCAAGTATTGCTTCCCCAATGATAGATTTGTTACGCCATGATTCATTTAAGTTGTCGCTTGTTGCAGTTATAGCTTTTGCAGCTCTTAAGAAGGCTATGATGAAAGCCCTGATTCCAAGTCTCCTTGGTTTTTCCAACGACTTTGTCATTGAAACCGATGTTTCAAACATTGGGATAAGAGCTGTTGTTATGTAACAGGGTCGTCCCATAGCTTGTATCAGCAAAACATTAGGTCCCAAAATGCAAGATGCTTTAGTTTATCTCAAGGAGTTACATGCCATTATGAAAGTCGTACTCAAATGGCAGCAATATCTATTGGGTCATTTTTTATAATTCGAATTGAACATAATCATTAGGGAGCTACTTCACCAGGTCATTCAAAATCAAGATTAACAAGCTTATGTTCGTAAAATACTCAATTTTTGATTCGGTATTACTCTTCTACTAGAATATGTCACTATTCTCACGTTTTTTGACATTAAGTGCACGTAACAAAAGCCAAAACAATCCTATTCGATAGATACACACACAAGCTGATTTGTACAAGAATTACCACCACAAGAGTCACAAGTATCCATATTGGGTAATACATGCCAAAATCATTTGCATATGATGGTTAATCAACATCTTACACAAACCAATTTGCACATAACTTTTTGCAACAAATGTCAACAATCAACCGTGTAATCTAATAAATATGCACCGAAAATGTTTGCTTCATTAGCCTAACAATTATTCCCTTTTTGTGAAAAAAAAAAATTAAAGATCCCTCCTTACAAAAATTATTTAGCTCATTAATTCAATCAATGTCTGGTCACACTCAGTGGCGGCTTTGAGCTATGTACGAGTAACTCCAAATTTTTAGAAGCACCAAAATATATTTTTTATAGTATGCACAAATTATAAAGTAAAAAAAAAATAAAAATAAATGTAGTATAAAAAATTATTTATATAAAAAAATGACAAAATTTAAGTAGTTCAATGTTTTTTTTTTCTTAAACTCTAGATTTAAAATTCAAAATTTATAAGTTATTCGACTCTTTGAAAAAAATTGTGTTTCACAATTTTTCTACTCGTATTACTCTTTGGTCTCTTAAATTTGTGAAAAAAAAAACAAAAATATCAAATTATTTTCAATTTTGCTACCAACACCCCCTAAATTACTACCCACACCCCATTTTTTTTAAAAAAAAACAAAATTCCCAAATTGCTCTTGTATATTTATTACAATTTTTAACTTCATTTCTCCATTCATCACCCTTTCTTAACACCCCATCACTCATAATCACAAAATCACCATATCTCACCAACTCTAACTCATAATCATTCAAAACTTACATAACTCACTCACAATCTACACACCCCATCAGTTTCCTCTTCACATTGTGGTTAAAGTGACCTAAAAAGGTATGTATGTTGTTCTGTTTTTGAGGTTGTTGTTTTTCTAAATCTAGGGATTGTACGCAATCTTAATTCACGTACGTTTACGTGAATTGAGATTACGTACGTTAAAAAATGCAAAACTCCATGGATTACGCAATCTCAAATTCACGTATGTTAACGTGAATTGAGATGACGTACGTGTTAGATTGCAAAACTCTGTTGGTTACGCAATCTGAAATTCATGTACGTCTATGTGAATTAAGATTGCGTATTTAATGGGGTTTTGAACTTTAAACACGTACGTAATCTCAATTCACGTAAACCTACGTGAATTTGAGATTGCGTAAGTTTACGTGAACTAAGAATACGTAAAGGTATGTGAACTGAGTTCACGTAACCTTACGTGAACTGAGTTTCTGTATGTGAAAATCCTGAAATTTTTGTGTTTCTTTTTGAAGATAAATGGACCAAGGGGGAGACAACAGTGACGAAATGTATGAAGGTTTGGAACCTGATTTTGATGATATGGATGATGATTTGGAACGTGACTTTAACGAAATGTATGATGATTTTGATGCAATGAATGATGGTGTTGAACTTGAAATTGAATATGGTATGAACAACGGAGGTGAACCTGTTATGGTTGATTTGACTGATGAGTTTAGCACCGACACAATGTTTGATACGCGACATGATTTATTGAAATGGGCTAGAAATGTTGGAAGGTAAAATGAAATTGTCGTTGTTATTTTTAGATCTGAAACTGCGACAGCACGACCAGGAACAAAGACAAAATTAATTCTTGGTTGTGAAAGAAGCGGTAAATATAGACCTTGGAAGAATCCTAACCTTACGAGGAGTACTTGGAGTAGAAAATGTGAATGCCCATTTAGATTGAGAGGAAGACCATCAAGTGTTGGTGATGGATGGTATCTGCATGTAATATGTGTTGTCCATAACCACGAAATGGCCAAAAAACTGACTGGTCATGCTTTCTTAGGCCGATTGTCTCAGGAAGAGAAAACTGTACTTGGTGATATGAAGAAGAACATGATCAAACCTAGAAACATATTGATGACACTGAAGGATCATAATGTCAAAATTTTGACGACAATAAAACAAGTTTACAATGCACGTCAAGCATATCGTTCATCACTTAGAGGTAATAAAACAGAAGTGCAACATCTTTTGACATTGATGGAACGCGACAAATACATCTATTGATATAGGAAGGTTGAGGATTCAGATGAGTTGAGGGACATATTTTGGGCTCATCTAGACGCTATCACTCTTGTAAATAATTTTCACATAGTGTTAATTATGGATAGCACATAAAAGACATGTAGGAATCGCATGCCATTACTTGAAATTATTGGTGTTACTTCTACTGAAATGACAGTTTGTGTGGGATTTGTGTATCTACAGTCTGAGCGTGCTGATATGTTTACGTGGGCACTACAAATGTTGAAAGAACAAATTACAAGTGGTGAAGTTGAAGTCATCGTTACTGATAGAGACATCGCTTTGATGAACGCAGTTGAATATGTTTTTCCAAAAGCAATGAATTTATTATGCTTGTTTCATATATGCAAGAATGTCAAAGCCAAGTGCAAGATGACTGTGTTTCCAAAAAAGAAGCAGGTGCAAATAATGGAGGCATGGGAGGCTCTTGGTTACAGTTATGATGAGGCTCAGTACTACATGAATTTGGCTATCTTTGAAGGAATTTGTAGTAGCTCTTCTATCTTTAATGATTATGTACATAACCAATGGTTAATTCCTCTCAAGGAAAGATTTGTTGAGGTGTGGACAAATAGAGTTATGCACTTTGGGAACACCACAACACAAAGGGTTGAGTCGGCGCACTGGAGTTTGAAAAGAATATTACAAGACAGCATTGGTGACATATGCAGTGTTTGGGAAACCATCAATAACATGATTGTACTACAACATAGTGAGATAATAGCATCAGTTGAAAAGAGCATAATTCAAAAGGTTCATCGACATAGTAACAGATTGTATGCCAATTTGCGTGGTGTTGTGTCAAAAAATGCAATAGATCACATTGCGGCAGAGTATGATCGCGTGAAGTATGTAGGTATAGATAAGTCTGAATGTCGTTGCACAATTAGGAGAACACATGGTCTACCTTGTGCATGTGAAATAGCCAGGTATAGTATGATCCCCCGTTCCATCCCGTTAGACGCTATTCATGTTTGGTGGACTAAACTAACTTTTCATGATGATGGATCGGGTAAACCTTCAGAATTATCTGTGAAACATGAAATAGATGTGATTGTGAAAAAGTTTGATGAACTTGATGTACCTAGCAAAATTGCACTTAAAGGTAAATTACGAGAGATCGCGTATCCATCCACTACGTCGATGTGTCCACCTGTTGACAAGGTTAAAACTAAGGGTGCACCCAAAAAAGGCAAAAGTAAGATATCAAAAAGAGATAAATCAACCAAGCGTGATCCATCTTGGTGGGAGTATGTGGATGCAAGCGTTCGGTGCAGTGGCACAAATGCATGTAGCACTGTAACATCTAATAAAGTACAGCAACCTCGATCATCATCCAAAAAGCTCACACCTCGACCATCAGTTAGCAAAGTTCAACAACCAAGAGTTCTCCTCTTCAGCGATTGGTTGCCGGTTGAAATTCATAAATTCATAGATGACATTATTGATGTCGGCGAGGATGGTAATTGTGGATATCGTGCAGTTGCAGGTTTACTTGGAATGGGTGAGAACTCTTGGGCATTCATTCGTCAAGAGTGTGTTGTAGAGCTTCAAGAGTTCCTGTCTCATTACGAGAGAATATATGGTGGACAAATCTTTGTTTAACAACTTATACAAAGTGTGTATGTTGAACAAGTTGCAACTATGGATAATTGGATGACACTTCCAGAAATGGGATATGTGATTGCTTCGAAATTTAACTTGGTTTTTGTCGCATTATCACTTAACCAATCGCAAACATTTTTTCCACTTAGAACTCCACCACCAACATCTATGTCAGATCATCGTATCATAGTTGTTGCATTTGTTAAGAACTGTCATTTTGTGCAGGTATTAATTGTGCTACTTATTTAATATTTCCACTTAGAAGTGACATTTTAACAGGTATTAATTGTGGTTGTTTCATTTGTTAACAGGTTTACTTAAAGTTAAATTCTCCTATACCACCAGTAAGTAATTTGTGGAGAAAATATTGCACTGAAGAAGCACGGCAGTGGAAGTTTATTTACAATGATCTCATGCAACATTGGTTGAAGATATTTCCATGCAGTATAGATGAATATGTTGTAAACTGAATATGTTGTAACATTTGTAAAACTTGCTTTATTCATGATATGAAACGATAATTGGATTCATTTATTTAACATTTCTAAAAAGTGATTTTAAATATTTTAACATGATAAAAATTATAACTGAAAATTTAACTGAACATTATAACTAAAAATTATAATATTAAATATAACTAAAAATTATAATATTATAACTGAAAATTTATCTGAATATTATAACTAAAAATTATAATATTATAACTGAAAATTTAACTGAATATTATAACTAAAAATTATAATATTATAACTGAAAATTTAACTAAATATATTAAATATCCAAAGTTATCCACAATAGTACATATCCAAAATATACCTAAAAAATTACAAAATATTACATATCCTAAGTTATCCAAAATATTAAAATAAAATCCTAATTCCGTATATTTCTCCTACGATACGGTACTGTCTACCACCACCCCTTTGATTTCGCATCATCATTATTAACTCATTAACGAGTGGCATGCCATCAGGTAATACGAGTTGCC
Organism: Cicer yamashitae; assembly: GCA_037974755.1. Lineage (NCBI taxonomy): Eukaryota > Viridiplantae > Streptophyta > Magnoliopsida > Fabales > Fabaceae > Cicer > Cicer yamashitae. The sequence continues at coordinate 43,759,381 of JBBPBQ010000003.1, forward strand.
GACCAAGAAGCTCTTCATCAATTTCTATAGCTCGACGCTGCAATAAAAAATAAATTAATATAATGTAGTTAAAATAAAATATGAATAAATAAAATATGCAAAATTAATATACTGTTACGTCAACGGCTTCATCGGCGGCATCAGGGGCATCAGCTGCATGAGTGGCAGGTTCTGCATCACCTGCATGAGCGGCTGGTTCTTCCTGGGCTGGTTCTCTATGAATGATGTATGGATGTGAAATTCTACAGAACCAGTCCATGTAATCATTCGAGCAGAGGGCATGTCCCTGCCCAAATGCGTCAGCATCTACTACATGCACAGCGTACTGCGTAAACATGATCCATTTCCTCTAGGGTTGTCGTCCGACCCACTATATCTAACGGTGAGTCAAGAATGGTTTGGACATGATCGTATTGACGCAATACCCTGTCTGGCAGATGAGCATACATCTTCGGACCCCATCGTATCCACCCTCGAAATAAAGAAACCTCTTCAAAGGGTCGCTTCACTCGGTGGGCCTCGTATGGTATCCAACAGACCTCCTCAGCAACAATCTCGTCAAGAGCTTTCCTAAATGGAAGCACCAAATCTTTATCCCGTTTTGGCTTCCATTTAAGTGCTATGGGGTAGTCTTCAACGTAACTTGGAGAAAGTCTACAACAATCTCTACATAATGTAGGAAAATGCTCATAGACCCACGCCTGCACAAATATAATAACATATCATTAGTTTAGAATCATTAATATTAGATATTATTAATACAATAAACAACCATATAGTTTACCTGTAATAGTGTAAGATACCCTGACACAGTTCTGGTCTGATGCATGCTGGCTTCACGTAGATTGTCGTATAAATAAGCAAGAGCAGCTGCACCCCATGCAAATCCCCCACAAGCATTGAGGTCTCGGAAGCAGTCAAGATATGCAACGCTGACTGCATAGGCACTCTTATCACTGAATAGTGTGCAACCGACCAAAAATAGAAGAAATGCCCTAGCAGCCATCTGCCACTACTGGTCACGACAGCGCTGCTGGTATACATCTAGTAACCAACTATACCAAACTGAGGGTGTGCGCGTGACATTAAATTCAGCATAGGCGACAACATGACTAACTCCAAGAAGCTCAACCAGTATATCTGCACCGTCATCCTTGTTAAATACATTAATAGTGAAGAATGCACCGGTGATGGGGATATGCAGCAGAGAGGAGACATCGTCGAGAGTAATCGTCATCTCCCCAATGGGAAGATGGAAGCTATTAGTGTCACGATGCCACCTCTCTACGAATGCTGAAATGATCCCTTTGTCGATCATTTCATAGCTGCATTTTACCAAAGAAAATAATCGTGAGCTTTTCACCAGTTGCTCAACCTCTGTGTGTTCAATAATAGCTTCTTTTAATTTTTTGCCGTTGCTAAACACCCTTAATTCGCCACGATCCTAAAATTAGTTATGCAAATAAATATAATTTAAAACACATTAAAACAACAACAATTAAAAATTTAATTTCATTTGATTGATAAAATTACCACGCCATCCCAAAGTCGGGTTGCCACATGATCGGCGAATGTCCTAAGTACAGAGCAATCAATCGGACCACCAGGATATGCGTCAGATTGTGCTTCAGGTTGTTGTTCGGGCTGTGCTTCATCTTCCGGTTCTGCTTCCAATTGTGCTTCCGCTTGTGCTTCCGGTAGGGCTTCTTCCTGTTGCCGCTCTACTCGTCGTCTTTGTGCCCAAGCGGAAGCATTCGGCCGAACACGACGACCATCAACATTAGAGGTACCCTCGTTGATTATAGCACGTCCCTCTCTATCGGTATACATTGTGGGAACCATATCTGCAAAAACAAAAGCATATTAAATATCAAAACAGCAAATCTCAGTATCATACGTGAACTGAGTTCACGAACATGGTTCGTGAATTCAGTTCACGTACGTCCCTGAGTTTTTGAAAATAAATTCACGTACGTGAATTGAGTTCACGTACGTTTCTGGGCTTTTGCAACCAACGTTTCATCAGAATCAGCAATGGAAACTACAAGGTTTTAGGGTTTCTGGCAATTCGTTCCTAATAATAAACACAAACAACTACAATAATGAACAACAAAAACAGGGATGATGCTTACTTGATTTTGGTGAAGTGATGATTGAAGAGGAAGAAGATGCAATGAAGTTGATGAAGATGGAATGCAGTTGATGATGACTGAAGTTGATGATGAATAAAGAAGATGGAATGCAGTTGATGATGATTGAAGTTGATGAAGGATTCTGGGTTTTTGAATGCTTCTGGGTTTTTGAATGAAGAGGATGAAGATGATGAGGAACAAAATGAAGGAATGAAGATAAAGAAGGTGGGGTTAGGTTAGATTAATAAAGACAAGGGCAATTTCAGAATTTTGCTTTTTTTAAAAAAATAAAAGGGGTGTGGGTAGTAATTTAGGGGGTGTTGGTAGCAATTTTGAATTATTTTTCATAAGAATATTTTTTATCAACAATTATTAGTCACTACTCTTATCTCAAATTTTTTCTCCAGATGAGATTATGGCTGAATATAATATTATCATGCAAAAATATATTGATCGCATAAAATATAATAAAATTCATTATCATTATCTAGTCATAAGAACCAATAAATTGATTGATATGTATAAAAAAAAAAAACATAATTAATATCACATCAAACTTATTACAATTCATTTATTATATGACTTTTAAAAAGAATAAAGAATATATATAAAAGTAAATAAATCACCAAATTCAAACTTCCCACAAAAATTAAAATTCTCAACAACAACCTCGGTTAAAATTCCATACTCATCCACAAATATATCTATTTATTTTTAATTAACCTAGCCTTTCAAATCCATTACTTCATAAACCAATTAATCTCATGCTATCAGGACCAAGGAATGTCAATTAATTCAGAAAACAATTTACATCACATATGGCACCATGAAAACTCTAACAGAACCACAGTCCTTCATTCCTCTAAACATAAGAAAAACAAGTGCTATTAAAATCCCACATAAATCTATATATATAGAGGGTTTTTATTTTTGGTGTGGTCTAATTTACTGCCAAAATGTCCTTTCCAGTTTACAATTTTCTTTTCAATTTAAACTTCTAAGTAACTACTACATGGCAATTTACTACTATTTTCCGCTCAACCATTTCTTAGTTAGTTAATTATATTTCATGGATTACAACAATTACAAATACAAATATTTTCTTTTTCAATTATGATAGGTAGGTTTATTGTGATATTTAGTGCAATCGTGCCCATGCCCATTTAGACGCTAGTACTAAATAATAACAATACAATCATTACTATACTCATTGAAAGCTACATGGAATTTTTTTTCTTGGAACACGAAAGCTACATGAAAATTGTAGGTAAGCAAAACATCATCATCATCATATATATTACACGTGTTTTTAAATATAAGAACTCTTGAGATTTTCTTAAAATCATCATTTTTTTTTAATTTTTTAAGTGTATTAACTATTTATTTACTAACTCACTCTTAATTATATTATTTTTTTTCTGTGATCTATGATAAATATTACAATATAAGAACTCTTGAGATTTTCTTAAAATCATCATTTTTTTTTAATTTTTTAAGTGTATTAACTATTTATTTACTAACTCACTCTTAATTATATTATTTTTTTTCTGTGATCTATGATAAATATTACAATAAAATATAAATTAATTATTTCTTTTTAAAGATAAATTAGTAAAACAACTTAAATTATTAACAAATTTAATGCTACAATTAATTTTTTAATTCTTTAATTTAGTCTATGAAATCTTAAATATAGAAATCGAGATAGTATTTTCAATTAGATCATGATACCACGTGCACATCTTTCCTATAAAAGAGGAAATAGCCGCGGAAAGGAAAAGGAATGGATATCATGGTGTGTTAATCAAATTTCTTGTTATTATTAACAGAATAAGGAACAAATCTTGCAATATTTTAAAGGGAGAAGATTTGAATTTGTTAGTTTGCACCACAAGCTTAGAGATTCAAGGAAGGAGGGGAAAGGTTCTCTTGAAAAAGTTCTCATACTTGGTGAAGGCAACTTATTTAATCTTTTGGGGCACTCTCTTAACTCCCAAGCAGTACTAGTTTTCATGATTTCTAATTTAATTTTAAAAAATTAATTGAATAATTAATCACCTATCAAATAATGATCAAGAAAAATATTATCATATAATTGTCACCCTAAAATTAATTAACTAAATAACAACAAAAATCCTAATTATTTAACTAATGGATAAAGCTATGACAAGATAGAACCTAGCATAGTCCAATTGAATTTTCAAATTGATTGTTGAAAACAAATTGGTTATGATACAATGTTTACACTCTTTTAATGATAGTTAAACAATACAAGAGAATAATTATTCATCTAACATTTGTTTGAGTGTGCAGAGAATACTTCAACCAAAGGAAATTGTTTGACTTCATTTAATAATAATCATATGGTTAATTATAATAACTAGAATATGGTCCACGCGTTGCAGAGATATATAGACTTTAATATATTAGTATTATTGTGAATAAAATTTTAAAATTTCAAAAATAATATAAGTTATTGATTTTGTTTGTAGAGTATTTTTTCCAAGTGAGTTTATTTGAGTAATTATTATATATGGGTTTATAAACACACATTTGAGAATTTGTAGAATGTCTTAGAGAACGTAATTGCAACTAATTCATGTATTAAATTTTACCCATGGCATTAATATGTTAAAATTTTAGTATATTTTATTGAAATTTCAAACTGTTAAAAAAATATTTAAATGTTTGATCAACCAATTTATAATTTAATGTCTTATATCATATTTCACTCATTAAATATTATGAGAAAATAGATCAAAAAGAATATTATGTAAAAAATGTCTATACATTAAAATGTAGTAATAAGTATAAAGTTAATAGTATATTAACCATTAACCATTAATGGTCTATATGATGGACCAAGTAATCTCTTAAAATTAATATGTTAATAGTGAGATGACAACATCCTATTTTGTTTGAAGGAGTAGAATAGCATAGATGTGTCAACAAACACTTATATAGCAAAATTAATAGGGAGATGGCAACATCCTAGTTTGTGAGGCTGTTTTAATAAAATTGTATATAAAAAATGGAGTATAAATACTTTAAAAGATAACTATAAAATATTTTATAGATCTCATTAAAAACGAACTATTTTTTGCATTAAATTTTTCACCATGATGATACTATGCAATATTTAGTTAGAGAAAATTAAACAATCGTAGAAACAAAAAATATGGGATATATAAACATTAAGTATTTATTATTCTTTATACGAGGAAACTTAAAGAGTTATGTGCTACACTTAGAGAGGTATGGCTACACTATTTAACTCCATGTGTTTAAAGATGAGGTGAGAAACATAGTGCAATTGTCATCATATAATATTTCATAACTTATCTATCACTGAAATTTAAGAGGTGTATTGGTGTTAAAAACATATTTCGGTGTATATCTAAAAGATATTTTGGATGACACATAACATGCTTCATAATAAAATATAAGCACAATTTGGTAAAATATATTTGCACCAAATATATACACACAACAATTGACCATAAAGATTACGTAACATATTATAATTATAAATAGAATTAAAACTCAAATATATAAACTAAAAAAATATAAAAAACTTCACAACATTTTGCTTATCTAAAAACACGTAAAATAAACATAAAAAGAATCACAAATTAGATGCAAGCAATTACAAAATTGTCTCCAATAAATCTAACACAAATTATAAATAGAAAAGTTACATAGAGACCAAAGTGTATGTGTTGTTGTCTTCCAATTTCCAAATAAATATAAGCAATATATGATACAGAATAACTTCCACAAATTGTTGTCATTTATATATTTAAGCGTTTAAAAGGACCAATATATTAATCGGAGTTAAAACCATAGAAAAATTATTACCAATAATGATGGAGCAGCAATGAGTGTCGATTAACTAATATTGATTGTACCTTAATTTATAACTCATTGCACATGAATAGTTATCTATAATATTAGATGTTAAATAGTAATAATAATAGTAGTAAAATGTGTGTTAAAGCAAATTGAAAGTGGAATAATAAGAAGGATGGAAGAGGAAGGATGAAAGCGTACCTTTTAGATGTGGCACATAAGATTTTTGTTGAGGTGACAATAATTGAATGAAATGACACAATATTAGATGATGTATTACAATTGTATTTAGAAGTCTATTTTAATATATTATTAGAATATTACCCGTGTTTTGCACGAGGTTTAAATTTTTTTGAATACGATATAATTTATTAATGTATTAATTTTGTAGATAGGTAAGGTTATAAGATGAATACATGAGATTGAAGAAATTGTAGGGTTTGTAATTAAAAAAGTATTTTTACTCCTGAAATAATATGATAAAAACAATGTTTTGCAAAAGTTTAATCATAAAAACTTAACAATTTTTTTAGGGATGAAAAAATTATTATTAATCAAAGTAGAACTAATCACCATTTTACAACTGTTTCGGGTCTATAATATCAAAAATCTTACCATTTAATTGACACCTCATAGACATAAAATATTAACTATGATTTAAGTGAAATTTTATATAATTGATAATCGTAGACTCTATTTTTATTAAAATATATAAGTTATCTGAGTAAAAAAAAGGTATATAAATTATGTAGAAATTATTAAAATTATAGCATTTTTCCGCCACATTTTAAAATGTTTCAAAAATGCTCATGGTAAATACATGCATGAATAACTATTAAGAGAAAAAGACATCAAAATCACTTATTAGATTGACTAATTGTTATTTGTGCATTACATACATGGTAAATATATGTGTCAATATAGTAATAATAATAATAAAAAGGTACAAAAGTTGTATATTGATTATTTTAATATATAAATAAGCATTTAACATTATTTGAATGTTTTATCAATTATATTGCTAATTTTTATAAAAATATTTTTGTTTAAATATTATTTATTTATTTTTGTTTAAAAGGTTATGTGTTTGTAATTGATTATTGGGTTTTAAGTTGTGATGATTATGTTTTTATATATTTTGCGGTCATTTAAGATGATATGTTGTAATTATTTAAATATAATTAAAATGTTGTGATCTATTTATCTGTAATGAATTACCAAGAGTAATTAAATATGAAATAAAGTTTATTATAAGAGTTATGTTTTTTATTGTTAGTTTTAATCATAGAGTTATGAAATTAAATTGTGATTGTTGAGGCAAAAACTATGTTTTAATGACAACAAACCTTATGAAATAAAAGATTAAGTTTTATGAATGGTGGTCTACTAATGATTGCACTTGTGTTTTGTTTAAGGAACATTGTAACAGCCCGATTTTTTTTTAAACAAATTAAAATTCATAATAAAGAGAGAAATACCTTTGGATAAAATATTTAAGTCGTACCACAACGACAAAAGTCAACAATAATTACAAACAGCGGAAACGGTTTTGAAATGAAAATCCAAAATATTTAAAACAGAAAAATACACCGGGGCTATGAGACCTATCCAACGTAGCTCATACCCCTGGGGTATTCTCGGCAGACACCTGTACAAAAGCACTGCCCCAAGAATTTTAACTTCCCCACGTCAAAAAGTGGTACAAGGACCCATCAAAATAAAAGTCAAGCTGACAATATATGGTATAGGTACAGTTTTCCAGAATGAAATAAATACAACCACAACAGATAGACATCTAGCCCCTATACAGCCATCTAATCTGATCATGCTACAAAAAAAACTATAACCCAAGTGATCTCCACGTGCCCCGCATAAATCCTTCAGACACAGCAGTGGTCAGGTAAGTCTAACTCCGTTCCCATCTCCAGAGTACTAACTGGTAGGACGATCCTGATTCCCATCTGAGGGCAAAGCCCAGATATCCACAATAATTGTAAAGGTCACCAACCGAAATTAACAAACATCACATAGCATTTAAATTTTAAATGCACAAAATAACCTTTCAACTTAGCATACATCTAGAAAGGGTTTTAATATGCCACACATGCATAATCAAAGTTGAAAAATGAAGTTTTTAACCAACTGCACTATCGTATTTGAATACAGCATCCTTGTATCCGAATACAACTGTGAAAATGGCATAATTTCAATTTTGAAAATGTTTCGATATCATTCAACGCTTACCACATCTAGTCAATCAATAACACTCATCAAATACGGCACAATTACAAACCACAATCGAGTATGTATATACAACCATCACAGTATATCAAACATGACCCGCGTGCCAAGCACCCTAATGAAATGCGTATATGCCAATGCACATGATTCTGGAATTCCAAACCAAAACCCTCCTCGAAAGGGCGTAAATCATAATTGTACGGTCTCTCACAGACCGGTACTAATTATCAAGGTGCAATCTCTCACGGATCAACACAATTTACTATCGTACAGCCTCTCACAGACCACTACTAATTTTCTATGTGTGCAATCGCTCACAGATCAACACGACTTACAAGATTGCAATCTCTCACAGATCAGCACGACGCAAAAATCCCCGCAAGGATAAGATGAACCAACTATTCACATAGCATCATCTCGTGGCCCATCACGGTTACCACTATCACTATGGCCCATCGCGGTCACCATGTACTATGAAATGCATGAGCATACTCTGACTCTTTTCACCACAACCATTAAGTAAATGCAGCTATTAAAAGATTTCCCTTTTTTAATACTCATTTAACACTAATGATTTTTCAATCTTTTCACAGAGCATACTCAAACATATATTCATCCATAAAATTCATAACGCATACGCCATCAATTATGGATACATCAATCGCACATTCACCACACATCCACATCTCAAACACAACAAATTCAATCAATTCAAATTCCAAAATTTCACACCAAATTTAATCATGAATCACCCGTATTCACAACTCCACATTTTCAAACATAAACCACCAAATTTAATCTCCAAAATTTTCAACCATAAATCACCAAATTTAATCTCCAAAATTTTCAACCATAAATCACCAATTTAAAACTCCACATTTTTAAACATAAACCACCAAATTTAATCTCCAAAATTTTCAACCATAATCCACACATAAATCACATCTCAAAAATTCATAATATTAATTATGAACACATAAACCACACCAAACTTGAATCACCACAACCCACATCTCAAACACATTAAATTCAACTTCCACAATTTCACCCATAAACACATTAAATTCATTTTCCTCCAATCTACACATAAAATACATCTCAAAATTCATAATATTAATTATGAACACATCACTCACACCAAACATGAATCACCACAACAACATTAATATCTCAGAGTTCTCCCCACCGCTAACTCGGCGCCAACAGCCTCAATTCCTTTTCGAGACTCAAGGAGCTAGCTACATAAACATAAATATTTATAACAATTTGTTCACAACTAAGTTTATCCAACCGCAACAAAATTCTAAAATTATATCTTTTTCACACACCAAACTTTTACAACCAAATAATCTACATTATTTAGTTAAAATTAAATAAAACAAATATTGTCCAAATCACACGTACGCACACTCGACTATTAAAGCACCAAAATTTTGAGTTAATAAAATACTCTAAACTTTTTCTTTTTAAAATTTCAACTTTATTTCAAACTCATTTATTTGAAAATAACTCATTTCGTAACTCAAACACGTCAAAATCAATTTCTTTTTTTTTTTGTTAACCATTACTAACAAAATCGACCACATTAATCACATTAATTCAATCTCAGCAAATCGCACACAATTCACATCAAACTACATCTCAATCGCGTCAATTTTAAATTCCACTAATTCACGCATAAACGAATTAAATTCATTTTCACCATTTTACATATCAAATACACCAAATCTCTTTTCCATAAAATCACATATAATGTCCTAAATGCAAACTAAAAGTTTGGAAGGAGCCCTTACCTTAACGATAGCTTAAACAACCAATTACGGTACCACGATAAATTCCGGTAAAATATTTTGTTCGCACGTCACTTCGAAAACTAGCTCACTAGCACCGCAGCGTGGAGGTGAGCAACTTTCTCTTCTGTTACTTCGCGAGATGAAGCTTAGATCTAGAAGAAAATGGAGGTTTTGTATTTATGAGTTTTGATTTTTTTTTGTTTTTGTTATGAATGCTGGAGGAAGAAAGAAAGGAAAGCAGCGTGAATGGCAGGGCGTAAGGTTTCTCTCTCTGTTTCGTATTTTTCTGCCTTCCTCACGTTTTCTATATATATATATACTTATACTACTAACTAATATATATATATATATACATTGCTTACCATAATAATATTATATATATATATATATATATATTATAATTAAACCAAATCAATAAATATCTAAATATTTATTCACACATCGCTTCACTCACATCTCAAATTATTTTGATAAAAATATCTATTCTCATTGCAAATCAATTGACAGGTAAAATTTTTAGCAACTATAGATATTTTTAACAAAATAGTCCGATAATAAATTTTCCGCAACGTAATTAAATTATTTCTCGCCAAATAATTTTAAACGGGTCTCATAAAAATATCATTGGCATTTAACACACAAAATACCATTAAAATTGGCTAAAAGCCTCATAATTCAACACCAAAAATATACTAAAATTGCATAAATTAAAATTTAAAACTAAAGGTCTTACAAACATGAATTGCATAAGTGTACAAGCAAGAAGTCATTCACTTCATCAAAGTGCATAAGTATCCACTCAATAATGAAATAATCTCAAAAGAAATGTATCAGATATCAATCAATCAAGAGAATGATTATTACATCTTCAAGATAGCATCTTCATGAAGAAGATGATCAAGTACAACAATCAATTATCACACTATGTTATAAATCACAAGAAAGATCATTTGAAAATGACGCAAAAACACAAAGATAGAACGAAGAACGTTCTTGACAGAAGTCTGGAAAATGGAGAACGTTCTCCACAATTCTGAGATTTCAAGAACAAATGATCTCCTTTGTTGAAGAAGAAGTTACGCCTGGATTTCGCAATCATTGTTTCTGTATTTCAAAATCATGTGATCTGTACTCTTGAAGGAATATAAAGGATTCATCTCAGCAAAGAATCAATTCAAAATATAGAGTGGAAAAGCTATGGATTATGATGAATCAAGCAAGTTCAAGCAAGACTGATCATTATCCAGCTTGACTGTCAAGAACAAAGAACGTTCTTGAAACATATGCTTCATTTGCATATCTGAGATATGTGCACAAGTAATGAAAGGCTCATGGAATACTATCAATAATAAATAAATTAAAGGTAACAGATCAGCATTCTAGTAAAACGAAGAATGTTCAGTTAAGAACATTCTTGATTCAAGAATGATCAATCTCCAGCATATTAACATTAATCTCCAGAATGTTAACATCAATCTCCAGAGTGTTAACATCAATCTCCAGAATATTAACATCAGTCTTCAGAATGTTAACACCATTCTCCAGCATGATAACAATCAATCTCCAGCATATTAACATCATTCTCCAGCATGTTAACAATCAATCTCCAGCATGTGGACATCATTCCCAGCTTGTTTTGCACGAATCAAAAGGCAATCTTAATATGAATATATTAAGCACATCTATGAGATGTTTTGTGTGCAAAAACAAATGATCATCACAGTCAAGAATGAGAAGATACATATCAGACATTATTATCACAGAAGCAAAAAACGCAGGATGTTTAAGTCAAGAACATTCATGGTTTAAAAAGTCTAGTCTTTAGTCAAATCTGACACATGACAGTTGGACACTTTTTCAATAGTCAAATTAGCTGTTATCAACCTTCTTGAAGTCTTTAAAAGGAACCCCAAGCTCAAGGAAAAATCATAGCTTCAAGAGCAAAGCAATACATCACTTACATACACTTACATACTTGAAAGCTTCTCAATCACAAACAAAAGGTTCGGTTCTGTTTTCTTCTTCAAATATCAGAATCATTCTACTGAATTCTTTTGTAAAGAATCTAACCTCAAACAAGATTTGAGATTACTCAGATTCTGCCAAACACTTTAAATCATTATTGTGTAAACTCAAGACTATGAGGGTTGTTTATAGTTTGAATAGTTTGTAGAAAATCCTTTTATGGTTAAAAGGTGAATTGTAAAGTCCTCTTTAAAGATTGATAGGTGACTTGATTGAATCCTTTCTGGGTGGAAAGGATTTGCTGTTACAGATCAAGGTTGATCTGAACAAAACTGTGTAAAACCTAGAACGTTCTCCGTTTGAATACTTAATGGAAAATCTCACGGTTGTAAGGACTGGACGTAACCCGGGTTGGGTGAACCAGGACATATCCGTGTGTGATATTTCTTATCTTATCTCTATTTACTTTTAGTCTTTTTGATTATCAAGTTAAATTGTTGATTTTAACTAACCAAGAACGTTCTCCGTTTTCTGTTTTCAGAACCAAGAACGTTCTTCGTTTTCTGTTTTCACAACCAAGATCAATCTTAAGTTATTTTCTTAAGTTTTTAACAGGAAATTTTAAATAGTTGAATTTACAATTAAAACTCCCCCTTCCTTGCAAATTGACATTGTTACTTCAGTGATGATTATGTTTTTATTATATATTTTGTGGTCATTTAAGATGGTTGTTACATTTTAATTATTAAAATTTAATTAAAATATTGTGATGTATTTAGATGTAATGAATTATCAATAATAACTTAATATGAAATTAAATTTGTAATATTAGTTAAGTTTTTTATTGTTAGTTTTTTAATCATAGAGATGTATGCAAAGTTATGGTATAAAATTATAGAGAATGGTTATTCTTTAGAGATAAGGTTAGTTTTTTGGGTTTATTTTTTTCACCAAATTCATCTTATTACAAACGCGGCATGAATAAATTGTATTTTCTTAATTGTTTGTCTTTTCTTCTTCTTTGTGGTATTAAGATAGTTGTTACATTTTAATTATTAAAATGTAATTAAAATATTGTGATGTATTTAAATGTAATGAATTACCAATAGTAACTTTATTTGAAAATAAAGTTTGTAATAATAGTTATATTTTTTTATTGTTAATTTTTTAATCGTAGAAATGCATGAGTTAGTGCTTATGGCCGAGTGGGTACCAAAACAAATTTGCAAATCTATTTGACATTGTAATCTCTTGGCTAAAGTAAACTGTAATACTTGGTTATATTCAATTATCTATTATATATAGTTGAGCTAAAAATCTAGAAAAATAAAGGAATTGAAAATATCATTTTGTGGTTTAAGAATTCAAAAATGTTCAACGGACTCTTAGTTAAAGAAAAACAAATGATTTGTATCCAAAAGAAAATGTGTTGCCAATATTAAAATAGAGCTGAAAGACATAGATAAAAAAAAATAGAAGATGAGTAAAATTAAATGGAGAAAGAAAATGACCTAAAGATAAGCTTTGATCTAGTTTATGAAATCACTAAAAATGTTATATAATGTCACATTTCTCATTGATATTTGGGGTGAGAATTGAGAAACCATATTAGATTAGAACTGAATAGATAAAAAAAAGAGGAAAAATAGAAAATGGATAAAATTTAAGTGGAGAAAGAAAATGACCTAATTTGATTGAGGAAATCACCAAGAGGTTACACAATCTCACATTTCCCATTGATACTTGGGTAAGAATTGAGAAGTCATGAAGGATTTAATGTTGTGTAAACGATAAAACTTTGTATCTAAATTGTGCTATCCACCAATGTTTAAGAATGAATGGAAATAATAATTCTTGAGATAACATAAGATAGGATGTATTTGATTACCAACTAATCTGAATATGCAAAGTTAGAAATGGAGGAGCATTGAAAGTTGATTGAAGTGAGAAGATAGTAAAATAATTTTTATCAGGAGCTTTGATAGTAAAATTATTTTCATGAAGAGTTTTTGTGTGTGGGTTTTCAACATATGTATATGATGATGTGTGAGATGCAAAAGCTAAATTTTTTAGAAATAAAAGATGTAAGATGAATTGTAGAAGCATATGAAGGCCACATAGGAATATAAGTGATGTGAAACAAATGTTATGATGTGGCACATAAGTGTGTGATGTGTCAATCAATAGATTTGGAGGTTTGTTTTAATATATTATAATAGATATTATGGCATTACGCCCTAAGGAATTTAGCAACATTTGGCTGCTAAAGATCAAAAGATTATTAGTTCAATAAAAAAAGACGCATTCATAGATACACTTCAATGTCTGCATCTAGTAATGATGTCGTTTGATATGAGCGAAGTATCAAACGATGGAAATATCATAAGAATTTATTAGAAGTCTGAATCCAATCGCTAAAGAAAAATACCTGATAAAGATTTTATGCTATTGACTATGTAATGATCATCTAAAAAGTAATTTCAGTTACGCAACTTTATGTGCTACATACAACATCTACAATATTAGCGGTTATATTTTCAACAACTAACTCTCAATGAATCTATTCTGAAGCTCTATACAAGGAACTTCATTCAAATTCAAAAGTTAACAAACTTCCACATATCAAATAGATTTTTGTTGGTCAGACAAAGATATGAAACACAATAACATCATGATGAAAGTCCTTATGAGACAGTTCTAATAAATGTCTATGAAAAGAGAAAAGAAGAAAAATGACTTGGTGAATTCAAGATCATTATGAGAGAAAAAGAAAAAGACTAAGTTCAAGTTGTATAGAAATTATTCAGAAAAAATCATTGAACAAGATGAGTGTAATTCTAAATTCTTTCTCTTGAGGGTGATTAGATCATGTTGTTAATCAATCAAATATTTCAGTGTATATTTTCTATAAGAGAGTTATAAACTGGAACTAATATAGGATTATATTGTAATATCTTCTCTTATGAGTGCAAGAATCCTAGATGACTTTGTATAACATCTGATACAAACTCACAACTTTGTATTAAAGCAAATTCTCTTAGTAAGAAGAAAATTAGATGTAGCAATAGATTGTTGTGAACAAATATAAGAATCAATGTGTGTTTTGCTTCTTCCCTTCTCTCCTTATTTTTTTTTATGTATTAAGTTTTTTATGTCTTATCTTCGATTTTCTCTTAACAAATGTTTTCTAAAATAAAATTAAACTTTTGATAAAAAAAAAAATTAAAAAGTTTTAAAATATATAACACAATTCAAACCCTCAATTTGTTGTAATTTATAGTACCTTTATTGATTTTGATTCATCATTACAAATTAGATTTGTGAAATTATAATTGTCATTCTCTAATTATTTATATGTTGAATGTCAATATGTTGTTTATGTAGAACATGTACTACACACTAAATATCCGAATGAAAATTTCAATGAACTTACTTGTGTTTTTAAATTAACGTGTGATTAGTTTTCTATATTTTGACAACAATATAATTTTGTTAATCATTAGATTTTAAAATATGAACTTTAATTTTTAATCACAAGAATAAATTTAACTATTTTGAATATTTAAATTTACACAATTATTTAATTTAAAAAAAATTAATATAGGTGCACATCCACGTTTTAATTAGTTTTGTTGACTTGCAACAGACTACTCAAATTGTATTATAATAAGAGTTTCATTTGCTATTTTTCTCTATTTCAAATTATCTATTTTTCTCTATTTCAAATTATCTATCAGTTTACAATATCAATACAACATTTATTATATTTTTTTCGATAATATACTTTTATTTATTGTATTTTAATTAATTCATCTAACAACTCTATTAACTACTATTAACTACTATTAACATAAATATTTTTCTAAATAAAACTTATTTTATTATTGAATCAACCCAACTAATAATTTTCTTAAAATTAGACGAGACAAAATTAGTTTTTAAGTACTTTAGGGCTAGCTAGCAATTCTTAAATATTGTGCATAACTTTTAAGATATTTGTTAAAAAATAAAAAATGGTAACTGTCTTTTAAAAAGAGAAAATTTTAAACACTTAGAAAATTTAAATACACATTTTTAATGAAAATTTTCTAGACACTGTTAGGCATTTTCCTTAACTTTATTTTGGGATATCTTATGCCTAGTTGTTGATTGAATTAAGGTTGGTTTGTCCTTTTTAAATAATGGTAGCACTAAAAAAAAAAGCTATCTAAAAGTCAATGCAACATTAATATGTTGCTTGCTAATGAACATTCGCGTACTTGAGTAAATGGTAGTCACGTGATATATCTAACTACCTCTATCTCCATGCTATTATATCACAATCACCTCGTGTCGGTCACCCCACCTTTCTACCTAACTGGTTGGTGATTTATTTCATAAATAATTAAATAAGTTTTTATTCTTATAAATATATTATGTTTTATTTTTAATTTTTTAAATTTTATTTATAATTTTGATTTCTTTTAAGTCAATTTATGTCTGTCAGTTAAATTTTTGAACAATTTTTTGCATGTATTTTTAGAATATTATAAGAATGTCTCTCACAAAAATTTAAAATATTTTTATAAAAAATAAATTAAATATTAATTTTTAAGCACGAAGAATTTTAAAATTCAAATTTAATTCTTCATTTGTTAAATACATTCAAATATTTTGTGGAGAAAATTCTTATAATGTTTTAAATATAAGTATAAAACATCATTCAAAACTTGAAATGATACAAGTGAGTTGACTTAAAAATAAGAACTAAAACTATAAATGTAAAATATTTGAAAGACCATTTAATGAAAAATTTTAAAAAGATTAAAAACGAAAAATTGAAAGACCATTTAATGAAAAATTTTAAAAAAAT
>JBBPBQ010000003.1:43778235-43831044 GCA_037974755.1 Cicer yamashitae
ATTAAGTAGTATGTATAAAGTAATATATCGTTATCAATCAATAGTATATATATATAAAGTAATATATATATTACAAAGTAAGGTTTTTAATGTTACGTATCGCTTTCATATTAGTTCTCAATTTTTTATTTTTTATCAATATATTTTTCTCACTAAACTTCATTATTTATTCATTCATTCATTTTTTGAAAAATAATTCCATTATTTATTTTTGCTTTATATATAAAATTATTTTGTAGAATAAATTATCAATTATCACTCTCTATTTTGGTTTCTAAAGTATTTATTTATAAAATCATTTTATATAAAAATAAAACTTTCTCAGCAAATTATTTATATCTAATTTTTTAGAATAAACCATCAATTTGGTCCTTAAATTATCACACTCTCTCCGATTTGATCCCTGAACTATATAAGTATATCAAGTAATCCTAAACTATGATTAATTAATCAATTTAATTTCAAATTTAAAGTATGAGATACAATGAAAGTTCAAGAATTAAATTGATGAATTTACGATAGTTTATTAATTATTTATTATATTTTTATAGTTTAGAGACTAAATTAAAGATTGATTAATATTTTAGAAACTAAATTAATTGTTTATTCTATTTCTTATTAATTTATAATTTTATTTATTATATGTCAAGATGACTCTGAGATTTTTCTTCCAAGTCATCCCATACCAAACTTTTAAGAGTTTGACTTTTGCTTATTAACCTTTTAAAGATAGCTCAAATGTTCTTTTCAAAACTATTAACATAAATGATTTTTTTAATAGGTTAATAGAACTAATCACTCTTTTAAAAAGGTAAAATTAGAGTAAAATAAAGTTTTTGATATATAATAAATCAAGTTTAAATTTTAGTTTTTTTAAAATATATCAAATCAATTTATACAAAATATGATCTGATCCGATTTATTTTCAACTCTATAGAGTTTTATAATAAGAGACATAGAATAATAATAAAAAAAAATTTAGTTTACACAAAAAAAATTATTAATCAAAGAAAAATTATATTTAGTTTGTTCTATAATAATCGACACCTTTGTAAAAATAAAATACGACTTAAACAAGTGTGACTTTTAGTTTTTAATACAATTTTAATTATAATTTATGATTGTATTATTTAAGTGATTCACTTTCAAATTGTTATTCTCTATTTTGAATTTATGATAAAAAAAATATATTGATGATTACTTCCTCTATCCATTATTATAAGACCTATTTTGATATTTTTGTGTCTTTATAAGATTTTTTTATTCAAAATTCAACATATATTAAATATTTTTTTATAGGCAAATGTTAATAAATAGTTAAATTATATTAGGGATAAATATCAAAAAGTAATACAAATTTATAACAAATTTATTACTCCAAATGCTTTTCTTAATATTCGTGAAATTTATCTTAATGTCCGCAGATTTTACTATGGAATCTTCTAATAAGAGACGAAGGGAATAAATAGTTAAATTATATTAGGGATAAATATCAAAAGTAATACAAATTTATAACAAATTTATTACTCCAAATGCTTTTCTTAATGTCCGTGAAATTTATCTTAATGTCCGCGGATTTTACCATGGAGTCTTCTAACAAGGGAGGAAGGGAATAATAAAAATAGTTTATCTATTTTTGGACGTCATAAAGATGATTTATTCTTTTAGAAACAAAAGAAGGATAATTTTTAAAATAATAATACTCTTTTGTCATATACCCCTCGTCTCGCAATTAATGTTACTTTAGCAAAAAAAAATTGTTTGAAAATAAATATAATTTTTCAGTTTTCAATATTTTTGGACGTCATAAAGATGATTTATTCTTTTAGAAACAAAAGAAGGATAATTTTTAAAATAATAATACTCTTTTGTCATATACCCCTCGTCTCGCAATTAATGTTACTTTAGCAAAAAAAAATTGTTTGAAAATAAATGTAATTTTTCAGTTTTCAATATTAATTATTTTTTCTCAATTGTACCTCTAATTAATACTATATGTATTCTTCGAAAAGACTGTATTTTATTTTGTATTTTGGATAGTGGAAAACAAATATTTAACAAGGACAATTTGGTAAAAAATAATATTCTCTTTCTTTTATTTGTTCTCAATTCCTAATATATATGAAATAAATAAAAATAATATTATTGATTGAATAAGTTTTTAGCCCATATAAAATTTTAATATTTGTTTTAACCCTTCAAAAAATATTCTTAATTTTTTAGTTTAAAAATTTCTTATTTTAATGGTCTATATTTTTAAGTCAACTAATGTGAATTCTTATAATTTTTGAATGATTTTTCGATCATATTTAGATTGTTATAAACATATCTCTTACAAAAAATTAGAACTTTCTTATAAAAGATGAATTTAATATGAATTTTTAAATATTTTATTATTTAATAATTTATATTAAATTTACATTTTATTTTAACAAATTAATTTTTTGTATAAAAATTACTATAATATTCTAAAGGCTAAATTGCACCTGTGGTCCATTAACTTAATTTCAGTTAACGTTTTAGTCATTTATATATATATATTTTTTTTCTCGATTTGGTCCTTTCATTCTTTATTTGATGTTGTTAGACATGAAAATATGAGTTTATTTAAAGATTTAAGTTATGAATTTGATGAAATTTGCATATATTGAGGATGATAATTAATTTTATAGGTTTTGTTTGAAATTTTTTATGAATTTTTGCAAAAAAAAAAAAAAGCATAACATTGTTGACATTTTAAAATATAAGAGATCAAATTATCACTTAAAATTAAAATAAAATACCACATCAAGAAAAAAAATAAATGAGTAAAACTTTAACTGAAATTAAATTAAGAAATCACAGTACAATTTAGCCTATTCTAAATATCCTAGACAGTATCATTCAAAAATTATTAAAGTATACATAAACTAACTTAAAACCAATGACCAAAATTAAAAACTAGTAAGAACTAAAAAAAAATTAAACTAATAATAAAATATTTAAATTTTATAAAGATTTAACTGCTATATTATATTTTCTAGAGCAGTGTGAAATTGTCAAATTCGAGGGATTCAATTAAATTCACAGTACTGTCTTACTTGTATATTACAACCACTTTTCGCGCTACAAACTTTCATTTCTCGAGGTGACCACATTGCTTTTTTCTCGTTGAAGAGCGAACTCACAAAAACTCTTGTTTCGCAATCTTCTTCTTACTCAAAGCTTTTGGGACTCTAATTCCAAATCATATCGTTAAGGTTTATTCTTATTCTTATTATTAAATTAAATTGTATCTTCTTTTCCTCACTCATTCTTATTATAATCCATAGTGAATCTAATTGGTAAGTTTGCAAATCTGAATCACTTGCATTTAGCATCTTTGATGCTTTACTGAAACAATTTTTCTTGCCATGCATGCTTAGAAGGGAAATTCAAGAGTGGTTTTTTCTTTAACAAAATGTTTTCATTTTTAACTATATTCAAAATAGGAGCTTTAGTGACAAATTTAAACATCAACACAGAAATTGTAAAGCTCTGTTATGTTAGGCATATATTTTCAAACACATATAAGCTTTGATCTAGAACTTGGATTTGAGCTCAACTCAATCCCAAAAGCTAGCTAGCTTGTGAAGTATAAAAAGTTAGTTACAAGTTGGTTAGTATGTTAGTTACCTATTGTTAGGATTTTTAGCTTATTCTAATATCCTAACAAACTTGCAACTAACTTTAACAATCTCCAACTAATTTTAACTCTAAGGGTTCCTCCCCATTTATAATCAATGTTCAACCCATGTAATTATTTGATGTGCCACTCTCAGTTAGAGTTGTGTTGTTAAAATCGCGAGTTAAGGTATCAATTTTGAGTAGATTCAGCTGTAAACTCGAATTTTAACAAATTCAAAAATGAAACCGGATTAACCTCGGGTTGACTCGCAACGAACTCTGTAAAACTTGGTTAAACTCACCACAATGCATGGTTGAAGTTATAATCATATATGATATAATTGATTTGTTTTTTTTACAACTTAATTGTTGAACATTGTGTTGTTCATGTACCAGTTGCTTTTGTAGGTAATCATGAATTCAAAAGATACAACAATGGATGATACAACAAAACAGCTTCCAATAGAGGAAACAACAGTTATAGAAAGAGATATGATTAGCACATTACATGAAAGCATTCTTGATCACATCCTATCTTTCCTTCCAATCATAGAGACTGTTCGCACTAGTGTCTTATCAAGAAGATGGATTGAAGTTTGGACATTGATGACCAATCTACATTTTGATGACAGTTTGAATTATTTTGAGAAGAAGATGGATAAACAACAGTTTGTGAATTTTGTTGAAAAAGTGTTTCTTCACTTTACTAATTCAACCATCAAAAGCTTCTCTCTTTGCTTAACTTGTTATCAATACGACGCATCGTTGATAAATTCATGGATCTCTTTTATATTGGAAAGAAGAGTTCAAAAGATTCATATTCAGTATGCTGATAAACTTTCCATTCCTTCGAAATTACTCTTTAGCTGCAATTCTTTGGTAGAATTGGTACTTCAAGGTAGATTTAATCTTACTCTTCCCGTTTCGGTTTGTTTGCCAAATCTTCAAAACATTAACATTTCTGGGATTAAGTTAGTGAGTGATTTTGATTCCTCCAATTATTCAAAAGATATAACTCTTAGTTTCCCAATTCTCAAAGTGTTTGAAGCTAGAGGATGTGAATGGTCAACAATGCAAAACATTAGTTTACAAGTACCTCTACTTGAGAGGCTTTCCTTAGCAATATGGAATCATCATTCAAATGAATCATGTAAATCAATCATCAAGGTTTATAGTCTGCACCTAACAGATTTTTCTTATGAGGGTGATCTCAAACAGGACATCGTTTTGTGTGGTTCGTCGTCGATTCATAATGCTTCTATTGTGATTGTTATTGATGAAGATAAAAAGGATAGAATGGAAAAAGATGGGTTTCGAGCATGTAAGCTTCTCAGGCAAATCCCTGAAGTCGAACGGCTGAAATTATTGTTTTACAAGGTATGCTTGATTTTTATAATATATGAATGAAAATAGTGTTACATAACAACTTATTTTATTATAATAAAGCTATGTGTGATTGAAAATGCATTTAAAAAATAAAAGATGCACATATATTAAGCCGGTGTAAACAATAAAAAAAAGTTTAATAAGGGTCACTTTAAAATATTGAGAAGTTCATTTGAACACTAATTTTCCTTTTTCTGTGATAAAACTAGAAGGTGAATTGTTTCTACCAACATTAAAAGTAAACTAAAAGTGAAATGGATTTAAAATAAATGATTTGTTTAGCACTAAACACAAATTTAAATCCCAAACTCCGTTTCTTTCTACTCCGAATTCAAATCCTTAACAGAATCGAAAACAATCTTTCTAGCACCAAACACATAACTCTCGCCACCGAAACTGCGCGACAGTTCAAAGAAGCGTCACAAGTTTTGTGTGGTTCTTCATCGGCTGCGGATGGTGGGGGTCCCAAAACTTCTTTGTTTTTATTTACTTTTTTTCATTTTAAATGATTTTTGTTCTTGCTTTTTATTTTAATTTTAAATGAGTCAGCAGTAAAGTCGACACATCAGCATCATTACCTTGTCACACAGTGCCATGTAGGTAAGAACAAGCAACATCAACATTTTTTCTAAAAAAAATTCAATAAAAAATGAAATTAAAAGTATTTTAAAATTACAAGTTTAAATTAAAAAAAAATTACAATCAAAATGACTCGGTATTTACATAGACTTTTGCATATTTAAGTCTAAAGAAAAGTATTTGGTATATTAGTTTTCTCTTTTAAATCTTTAAGCCAGAAAATATATACTAATTTCGAAAGGAAATTAGATTAAGCTTGAAAATCATGTATTAGTGGCTAGATTTATTAGTAAATGTATTCAATTAAAGGGTTTTAGTAAAAGGTCAATAATTGTGACATGTGTCACTGCATCAAGTTTTCTATAAATGTAATTGAGACTACAACAACTAAGTATCGATTATGATTTTTTCAATATCAAAAATTACAATTGTAATTGCAACTACAATTTAAATCTTACTAATTTCTACCTATTTTGCATCTAGAATGAAAACTGATAAAAAAAAATAAAAAAAAAACTCAAAAATTTGATTCAAGTTTTTTTTTTCCAACAGGTTTTAAGGCATGCTAATGATATTTTCACCAATCTGCCTGTTTTTGAAAAGTTGACTTATCTGCAACTAAATGAGGTCACTGGTGAAGCTTTGTTGCAATTACTCCACAATTCACCGATTCTTAATACTCTTGTTTTACTCAATGTAAGTTTAGGTACTTTGGTCTTTTGTTCAAAGAAATTCAAAGTTTTTGTTTATATGTTTATTATATTATATATATCATAAAATAATTTAAATGTTATATAATTCATGATTCACCAAAATTTCAGGGAGTATCCAACTTAAATAAAGATGACTTAACTTCTGTAATGGTGCCTCACTGCTTTCTGTCAAGCTTCAAAATATTTCAATTTAAAGGTTTTAATGCGAACGAGTGTGATCTTTGTCTGGTAAAATTCATGATGGCAAATGCAACAACCTTGGAAAAGATGACGATATCTCCGGCATTTTGGATGCGATATGCCGATATTGACTTCGGAAAAGTTAAGGAGGAGATACTGTCATTACCAAAGTGTTCTAGCTTTTGCATGATAGAATTTTTTAATATCAGTAGTTCCTGAAGATTTTCAGAACACTTCCATGAGTATTTGTGCCACATCTGTTTAAGATAACTAGTTTTATTGTATTGAGTTACTACATTATAGCAATGCAAAATATAAGAGGTTTCTCTTGTTTGTTTTGGTTTTCTATTAGAGTTTACTTTATAATGTTATTGTTTTCTGTTGAATATTCCAATGATAAGTTTACTGATAAGCTGACAAATCCCTTGAGGGGTAGCAATTCCCTAATCTTGAGTCGTGCTAAAAAGACAATGTAGTCGCTCTGCAATCGGAAACATAAATATAACTGATCTAATTTTGTGATTAAATATCGTGTGTTTTTTCTTTCACATTTTTCTATCTTTATTATTTCAATTAGGATGGTTGTTTCATACATATATGTCACACTACACATCGAGCAATTCAAATTCTAATTGAAAAACCATCATAACTTTGTATCAATATTCTTAATTCTAAACATTCAAAATTCTTCAATGAAAATAACAAAACCTAAATTGTAGATACTTCTCACACAAGTTGTTTCTAGTATTACCATTTATAATATAGAATTGAAGTATTCTATAAAAATAATCATATTTTTATTCATATAAAATTGTTATGTAAATCGCTCTAGTCTCTATTAGAACGTCAATATATATTTGTTTACTGTTTTATTTTTTGCATACATATTTATGATATTATCAAAATTTCCACAAAAAGAAGAGATCTCAAAATTTGTTTTCTCAGTCTATATTTCTATTACTTTTATCTTGAGTTTTGTGTCGTCTAAAAAATTCAAATTTAAATAATTTCAAGTTTAAAAAATTTAAATTTTTGTGGAAGAACTTATTATAATGTTCTAAACATGCTTACGAAAAATCATTCAAAAATTTAAACATAAAAAAATAATTAAATATGTTTTGTTCCAGCAGGAACTAAAACTGCTTGTAGGATTATTTTTTATGGACAAAATATATGAGTTTATAACATGGACTAAAAATGAAATTTAAAATTTTATAAAGACTACAAAATTATTTAACCCTAATTTTTATACATTTATCAGACTTTGATACACCAAAATATGGAAGTATGAGTATCAAACATGTATTAAATATTTATACTTCTAAGATATGGTAGGATACATATCATAGTAGTATTAGAATTACGTCGCGGTCGTTGCGGAAAATGACAAATTGAAAGAAATTAATTACAAGTTTGTTTGAAAAAAATAGCTGCCACAATTGTTTATTTATCAAGAAAATAATTGACAAAACCCTTTAAAAAAGAAGAAAAAAAAATGTATTTGAAATTAAATTCTGAGTTTGATGTCGGTTATATAAAGAGAATGTATTAACACCCTATAATATTTATTTAAAAATAATACCTCTAATTAAATGTGCAAAAATAATTTTAACTTTAAAAACATTTATTTTACCTCTAAATAAGAAAATATAATAAAATTGAATTTATTTACAAAAAACATAGAAATTGATATTTGTAAAAAAAAAGAGAAAAAAATTAAGAAAAATTATTATTTAACTAACTAGAGTGCTTTCTAATGTGATATATATATATATATATATATATATATATATATATATATATATATATATATATATATCAAATAAGTAGCATATGTACATGTATTTTCATATTGACTGGTTCCTTATTCGAGAATTGATTCAAATGGGTCTTTTAATTCAGTGTGGTAGAGTAACGTCATGGTAAGGCGTAGGTCATCGGTTGAAATCCGATAAGGGGTTTTTTTGTGCACCCTCCTCAATGCAATAGAGAAATCAAAAGAACGTAGTTCTAAAGTAAAAAATACAAATGTGTTTATTAATTTTAACTATGGATTTGCGATTAAAAATAATTTGATTTGAGAGAAAATTTAAGATTAGTAATTTATAACAACTCAGGTGATGTAAACAAGATTAACAAGATGTACATCTTAGGTAATCTCCAGATGATATTTTTTAAGAGTTCTAGATTCACCATACAGTTACAACTCAAGTGTCTCAATGACCAAAAATTAACGAGTTGTAATATTTCAACTAACTCTTACAAATGATATGTAAATGTTTTTATTTGACGTTTAAGACCACCAAATTGTTACAACTCGTATGTCATAAAACTATGACTAACGATGTGATTTGTGTGTAAATTTTTTTACACTTATAGTGTATGAGAATTAACCCTTTTTTTAGCCTTCTTCTTTGTTTACTTAATCATTAAAATACATCATTAGTAATAGATTAAATCAAACATTTTTTAATTAAAATTAAATCATCATTAATAATAGATTAGCTGAGAACCAAATAAAAAAAGATATTATCAAAACAATAAAAAAGATGTAACAAAGAGAGAACATCTCACATACCAAATAGTGTATTTCTGACTTTATTAAATTAGACAACAATTGCTAAACAAATCGGAAAAATGCAAACCATAATTTCTATTTAATGAAATTGTTGCGGATTTAACAAGAAAGTGGAACAAATAACAAAGACAACCAAAACTAAACAATTCAAGCAACGATAATAACAACTAACAACAAATCTAGAACGCGACAAGATAAATAGAGTAAAAGAACCAAGAGACCAAATTGTTTATCCAGTTCGGTCCAAATTGACCTACGTCTGGGGGAGAGAGCAGCTCTCCAATGCAATGTCAATGAGTTTTTATAGAGATTCAAAAGAGTTTTACTGTAATTTGAACTATACCCATACAACAACTTAGGATTGCAAATTCCAATAGGGTAATCCAAATTACTTTTTACTCTGATTCAAATTATCTACTCCCTGCAACTAGAAAACTCTATTTTCCATCCTGATTCGAATTGCATACATTCAGATGCCAAAATAGCACAGATTTTAAGGCACATTCACAATAATTCTCCACCTTGACTTCAAATTAGTGGTGATGCTAATTTAACCACCAACCACCTTTTTGCTCTCTCCATCATTGAATTATTCTTCAACAAAATTGATCAAGTCCAAGGAATGCTTGAACCTGGATCTAGGTAATGTCTTGGTGAACACGTCCATTGGGTTATATTTACCCACGGAAAGTCCGTAAGTAACGTAAAATTACTCATTGACACGAATTCGTAGCTATTTCGCTCGTAAGAAAATATTTACCCACAGAAACGCAGTGGGATATACTTACTTAAGGAATTTCCGTGGGTAGCATAACTTACCGATTCTCCGTGGGTAAAGTACTCATAGATTTTCTGTGGGTTTTGTGCGAGCCGAGGTCTGATCGGTGGCCGGAGATCTCTAACCAGCGGCGGTCGAATGGGTTGTGCGCGAGGAGGCTGTGCTTTGAGAGCTTTTGCAAGGAGAGTGAGTTTTGAGAGCTTTTGCGAGGAATCTGTGTTTTGAGAGCTTTTGCGAGGAGGCTGTGTTTTGAGAGAGTGGGTTTTGCTACCAAGACCTAAACCCACATAGTAAAATTAGAAATATGGAATGAAACATATTATTAGAAATTGTAAATTATCATTAGTAAACCTGAAGATGAAGTTAAATTTACAAACTTGCCAAATAATGGTTGTAGAAACTAGAGTAAGTTCTTTTTTTTTAGAATAATTTTTTGTTGTTGTGAGAATAAGTTTATTTTTTTGTAAAAAAAAATAAAATACTTAATAAAATTTCACTTTCACTTTAACCACGGACAATCCGTAGACAACCTAACATTATTCTATTCATTTACCTACGGAGAATCAATGGTAAAAAATAATACGAATAAATTTTGGCAATTTAAGTGGTATTGCATTTTTTTAAACTTTACCCATGGATTTTTTTAATTTTACCTACGGATTAACCGTGGAATTCAATAAAAAAAAATAATTTATTCAATAACAAATTTACTCACGGATTTTCTGTAGATAGTAAATAATTTATCCACGAACTGAGATTCGTGGGTAATTTTCCGTAGGTAGAGACAGTTTTTCTTGTAGTGATCTTAATAATTTTTTTTTAATATCTGTCAATTTAAAATATCTTAATTTATTCATCACTAACTACCGTTAACATATGTATTTTTATAAATAAAACTTATTTTGTTATTGAAATTTATACAACTAATTATTTTATTAATAATTGAGCATAATTCATCCCATTTATAATAAGACAGAAAAGTCATGCTAACAATTCTAAAAAATTGAGCATAATTCTTAGTACATTTTTTAAGAATTTAAAAATAATAATTTTATATTGGAAAAGAAAAATTTAAACCATAATTTCCAATAATTTTAATAAACTTTTTTTTATATTTAAATTACCAGTCTAACACTTATTAGCATTTTCATTAATTTTGACATATCTTAGGAAAGTTGTTGATTGAATTGAGTTGAGTTTGTTTATTCCTTTTCTATTTTTTACTTCGGCTTAATTGCAGTTTTGGTCCCCCTATTTTAGCTGAATTACGAAAGTAGTCCCCCCATTTTATTTCTCCCCAGTTTTGGTCCCCTAAACATAATTTTGGTCCAAAACTTGATGAAGTGTCATTTTTTTTAAGTCACACCACACCGTTTATGATAATAGATTTCAGGTACAATTGTTGCACCACGAGATCTTGAGACACGATGTGGCTTAAATAAGTACAAAAAAAATACACTTTATCAAGTTTTGGACCAAAATTCTGTTTGGGGACCAAAACTGGGGAGAAATAAAATGGGGGGACTATTTTCGTGATTATAGAGGGACCAAAACTGCAATTAAGCATTTTACTTCAGAAAAGTCTGTAAATACTACCATCTTACAATATCCATCGAATTTGAATTTGACACGTAATATCCATCCAACAATATCACAGTTTATCTTAAAACTTAAAAGAAAAATTAATGTAAGATTAATGTGTTGCGTGCTAACTTTGACCAGCGGCGGTCGAATGGGTTGTGCGCGAGGAGGCTGTGTTTTGATAGCTTTTGCGAGGAGGCTGTGTTTTGAGAGCTTTTGCGAGGAGGTTGTGTTTTGAGAGTTTTTGCGAGGAGGCTGTGTTTTGAGAGAGTGGATTTTTCTACCAAAACCTAAACCCACATAGTAAAATTAGAAATATGGAATGAAACATATTATTAGAAATTGTAAATTATTATTAGTAAACCTTAAGATGAAGTTAAATTTACAAACTTGCCGAATAATGGTTGTAGAAACTAGAGTAAGTTCTTTTTTTTTTAGAATAAATTTTTGTTGTTGTTAGAATAAGTTTTTTTTTTTTTGTAAAAAAAAATAAAATACTTAATAAAATTTCACTTTCACTTTATCCACGGACAATCCGTAGACAACCTAACATTATTCTCTTCATTTACCTACGGAGAATCAGTGGTAAAAAATAATACGAATAAATTTTGGCAATTTAAGTTGTGTTGCATTTTTTTAACTTTACCTATGGATTTTTTTTAATTTTACCTACAGATTAGCCGTGAAATTCAATAAAAAAAAATTAATTTATTCAATAACAAATTTACTCATGAATTTTTCGTAGATATTAAATAATTTATCCACGAACCGAGATCCGTGGGTAATTTTCCGTAGGTAGAGACAGTTTTTCTGGTAGTTATCTTATTAATTTTTTTTAATATCTGTCAATTTAAAATATCTTAATTTATTCATCACTAACTACCGTTAACATATGTATTTTTATAAATAAAACTTATTTTGTTATTGAAATTTATACAACTGATTATTTTATTAATAATTGAGCATAATTCATCCCATTTATAATAAGATGGAAAAGTCATGCTAACAATTCTAAAAATTTGAGCATAACAATTCTAATTTTGTGATCAAATATTGTGTGCTTTTTCTTTCACCTTTTTCTATCTTTATTATTTCAATTAGGATTGTTGTTTCATACATATATGTCAC
Organism: Cicer yamashitae; assembly: GCA_037974755.1. Lineage (NCBI taxonomy): Eukaryota > Viridiplantae > Streptophyta > Magnoliopsida > Fabales > Fabaceae > Cicer > Cicer yamashitae. The sequence goes on from JBBPBQ010000003.1 coordinate 43,790,804, forward strand.
ACCACACATCGTGCAATTCAAATTCTAATTGAAAAATTCAAATTCTAATTGAAAAACCATCATAACTTTGTATCAATATTTTTAATTCTAAACATTCAAAATTCTTCAATGAAAATAACAAAACCTAAATTGTAATACTTCTCACACAAGTTGATTTTAGTATTACCATTTATAATATAGGATTGAAGTATTCTATAAAAATAATCATATTTTTGTTCGTATAAAGTTGTTATGAAAATCGTTTTAGTCTCTTTTAGAACGTCAATATATATTTGTTTACTGTTTTTTTTTTCATACATATTTATGATATTATCAAAATTTCCACCAAAAGAAGAGATCTCAAAATTTGTTTTCTCAGACTATATTTCTATTACTTTTATCTTGAGTTTGTGTCGTTTAAAAAATTCAAATTTAAATCATCTCAAGTTAAAAAAATTTAAATTTATGTGAAAGAACTTATTATAATGTTTTAAACATGCTTATAAAAAATCATTCAAAAATTTAAAAATAAAACAATAATTAAATATGTTTTGTTTCAGCAGGAACTAAAACTACTTGTAGGATTATTTTGTATGGACAAAATATATGATTTTATAACATGGACTAAAAATGAAATTTAAAATTTTATAAAGACTACAAAATTATTTAACCCTAATTTTTATACATTTATGAGACTCTCATACACCAAAATATGAAAGTATCAGTATCAAACACGTATTAAATATTTATACTTCTAAGATATGGTAGGATACGTATCATAATAGTATTAGAATTACGTCGCAACAAGGGTTGTTGCGGAAAATGACAAATTGAAAGAAATTAATTACAAGTTCGTTTGAAAAAAATAGCTGCCACAATTGTTTATTTATCAGGAAAATAATTGACAAAACTCTTAAAAAAAGAAGGAAAAAACTGTATTTGAAATCAGATTCTGAGTTTGACATCGGTTATATGAAGAGAATGTGTTAGCACCTTATAATATTTATTCAAAAATGATACCTTTAATTAAATGTGCAAAAATAATTTTAACTTTAAAAATATTTATTTTACCTCTAAATAAGAAAATAAAATAAAATTGAATTTATTTACAAAAAACATAGAAATTGATATTTGTAAAAAAGAAGAGAAAAAATTAAGAAAAAATATTATTTAATTGAATAGAGTGCTTTCTAATATATATATATCAAATAAGTATATATATATATATAATTAAGTATATGCAGTAACAAATACATGTACTAAACTCATTTTCATATCGGCTGGTTCCTTATTTGAGAGTTGATTCAAATGGGGTCTTTTAATTCAGTGTGGCAGAGTAACATCATGGTAAGGCGTAAGTCATCGGTTCAAATTCGATAAGGGGCTTTTATTGTGCACCCTCCTCAATGCAATAGAGAAATCAAAATAACGTAGTTCTAAAGTAAAAAATACAAATGTGCTTATTAATTTTAACTATGGATTTACGATTAAATATAATTTGATTTGAGAGAAAATTTAAGATCAGTAATTTATAACAACTCAGGTGGTGTAAACAAGATTAACAAGATGTACATCTTAGGTAATTTCCCGATGATATTTTTTAAGAGTTCTAGATTCACCAAACAGTTACAACTCAAGTGTCTCAACGACAAAAAATTAACGAGTCGTAATATCTCAACTAACTCTTACAAATGATATTTTAAATGTTTTTATGTGACGTTTAAGACCACCAAATTGTTACAACTCAGACGTCATAAAAGTATGACTAACGATGTGATTTGTGTGTAATTTTTTTTACCCTTATAGTGTGTGAGAATTAACCCTTTTTTTAGCCTTCTTCTTTGTTTACTTAATCATTAAAATACATTATTAGTAATAGATTAAATCAAACATTTTTTAATTAAAATTAAATCATCATTAGTAATAAATTAGCTGAGAACCAAATAAAAAAAGATATTATCAAAACAATAAAAAAGATGTAACAAAGAGAGAACATCTCACATACCAAATAGTGTATTTCTGACTTTATTAAATTAGACAACAATTGCTAAACAAATCGGAAAAATGCAAACTATAATTTCTATTTAATGAAATTGTTGCAGATTCAACAAGAAAGTGGAACAAAGAACAAAGACAACCAAAAATAAACAATTCAAGCAACGATAATAACAACTAACAACAAATCTAGAATGCGACAAGATAAATAGAGTAAAAGAACCAAGACACCAAATTGTTTATCCAGTTCGGTCCAAATTGACCTACGTCTGGGGGACAAAGTAACTCTCCAATCCAATGTCAATGAGTTTTTATAAGAGATTCAAAAGAGTCACGAGAAAATAGCTTCCACTATTTAACATGCACAAATCCTAATTTATACCTTTTCCCTTTCTCTCAACCCTCAATGATTTTCACTCAAAAACTCACTAGAGAAAACTTGAATCATTTCCCCAATGATTCCTAACTATCCAAGGTGTTTAGAATGTGTTGCCCAACCTTAGTCACTCACCTAGAAGCACTCAACCTTTAGCTCTTGTATTTTCCTATAAGTTCCCTTTTTGGTAATGTCAAAAAATGAGGTAGAAAGTTGTAATTAAAGGTATTTTACCTGTGTAATTTGAATAACTATCCATGAGTTCTACTATAATTCGAACTATACTCATAACAACTTAGGATTGCAAAATCCAATAGGGTAATTAAAATTACTTTTTACTGTAATTCAAATTATCTACTCCCTGCAACTAGAAAACTCTATTTTCCATCCTGATTCGAATTGCATATATTCAGATGCCAAAATAGCACATATTTTAAGGCACATTCACAATAATTCTCCACCTTGACTTCAAATTAGTGGTGATGCTAATTTAACCACCAACCACCTTTTTGCTCTCTCCATCATTGAATTATTCTTCAACAAAATTGATCAAGTCCAAAATGCTTGAACCTGGATTTAGGTAATGACTTGGTGAACACATCCGTTGGGTTATCTTCCGATGCAATTTTCTCAATAACTATTTCCTTAGATTCAATCATGTCTCTCATGCAATGTAGATGAATTTCGATGTGCTTTGACTTTTCATGATACACTTGATGGTTTGTCAAATGAATGACACTTTGACTATCACAATGTATCTTTGCACACCCTTGAGTAATTCCTAGCTCCCCAATCATACCCTTCAACCATATGGCATCCTTCACCCCTTCTACAAGAGTAATGTACTTCTCTTGAGTTGTAGATAAAGCCAAAACCCGAAAAGGATTTCCTAGTGTCCACATTTCTAGCATAGTCCATATCTCTATATCCCTCAAAAGCTTATTTCTCTTGAGCTATTATTGTGTATTTCAAAAACCTCCTTTTAGTGACCCATTCAAATATCTCAAAACCCACTTCATAGCTTCTCAATGCTCCTAACTCGGATTTGCCATAAACTGACTTACTACGCTAATCACATATGCTAAGTCCGACATGCTTCAAATTGTGTCATACATGATGTTTCCTACCTCACTAGCATATGGAGTTGTTTACATATTCCTCTTCTCTTCTTTATATTGAGGAGCCCACGTAAGTGAAAGCTTCGTGTGATGACCCAAATGAGTGCTAAAGGTATTAACATCATGCATCCTTTACAGTTCCACTACTTTCCTCAAGTAACCGAACTGAGACAAGAACCATTCACTCTTGTCTCATATCATCACGATATCCATTCTAAGTATCTTCTTCGTAACACCAAGATCTTTCATCTCAAATTCACCATTTAATTTCCCCTTGAGCTTACTAATCTCTTCCATGCTAGAACTTACCTTACGTCCATATATAGAAATAGATGTCATTGGAAACACAACAATCACACCTGCATCTCAAAAAACCTGTCTTCAAAGGAAACTTATCAAATCGATGATACCATTTCCTTGGACTCTGTTTCAACCCAAACAAAGATTTCTTCAAAATGCACACCTTAGACCTACCCTCTACAAAACCCTTTGGTTGCTCCATAGATTGTCTCTTCAAGGTCTCAATGTAAGAATAAGGTTTTCATGTCCATTTTTTGCAACTCAAAATTGTACTGATTAACCATCGCCATAAGTATCCTTATGGAACAATGTTTTACCATCAATGAGAAAGTTCGTTGTAATCAGTTCCCTCAACTTGAGTGAAACCCTTTGCCACAAGTGTTGCTTTATAACTTAGTTATTCAATCCCCGGAATACATTCCTTCTTCTTGAAGATCCTCTTGCATCCAAATATCCTTTACTGCTTAGGTAGAACCACAAGCTTAAAATTTGGTTCTTCTCCAATTAATGCAATTTCGCATTCACCGCCTTTAACCATTTCTAACCCTCTCCTTGCTCTCAAATGCTTCCTTGAAGGGCTTTGGTTCTAATTCTTGGAACCTTTCAGCCATATTTAGAGCACAAAAAACTAGATCAACATAATCATACTTCCTTGGTGAAACAATATTCCTCATTTCCCTATCTTTAGCCAAATGATAGTCAGGAGCCACTATTGGCTGTCTTCCTCTAGTATTTGATGGTGGAGTCTGATCCTCCATTTCATCTCTTTTCTCACTAGTTGAAGGCTCCACCTCAAACTAAATTTTCTCCACCCATATTTATGGGTCACTATTCTTCAATTCATTGCACTTCATCCCCATGCAGGTCTCATCAAAAATAATATCCCTGCTTATTATGAATTTTGATCGTCCATCTTCCACAACTTGTAACCCTTCACACCTTCAGAATAACCAATGAAGATACATTTCATAGCTTTAGCATGAAGCTTGTCTTGCTTGATATGCAAAAATGCCAAATCTCTAAAAACCTTCAAATTAGAGTAGTCAGATGGGTTCCCACTCCAAACCTCCAAATTTTTCTTGAAGTTTATTTATGTTGATGGGCATCTATTGATCAAGTAAGCAACAATGCTTACAACTTCACCCCATAAACTCTTGGGAAACCCAACTCCCAAAAGCATACATCTCACACACTCCAAAATGGTTCTATTAATGCATTAGCTAGACCATTTTATATTGGTGTTCCTGCCACATTCCTATGCCGCTTAATACCTTGTTTATTGCAAAACTCATTAAACTGCTCTAAAATAAACTCCATACCATTGTCAGTTCTTAAAACTTTCAGTTTAGTTTCTATTTGATTTTTTGTAAAAATACGCCATTCCTTAAATTTTTCAAAGGTGTCACTTTTAGTTTTCAAAATGTGAACCCATACAATTTTAGAAAATTCATCAATCATAGTGAGAAAATAACAACCACCACCATGAGTTTTTAGTCTTGTCGGACCCTAAAGATCTGAGTGAACATAAGCAAAAGGTCTACTAGAATAATGCATGCTACTCCATGACTTAACTCTATGTTGTTTTCCTAGTTTGCAATTATCACAAAATTCTAATTTATCCAATGTATAACTACCTAGCGAACTTTGTTTAGCTAGTTCAACTAAACCCTTCTTACTAACATAACCTAACCTTAAATGCCACCATTTTGTTTTAACATGAGAGTCTTGACTAGCTACAAATGTATGGCCAATAACGATAGAAACATATAATATGTATAAACCACACCTTTTGGTACCTTTAGCAATTATCAATGCACCATGCAAACTATTTAGGATGTTATGTTCAATTCTAGTGCAATAGTTGATAGCAGTTCAACATGTGTACTGAATCGTTGTAAGTCATAATAAAACGGTAAGAAGGAATGTCGAAATCACGGATTGCGTTATACTATCAAATTATATTTAATTACTAAAATTGAACAAAAAGTTTCTCAATTGATTGAATTATTGTCAAACTATTGAACTTTTATAATGAGAAAAATTTCAGGAATAAATTTCACTTTGAATCCAACATTGGTGTCTAATTTGATCCTATTGCATACTAAATATCCAAATGAAAATTTCAATGAATTTACTTAAATTTAAATATTTCGTACATTTAAATTTTACACAATTGTGTATTTTATAAAAGAATTAATATAGGTGTGTATCCACATTTTAACTAGTTTTGTTAAGTGATCATTGACTTGTTATCTTGGACTGTATAGTCTATCTCGTAATAAGTGTTTTATTTGTAATTTTTCTTTATCTTAAATTATTTGTCAATTTAAAATATCTATATAATATTTTTTTTTATAATTTATCCTTCAAATTTTTCTTTATCTTAATAATTTTTTTAATATCTGTCAATTTAAAATATCTTAATTTATTCATCACTAACTACCATTAACATATTTATTTTTATAAATAAAACTTATTTTTATTATTAAAATTTATACAACTGATTATTTTATTAATAATTGAGCATAATTGATCCCATTTATAATAAGACGGAAGAGTCATCCTAACAATTTCAAAAAATTGAGCATAATTCTTAGTACATTTTTTAAGGATTTAAAAATAATAATTTTATCTTGGAAAAGAAAAATTTAAATCATATTTCCAATAATTTTAATAAATTTTTTTATATTTAAATTACTAGTCTAACACTTATTAGCATTTTCATTAATTTTTGACATATCTTAGGCAAGTTGTTGATTGAATTGAGTTGAGTTTGTTTATTCCATTTCTACTTTTTACTTCAGAAAAGTCTGTAAATACTACCTCTAACAATATCCATCGAATTTGAATTTGACACGTAATATCCATCCAACAATATCACAGTTTATCTTAAAACTTAAAAGAAAAATTAATGTAAGATTAATGTGTTGCGTGCTAACTTTGACTACGCTAGCCAGTTATCAGCCATTCGTCGTGCTTGAGCGAACGGTAGTCACATGATATATCTAACTACCTCCATCGCTAGTACTTAGTACTGCTATTATATCACAACTCTCCTCGTGTCAATGGCTGGCACCGTACACTTTTTCTTTTTTTGACTGGTTGGTGATTTTTATTTCATAAATGTTTTTTTTAGCAAAAAATGATAACTTGGTATTTGTAAAACTTATTTAATAAAAAAAATAATAATCAAATCTTGATGAAAAAATAAAAATTTTACTTGATTAAAAGGTTTCACAAATTTCTTTTTTAATAAAGAAATATTATATTTTAATATTTTTAAAATTAAAATATATAAATTTTTTCTAAATTTAATATTATTTTAATAATATTAAATCAATTAAAAAGAAAATATAATATAATATTAATTATATTAATTTAGTAATATCGTGTTAAAATTTAAAAAATTTATTCTGGTGAGTGTGACAAAATAAAAGATAAAAAATACAATTAAATTTTATTTAAACGGTTGACTTTTTTATATATATATATATATATAGTAATAATAAAATAAATTATTTAACGAAAAAAATTATTTCATCTTAATTGGGAGTACATAAGAGCCACTTACCTCGCTATAAGCTTTTATTTCCCCACGGGACCATATAGCATTTTTCTTTACTAATAACTGCACTCAAACACTCTGTTTCACAAGCTTCTTCTCACTCAAACAAGTGTCAATTTTCTTTGAAGCTCAAGCTTTTATTCGATTTGAGGACTCAATAATTCCTAATTCATTTCTCCATTTCACATTGTTAAGGTTTTTATTCTTCGTTTTCTCACTCGTTCTTTTTTTTTTTTCTTGGTGAACAAATATCTCGTTCTTATTATAACACACAGTGAATCTGATATTTGAGTTTGCAAATCTGAATCACTTGCATTTAACATCTTTGATGTTTCATGTACCAGGTGCTTTTGTAGGTAATCATGAATTCAAAAGATGCAACAATGGATGATACAACAAAACAGCTTCCAATAGAGGAAACAACAGTTATAGAAAGAGATATGATTAGCACATTACATGAAAGCATTCTTGATCACATCCTATCTTTCCTTCCAATCATAGAGACTGTACGCACTAGTGTCTTATCAAGAAGGTGGATTGAAGTTTGGAGATTGATAACCAATCTACATTTTGATGACAGTTTGAATTATTTTGAGAAGATGATGGATAAACAACAGTTTGTGAATTTTGTTGAAAAAGTGTTTCTTCACTTTACTAATTCAACCATCAAAAGCTTCTCTCTTTGCTTAACTTGTTATCAATATGACGCATCGTTGATAAATTCATGGATCTCTTTTATATTGGAAAGAAGAGTTCAAAAGATTCATATTCAGTATGCCGATAAACTTTTCCTTCCTTCGAATTCACTCTTTAGCTGCAATTCTTTGGTAGAATTGGTACTTCAAGGTAGATTTAATCTTACTCTTCCCGTTTCGGTTTGTTTGCCAAATCTTCAAAACATTAACATTTCTGGGATTAAGTTAGTGAGTGATTTTGATTCCTCCAATTATTCAAAAGATATAACTCTTAGTTTCCCAATTCTCAAAGTGTTTGAAGCTAGAGGGTGTGAATGGTCAACAATGCAGAACATTAGTTTACAAGTACCTCTACTTGAGAGGTTTTCCTTAGCAATATGGAATCATCATTCAAATGAATCATGTAAATCAGCCATCAAGGTTTATAGTTCATGCCTAACCGATTTCTCTTATGAGGGTGATCTCGAACTAGAAATTCTTCTATGTGATTCGTCATCGATTCGTAATGCTTCTGTTGTAATTGTTATTGATGAAGACAAAAAGGACAGAATGGAAAAAGTTGGGTTTCAAGCACATAAGTTTCTCAGACAAATCCATGAAGTCGAACGGCTGAAATTATTGTTTTACAAGGTATGATTGGTTTTCATGATACATGAATGATAATAGTATTGCATAAAAAAAACTTATTTTATGATAATAAAGCTATTTGTGTTTATTAAGCTACTGTAGGTGTAAATTATAAAGAAAAATATTTGGATTACTAGTTTCCCCTTTTAAATCTTTAAGCTGTGAAATATATACTAATTGAATTGAATGGATATTAGATTAAGCTTGAAAATCATGTATTGGTGGCTAGATTTAATGGTAAATGTACTCAATTAAATGGTTTTAGTAAAAGGCCAATGATTGGGACCTGTGCCGCTACATCATGCTTTTTGATGTCTCTGCGACTGCAACATGACTACAATTGAGACTAAATCAACGGAGTTTGACTATGATTCTTTTCAATATCAAGATTCGCAATGCAACTGCGACCACAATTTAAAACCTTCCTAAATTCTACCTATTTCTACCAAGGTTGATATAATCTAATCCTATAAACTTCAATATTGGATGTTTTACTAATTAGGTTCATAGAATCGTCAAAAACTAACACTTTTTTCCTTTCCTATTTTGCATCTAGAATGCAAACTGATAAAGAAACTAAAAATTTGAATAAATTTTTCCTTGTCCAACAGGTTTTAAGGCATGCTAACGATATTTTCACCAATTTGCCTACTTTTGGAAGGTTGACTTATCTGCAACTAAATGAGGTCACTGATAAAGCTTTGTTGCAATTACTCCACAATTCACCAATTCTTAATACTCTTGTTTTACTTAATGTAAGTTTAGGTACTCTTGCCTTTTTTTCAAAGAAATTCAAAGTCTTAAATTATATGTTCATTATATTATATATATCATACAAGAATTTAAATGTTAGATAACATATGATTCACCAAAATTTCAGGGAGTATCAGATTTAAAAAAAGATGTCTTATCCTTTGCAATTGTTCCTCACTGCATTCTGTCAAGCTTAAAAGTATTTAAGTTTAAAGGTTTCAATGCAAACGAGCATGATCTTTGTCTAGTTAAATTCGTAATGGAAAATGCAACAACCTTGGAGAAGATAACGATATCACCCGCTTTTTGGCTGCGATATACAGATATTGACATGGAGAAAGTTAAGGGGGAGATACTCTCATTGCCAAAGTGTTCTAGCTTTTGCATGATAGAATTTTCTGATATAAGTAGTTCCTGAAGAATTTCAGAACATGCCAAGATTATTTGTGCCTACAACTGTTTAATGAATGTATCTAGTTTTAGTGTATTTTTTACTGCATTATAGAAATGTAATTTATTTATCTATTAGCTAGTGATTTATTTCTCTTGTTTCTGTTGGTTTTCTATTAGTGATTTATTTATCATTAGAATGTAATTTATAATGTTACTGTATTGTATCCTGTTTTTATATTGCAAATAAGCTTACTGATATTTGAATTGCATCTCCACTAAGAAAAATGTAAGAGAAGTTGTGTCAGACATATACACTCTTGTCAGACACAACACAACAAGCAACTCAAATTCTAACTGGGACACCATAACTTTGTAGTTTGTATCAGTCAGTATTCGTAGTTTTTAGCATTTAAAATTTTTCAACGTACCAAATGGAAGAATAACAGAAGCTAAAATGTAGATGGAGTATATTTGATTGCAGATATTTCTGGCACAAGTTGCTTTCAGTCTTACCATTTATAATATAATTTCTATTATATATTCATAAAATTCGGATACACCAAAATGAGAAGTATATGTATGGGACACGTATCAGCTACAGGCACTCTTAAGATACACCCTCAAATATTTTAAGATATGTATGAGATACATCATAATACAATGCAATACTGCATGATCGACCTCAATGGGGGAATATATGCATGGGATACATACACAAGTATTTAAGAGTTAAATTGTTTACATTTTCTCGTGCAATATATTAGACAAAAAATCTAAAAAAATTATTTTGATCACAAAGTATCATTTTTTGTAAATTGTGATCATTAATCATTATAGTTATATATTAATAAAAAATGATCAATGTCTCTTTCTTTACAAATATTCAACATATACATAATTTTATGTTTTTTAAAAATTTGTTTAACTTATCTAGGTTGCATTGTATCTTGAATTTCAAAAATTTCTCGTATCTGTATATCTGTATTGTATCACACTCGTAACCGAAGTATTGTATCCTAGATTCAGTAAAAAAAACAAAGCTCAACTTTGAGATTCAGCAGTACTTCCTTGTGGGGAGAATTCAGTAACTCACATTTTATACTACTAATGCTTGTTAATTGTTTATCTTTATCAGAGTAATTTGCATATTCCTAAATTCCTTTCTGCAATGCAAGAAATGAGGCTCAAACCTTGGAGAATGAAAAAATAGGGATCCAGAAAGCATTTTATTTAGTATCAAGTAACATTTAATAAAAGGAATTTGGTTCATCTTTCAAAATTGGCCCAACTTACAATAATGTATCTACACATATTCTAAACACTCTTGGCAAAACAATACTGCATAATTGATAGAATATTGTTTTGAATCTTCAAGAACTTTTGCTTCAAATTGAAATTATTTATATAGTTTCCATATTACTTTAAGCATAGTTGTGAAATCAATTTTCATATCTCACACTATTGATTTCAGAGGCTCTTTCCTTTCATTTTGTTAATGGTGTGTATATTCACATGTTCCTGCATGAAACAATAATAGGAAACAGATTAACCAAAATTTCATGTACCTGAAAAATTATATCATAATAGTTATAAAAAATAACTAAGCTCTTTTAGCTAATTAATACCTTAATCTAGATTCTTACCTTTGCATCTGCATTCACAAGTTGAACCTTTTTACTGCTAACCATAGTTAGTCATTGGAGAAACTTTGCTGAGATAACTTCACGTTGATCACAAAACTTTCTTCTTTCATATTCAACTATTACCAGCCATTCACATTAAATACTAAACATTAGAAATAAGCACCATGTTTTGCTTGTGTGCTCCTTTTCTCTTCATTGTTCTGTTCAAGTACTTGGTTTATTTAATCCTTCCCCTTCATTCAAACCCTAGTAGTTACTTCAACAACCTCATTCCATGGATTGGCCTTAAATAGTACAAACCTTTCAAATATATTTCTCAAAACCTCATTTTAATGTTTTAAAAAACAAATTGGACATTGAACCGGGTCTAGCATAAGTGATTAATGCGTAGTGTTGTAAACCCTGGAGTACGGAGTTCGACTTCTACTCATAAAAAAAATTAGAATGTATATCAAATATATGGCAAGAATCAATGGAATTGAAGAGTGCCATTCCTAGTGTTAAAAATGAAGGATTTGATTGATTTTGAGGTGTGACTAGAACAGAACAGTGAAGAGTAGAGAAGCAAACATGCAAAAAAAGGTGCTGAATTTCATGTACACGTAAAGTGAATGGCTTGTAATAGGTAACTATGTGAAAGAAGATGAAGAAAAAGGTAGTGTGAGATAAATTAAACAAGTTGAATACTTTGAGATATTTATAGAAATAATTAAAGTGAAATTATATGAAAGTAGTAAGAGAAGGGAAATAGAGAAGAAACTCTCTGTTACGTACAGCTCAATTTCCATCCACACACGGTTTCTCCCTCCAGCTCATAACTTATTGTCAAAAATGTATTAATGCTGATTCAGCTTCTATACATGTCAATTTGGTAAAGAGAAAATGTACTAACTTTTAATCCATGAACTCTTGAATTTGAAGTATTTATATTGTTTCAATAGTTACTTTCTGTCTCAATTACTTTTACAATGTATAATTTAACTTTAAAAATATTAGAATTGTATTAGTATCATCGTGACCAAAATTATAGTTGGAGTCCTTTAGCATGTAGTTAGATGATTGATCATAAAATTCTTACTTAAATGTGATCCAAATAGTCAAAAACAAATTATTCAATAGTATTTTCTATGCAATTTAACTTCAGTTACTGTTTAAGAAAAAATAATAATTTAGTTCTGTATTTAATTGTATAGATTACATAATTTCAATGAGTAGATGTTGACTACTAAAGCACAAATGATTATATAGCTCAATTGAATGGAAAGTATTAGACCTATGTTGGGTGAGACACGTGGGAGGATCCAAGTCCACACATGAGACAGTTGTGTGTGAGCATGCTTAGTGATAGTACCTTAAAATCTCAAATAAGGTCACATGTATGCGACAGAAGTCGAATAGACCAAGTGTCGACCTAGCTAACTTAAAATAGCTTCAGTAAGTACTTCTTTAATAAGTTCAGCATAAAATTTATTATAATAAATTTTAGCGAAAGAAAAAGAGTATAATATATTTGAGGTGTTACTTCAGTGCTAAAAGTTTAATTTTTTAATTTTAAAATATTAGATTTAAATCTTCCTACAGACAATTGTAAAATATCCATTAGTGCCACTTCAACTAATAAAAATTTCTCACTTTCCTATTTTTTTTTAAAAGACTATAATATTTTTTGTGTCAAAATTGTCTCCATGGCATATCATAAGTAGACGTTAACATGTCATACACATAGGTCCTATGAGCTGAATTCTTAACTTGTTTGGATACAACTTGTTGTACCTTAGGTTTCAATACTTTTTTAACTCTATCTTTTCCATTTTCAGCTAGTCAGAATCTTGATGACTCAAAGAAAGAAACCACAGTCATGGTCATGGTTGGGAAAAGGTTAGTATCAATAGTTATCTTAGCAATACATTTGTTGGCTAAATTTGAATATGCTTTCTTTTATAGCCTTTTGGATGACCTTTCTAAATACTATGTAGTTAGTCGTGCAGTGATTATAGGAATTGTGTCATTTTCATATCTTTTTTCTTTCATCACCTCAAGTGTAAGGAATTTGTGACTTCAAACAGTCGAATTTGCTTATTTTTAAGCAGATAGTCGAAAATATGGTCAGCTTTGGTAATTTCAAAGGCATATTCGGCTTTACCTTATGCAGAACTAGTGTCATTTCCTTTAACAGGCTTTAGGGAAGGACACGAGCAAGCTTTCCCTTTGAGGATTTCAACAACCATTTTGTCTGTCGTGGATTCAATTGACATGTCATCTTAAGAATCCTCCATATCAATGATGGAGACCAGATGTGGGCCTTTACCCTTAGTAGCACGCTGCTTCTCGTTTTTTTTAAATGAATTGCTCTATCACTACAAGAAAAACACCATATAACTAGGGCCTTTAAGCCCTCACAATGTCTTTCTAGGTATTTTTTTAGGGTCATAACTCTAGGAAAATGGTTAAGTTATTTTTCGAGAGCCAAAGCCCTAAAAAAATATGGCGTTTTGTGGTTGCGAGGATTAAAGCCTTGAGTTTTTCCCCCATTAAAATGTTGTTAGGGATAAAACCCTCATTAAAGCACACAAAGACTCCATATTTCGAGGGTTGGAGCCCTCACTATCTGACAGGGAACATTTTCGGGGGCTATAGCCCTCGCCAACTCTAGCACAAAACACGTTCAACTCCTTCCTCTATTCTCTTTTCTTTTATTTTTCCTCATTTCTACTCTTCTTCTTTCTTCTCTTCTTCATTTTCAAAGTCTATATCTACTCTCATTTCTTTCTTTACTTTCATTCTCTCATTCTCTCATTCTCCATTTTCGATCTCTCTTTATTATCTTGGTATGTAAATTAATTTTTTTTGTCCATTATCTCTTTTCTCCATTTTCTGACATTATTCTTGTTTTGAATATTAGGATATTAATTAATGTTTTAGTATTTAGCTTTATTTTCAGGTTTATTTATGTCTTATTAATCATTTTAAATTATTAAATTTTAATTTAAAATTTATTTAACTAAAATTCTAATTAAATAATTTAAATAATATTGCAAATAATATAAATAATTAAATAAAAGTTTTATTTCTTATTTTAATGAAAATTAAATTTTATTCAATTTTATATAAATTTGCAATAATTTATTTAATTACATAAATAATTTATTATAATATTTTATAATATAAAAATCAATTTATATATATAATAAATTTAAATTGAATAACAAATGATTTTTTATTATATTTTTCAAAATATAAAATTAAATAATTGGATTATTTAAATATGAATATAAAATAAAATAATTTAATTTAATTTTTTTAATAGTGTGATCATTTGTGAGAGCTAAAGTTCTAGGAATGTGTTTGACACGCTGAATTTGAGAGGGCATGAGACCTTTAAAAGTTTTAGAAACGCGACAATTGCAAGGGTCAAAGCCTTATGAATATTTTTGAAAACGTTACAACAGTGAGGGCCAGAACCCAAGGTATGTTGCGAGAGCTTAGTTAGGCCTTAGGAATGGTTCCTTTTTTTTTTTTAATAAAAAAAAAGTCTGCTTTGTGAGGGCTTCAATCCTAAGTACGCGTTTCCAAAAAAAAGATATAGCTAGGGCCTTGCGGCCTTCACAGATGGTTCATTTCTCAGGGCTTATTATCCTTTCCAAGTGTTTTTGGCCCTAAAAAATCACGTAGGTCTTGTAGTGTTGTATTGTCGTAGAAGCCAATTCATTAAGATCTATGTGCACGCTTGCCCTATCAATTTTTCCTTCAATTGATGATGCATTCCACTTATTTCCATGGAAGTATACTCAGTCTTAGGAAATTGAACAAAGCACTTCCCTTCCTTCTTTCTAAACATCTCAATGAAATTTGCGACTAATTTATCCACTTGTTGTTTCAAGTTCATCAAATCGGTTGTTGTAACTTCAAGTTGATGCCAATTTTGTCATGCAAACAACGCTCCATATATTCCTAGGTTTGAATATGCGGCAAAGAAGAATACCAAGTGAATTTTGTTTCTATCAAAGATAAAGGGAACTATTGCAACTTGTGAAATTCATATCGATTCTCTTCTCTACATTGTGTAGTAAACCTTCCAATATGCTCCATAGTTGATTTGCCATCTGCCATAAAAGGTGGCAAAATTAGAAGTTTTATAACCTCTGGAAAGAGGCACCAATCTATCCACCCACTCAAAATAAGACTTCCTTTACATAAATTTATCCATAGTTTCAACTGTATCTCCTAATTATATCAACTATGAGGTAGAGATCCCTACTGCCCTGGAGGTCTGGCCTCAGCTGTTGTTGGCTGGCACCGTATATTCTCTAGGGAGTTCCAGAAACCATGTAGAGGTGGACCTTGAGATGATGTGTTTCCCCATTGCTACTCTTGGTTTAGTTGTGCAAGATTTCTCATTAGAGTGTTTTAATAAAGTGGATTGGTATTAATCCATGTATGTTCTTCAATATAACCCTTAATTGATCTTGGTACACTTAAACCTATCGGGGATGGAACTGGTACATCAAAACCTGACAAGTATGTTGTTATGTTAGTTGAGCCAGATAGGTAACTTACCTATGGTTGCTAAGTCGAATAACCAACAACTGGTTTTGTTGTTCCTGCTTATGGGCCTAGAGTTTATCCTCTAGCATAAGATATGTTGTTCGCCTGCAAAGTGTTTCCATAAGGTGAAACTTGGGGCAAACTAATTTGGCATATCACTTCAAGTGGTCCTACCATTGCAGTGATCGACTGACTTCCGATACCAACACTTGCATGGCCTTGGTACCTTTGAGGTCCCCGATTATTAGAGGTGATATAATGATCACCCGAATTGGCTCCCTTTCCCTCCAATTATCTGACTTGTTGAACCTCATTATAAACTGTTATCTTTGAGTTTTGAAAAACTGTTTAAAATCACAATTTATGTCACCGAAGATATTACTGGTTTGAGTTGCTTTGCGGCACTGCCCAAATTGTGCAAGGCAGACTATCAACCACGAAGTCCCCACGATAAAACAGCCCAGATTCACTGTATCAGAGTTCCACTACACCGTAGAAAAACCGTTCTAGAATTACACCATCAATATGGCAGTTAAAGCCACTCTCAATATGACGATAAAGTCATTCGCAATATGGTAGTATGACCACTCATAAATCAAAATAACTACGGCACAAAAACCGCTCTAAAAATCGAAGGGACTGCGACATAATAACCGCTCTATAAACCGAAAGGGACTGCGGCATAATAACTGCTCTAAAAACCACAAGGGACTGCGGCATAATAACCACTCTAAAAACCAAAAGGGACTGCGGCATAATAACCGCTCTAAAAACCGAAATGGACTGCGGCATAATAACCGCTCTAAAAAGTGAAGGGACAGAAAGAAAGGGGACAAGTGGCTCGAAAATTAGGCGAGCAGAATAAGAGAGAGAAAAGAGAAAGTTGAGAAAATCATCCAACTTTGGTGTGCTTTTCACAATAGATTGAAACTCATTATATAGTGATGGAAGCAAGTTCACAATTGATTTCTAATCAATGTGGGACTTTAGCATACTCAAAATAGAAGAATTTTCCAATGTGGGAGTTCAAAAAGATTTCATTCCAATGTGGGACTTGAATTTTAAAAAAACATGTTTCTTTCCACTTGAATTTACCACAACAAATTCTTTCCAATGTGGGACTTCAACAAAAATTTTTTTTTAATTAAATTCACATAATAACATACTATGTTCCAACAATCCCCCACTTGAATTTAAAAAAGTGTTTCTGAAATAGCGTCAAACGCTTCTATAAGATTGTGCATAAACAAATGTGTCTCTTGACTTGAACCTTTGCATAGTAAGTAAGATTCAGATTCAACAAGAGTGACTCGTAGTCTTGAACTCTATCTCTGACATCAAACCCACACACAACCTTTTCATAGGGTGTATTCACAAAAGCCCGTGCATTAATGGCCCTGCACGTCTATCCCAGTATAGTGAACGCTCTAGGAATTCTGCCTTAAAATTCCATAGGAAGCGGCCCCACTTCCACATTCACATATGTGAGTCTATCAAGAGTACTCCTGTAGCTAGGTACTCCATCCACATAGAGAATAGATCTCATTAAGAGTTTCTATTACCTCATCCTATCATCGCTTCAGGAATCATGCTTCTCTAGTTTATAATAGCATGTTCATCTCATATCACTTCACAACTTGTTATTACCCATTGAACCTAATTCTTGGATCTCTAGTCTTTTAGGTCGGGTTACCATCATGAGTGACTCTATAGGCATTAGTCCCATCCTTTTGGATGTATTTATGACTTTCTCTCTAGCTAATCCTTTCGTCAAAGGATCTGCCAAATTTTTCATCAGTGCGTACATGATCCACTATAACAACTCTTTTAGAAAGTAACTCTTTAACAGTGTTGTACTTACGACGAATTTGTCGTCTCTTATCGTTGTAATAACGATTTTCAATCTTCGCAGTAGCCGCGGTACTATCGTTGTGGATCAACACATCTGTCATAGGTTTTTCCCATAAAGGGATCTCAACTAGCAAGCATCTCAACCAGCTCGCTTCTTCACTAGTAGTAGCTAGTTCTATCATTTCAGACTCGATAGTGGACTGAGCCAATATCGTCTGTTCTTTGATTTCCAAGATACAACACCACTAGCTATACTAAAATATAGCAACTGGTTGCTTTGGAGTCACCTGATAAGATGTTCCAATCGGTAACACTGTATCCTTCAAGGACAGTAGGAAATCTTCGATAATGTAATCCAAGACTCATGGTCCTTTTTAGGTATCTCATGACTCTTTCGATAGCGTGCCAATGCTCCATACTAGGTCTACTAGTAAACCTGCACAACAATCCCACGACATAGGCAATGCCGGGTCTAGTACAATCAGTGGCATACCTGTGGCTGCCAAGGATGCTCGCATATTCAGTTTGTCTAACACATTCATCAGTGTTCTTGAAAAGTTTCACACTTAGATCATATGGTGTGCAAGCAGGTTTACAGTCAAAACATTTATATTTCTTTAGGATTGTTTCAACATAGTGAGACTAATCCAAAGAAATTCCGTTTTCTGACCTAGTAATCTTGATTTCAAGGATTACATTTGCTTCTCCGAGGTCTTTCATATCAAAGTTGTTACACAAAAATGATTTCACAATATTTATAGCATGAATGTTTGAATCAAATATGAGTAAGTCGTATACATAGAGACATATGATAGTGCAAATGCTATTTTCAGATTTGTAGTAAATACATTTGTCACTTTCATTCACTTAAACTCATTCGATATAATCAACTTATCAAACCTTTCATGCCATTTCTTAGGAGTTTGTTTAAGACCATACAGAGATTTATCTAACTTACAGACCTTGTCTTCTTGTCCATGTATTACAAAATCTTCAGGTTGTTCAATATAGATTTCTTCTTCCAGGTCACTATTTAAAAAAGTTGTGTTTGCATCCATCTAGTGGATCACCAGGTTATGAATAGTCACAAGTGATATGAGCACCTTGATGGATGTTATTCTAGTGACTGGTGAAAAAGTGTCGAAGAAATCTATATTTTCTCTTTGTCTAAAACCTTTGGCTATAAGGCGTGCCTTGTACTTATCAACAGATCCATCGGGTTTTAGTCTCTTTTTCAAAATACATTTACAACCTGTTGATTTGCAACCATGAAGCAAGTCTACTAAATGTCAGGTCTTGTTAGATTCTAGAGAATCCATTTCATCGTTTATAGCTTCTTGCCATAAATCTGCAACCAATGATGACAAAGCTTCTTTAAGATTTGCAGGATTCTCTTCTAAATTATAGGCCATATATTCAGGTCCATAATCTTTAGTAACTCTTACTCTCTTACTCATTCGACTTTCTGTTTCGCCTTGTTTGTTGCTTTCAGTGCTTCTTGTCACATGAACTTGACTTGGTTCGCTGCCCCCACTATTTCTCCATTTGAAAGGGAATTTATTTTCATAGAAGTCAACATCATTTGACTCTATGATCACTTTTGCATTTAGGTCATAAAACCTATACGCTTTGTTCTTTACTGCATACCCAATAAATACACATTCATAGGCTCTACTGGCGAGTTTAATTCGCTTGGGATCGGGGATTCTGACATAAGCCAGACAACCCCAAGTTCGAAAATAAGACAAGTTCAATTGTCTTTTCTTCACTATCTCATAAGGAGATGTTTTGTTTTTAGATTTATGAACTCTATTCAAAACATAGCAAATAAGCAATATATTTTTCTTTCACACCAATGAGATGCAGCACTAGAGTTAAGCATACTAACAACAACTAGTTCAATAAGAGTTCTATTCTTTCTTACAACATTACCATTCACTTCAAGCAATTATGGTGCAGTTGTTCCAAGTATAATTCCAGACAATTTATAAAATTTATTAAACAAACTAGAGTCTTACTTAGAACCTCTTAATCTTTCTACTAAATTGATTTTCAATTTCAGTTACAAAGATCCTTAATATGTCAAACATTTCACTTTTATTTTTCATTTGATATACAAAAGTATAGTCAGAACAATCATCAATAAAAGTAATGAATTAACGTTTTTCATTTCTGGTTAATGTCCC
Organism: Cicer yamashitae; assembly: GCA_037974755.1. Classification (NCBI taxonomy): domain Eukaryota; kingdom Viridiplantae; phylum Streptophyta; class Magnoliopsida; order Fabales; family Fabaceae; genus Cicer; species Cicer yamashitae. The sequence goes on from JBBPBQ010000003.1 coordinate 43,810,830, forward strand.
ATCAAGTTCACTAATATCAGAGTGTAATGAATCTAAATCCTCAGATTATCTAACTACAGATTTATGTGAACTCTTTGTTATTTTAGCTTGACTACAAAAATCACATTTTTCAAAATCATTTAAAAATAACTTTGGAATTAAAAGTTACTTAAGTTTGAAATCAGATGTGTTCACATCACAGAGTCTAGCATATCAAAAACTAAAATCATACAACATGTAAGCAAGAGACATTTTATTGATTTCACTATTCAAACAGAATGAGACATATTAAATTGCAAAATTTAATTTAAATATGTCATGAATGACGTACCTTAATAGATGATCTCATGAGTTATCTTCAGCCTCCACGGATCTGTCATCGGTCATGTGATACTCTGAGTAGCAGCTTACAACATACTTATTCAGAGCATCTCAAACATCTATAGCAGTATTGCTGGAACTATGGTAGTTATACAGATCATCATTGCTGGAACTATAGTAGTTACACAGATCATCAGCAAGTCTATTAAGAATTTAATTCTTATCATTTTTCTCCCATGGGTTAATTCTCTAGCTTTATTATCCTTTTCTGTTTGCTTCAAACTGAAACAATTCATTGAAATTAGAGGCAACAGAACCAAATCCAGTAATCTCTTCGGTTGACATGGCAGAAAGAAACGTCTTAAAATTGTTATCTTTGAGTTTTGAAAAACTGTTTAAAATCACAATTTATGTCACCGAAGATATTACTGGTTTGAGTCGCTTCGCGGCACTGCCCAAATTGTGCAAGGCAGACTATCAACCACGAAGTCCCCAAGATAAAATAGCCCAGATTCACTGTATCAGAGTTCCACTGCACCGTAGAAAAATCGTTCTAGAATTAAACCCTCAATATGGCAGTTAAAGCCACTCTCAATATGACGATAAAGTCATTCGCAATATGGTAGTATGACCACTCATAAATCAAAATAACTACGGCACAAAATCCGCTCTCAAAATCGAAGGGACTGCAGCATAATAACCGCTCTATAAACCGAAAGGGACTGCAGCATAATAATCGCTCTATAAACCAAAAAGGACTGCGGCATAATAACCGCTCTAAAAACCGCAAGGGACTGCGGCATAATAACCGCTCTAAAAACCGAAAGGGACTGTGGCATCATAACCGCTCTAAAAACCGAAGGGACTGAAAGAAAGGGGACAAGTGGCTCGAAAATTAGGCGAGCAGAATAAGAGAGAGAAAAGAGAAAGTTGAGAAAAGCATCCAACTTTGGTGTACTTTTCACAATAGATTGAAACTCATTATATAGTGATGGAAGCAAGTTCACAATTGATTTCTAATCAATGTGGGACTTTAGCATACTCAAAATAGGAGAATTTTCCAATGTGGGAGTTCAAAAAGATTTCTTTCCAATGTGGGACTTGAATTTTAAAAAAACATGTTTCTTTCCACTTGAATTTACCACAACAAATTCTTTCCAATGTGGGACTTCAACAAAATTTTTTTTTTTAATTAAATTCACATAATAACATACTATGTTCCAACATAAACCATGAGTTCAACAATGACATCTAACTGTTGAGAGACTTGATACATGATGGCATGTATACCTATGCCAAACTACTATCTGATGAAGGACGTCATCATTAATATTGTCTGTTCAGGTGTTTCAATCGAAGAATTAACAGGTTTATTAGGAGGAGCACAAAAGCTGGCATTTCTAAGGTTTTTGGTGGATCATTAGCTCGTTGTTGACCTAACCTTTACCATGACGTAAGTTTATACGTCAATTATGATAGCGATCTGGAGAACTGAACCTCTCAGTAATGTTGGTTGTAGTGTTCTATTGGGTATGCCAAATTTGTTATCCAAATTAAAAGTAGCTGATAAATTGGCTAATAACTCTTAGACTTTGATTTGGTTTTGCTTCAAATGACACTGAGGAAGGAACTCTATTCCTCAATTGTGGGTTCCTTAACTCCTCTAAAGAGTCCTCAGTACGATGTTTGATTTCTGTGAGTGATCTAAGATAAAATTGAATAAGTAAAATAAGCAGAAAGGTAATGGATAAAAATAATACGATAATAGATTTGTTGGATTGATTGTGTGTGTAAAAATGAAGAGTGAATGAGGTATTTATAGACAAAGTTGATCCTATTGGCCAATGCATAATTGAATTTTTTTGCGAGTAATGCAAGTTTTCTTCCTACTATTGGATATACATGCCACCCATGATGGCATGTGTTCCTTTATTTCCATGGCAATTGAGTTTCAGTTATCCTTGCATGTTTTTTTTTCTTCCCATATCGTCTATTTGCAAATATAGTCACTCATGGTTAGTGACGTTATAAATATAAGACATGAACTTTAATGCATGATTGTCATTTCCCATATGTTTAAAGTGTTTTATTGAAAACCATATGATCTTTATAAACCTTCGTGGTACTAAGAAAGACTCGCCTAAATCATATATGTATAGTTGTTATCAACTCGACTGACCCTTAATTCGACTAACATGAATTCAACTATGCTAAATTCAGACGGTCGTCGTGCTCAGCCAACTACTTATAATATTTTTGGTATAAACAATACAAAAGTGATAATATGTTTTTTTATGGACAAATCACATTTGATATGCCATATTTTTGTTGGTCTTGAGAAAATGATGAAGAATTAGTTGGCCTTGCAATACCATATTTTTGTTAAATTGAAGACAATTATCTGCCTTGTTAATTATTTTGATATACTATTTTATGCCAATTTATTAGAAATATATAGTTCTTCACATATACAAAGATATTTGAATGAAATCAAGCATATACTTTGTTACCTTAGAGAAAATGTATGAGTTTGTTTTATTCCAAAGTACCAAAACTATAACTAATTGATTATGTAGATGCATGTTGTTATTAGATTCTCATAATGGTAGATCACAAACATGTTACTTGTTTACATGTGGTAGTACAACTATTTCATGGAGATATGTGAAACAAACCATAACAATAACATTATCAAATCATGCAAAAAATTTAGCATTATATTAGGCAAGTTAAGAAAGTGTTTGATTGAGGTGTATGATTCGACACATAAAAGAGGCTTGTGGAAGGAGAATAAATGCAACAATCATCTATGAAGATATTACTTGATGCACTATTCAGTTGAAAAAATAGTATATTAAAAGACATATAACAAATCATATTTCTTGTGTAAAAAAAACACGTCTCAAAAGTTCTTTTTCACTCATGATCTTTAGAAAAATGGTGATATAAACAATCAATAAATTTATTCATGTGATAATCTTGTAGACCTTTTCACAAAGTCACTTCCAAGTGGTACACAAAATTGGTTTTTGTCGTCTTAAAGATAATTATCTGGCTGAGGGGGAGAAATAATATGTTATGCAATTCTCTTAAAAGAATATTATACTCTTTTTTATTCACTAAAATTTTTTTAATAAATTTTTTTCCTGTAAAGTTTTAATTAAACATATCGTCAATGAACATCAAATGAGGACATTATGAATATAAGACTTAATGGGTGTCCATTAGTTAGCCTTCCACATTTCTATAACTCTTATTATTGAGTGGATCTACGAATTGCTAATAGTATTTAATATTTAATATGATCATCCACTTACCTATTTATGTTATATAAATAAGACTCATGTTGTATTATATAGAACACACTTGTTAAGTGTATAATACAAAATCTATGGTCTTTTCTATTTCTCATTGGTCTCTATGTAATATTTTAATATATTGCTGTAGTTTTTATCTATTTCATAACACATTTGTAATTTTTAAATATTAGTATTCAAAAAACACTTAATTATTTCATCAATTAATAATTTTTCTTAATAAGTTACACCAATAACATTATATCATTTAACGTCTGTTTATTAGAATTTAAAATAATTTATAATTTATTTTAAACGATACGCTGATTGGAGTAATTTCTCATAAAAGTAATATTTTATTATTGATTTTTTAAATGATTTTTATTGTAATCCACAAACACAAAACAACTTGAGTGCAATGTACATACATCTCTTAATGAAGTGGTGTTCTTGCAAAAGAAAGAAAAAATAAAATGAAAAATAAAGAAAGAGAAGATTCTTAACTTTTATACCCCAAGTATTTTACCCCTATTAAATAGGGGAAGAATCTAAAAATCTAAAAAGGTACGGTTAAAAAGTTGGATGGTTCAGTTTTCACACAGACACGGTGTTTAATTAAGTTCTCGTTCCCGCCTGCACCGTTCACCCCAGTTTCCATTTCCGGCGCCGCGTCTCTTTTCTGAGGTAAGAGATCACCGCCATTTCCCTTTCTTTCTTGCTTACATTTCTTTCTTTCTTTGTTCTGTGTCCCTGTTTCTTTCTTTGATTCCACGAAAATGAAGTCATAATCTCTTATGAATCTATTTCCATCAAAATGAAGGATTGTTATTGTTTCTATGCGTATCTGTATTTTTCTTTTTGAATATTCTAATGCTCTATGTTCTTTTTTAAATGATAATTGATACGATTACTTTTACTAGTTTCATGATTTTACTTTTATTATTTAAATACTGATGTAATTATGAAAATGTAATTATGAAATACTGCTGAACCTATTCACATTCTATTCAAAACTCCTTTATGGAATTTACTAGGTACTTTTGTTTTTAGGGAAGTGGCATATGTTCATGGTAGAAATAGAATCAAAACTCTTTACTCTCGGTAGCACCGACATTTCTGCTGATCGAAGGTGTGTACCGACCCATTAATTACATTTTCTCAAGATATTACCGGTGTCGAGTGTCGACGTGTCTGTGTTAGTATGTATCTATGCTTCATAGGTTCAGTTGCTGATTTAAACCCCTTAGCTTTACATTTTATTTTTTCTTATTAGTTTTACATTTTAAGTAGTCCAACTTTGTTATGTTTGTAACCAATTTGCAAGTGTTAGTAATATGACTCTTGCACAACGGAAAGAATCCGAGTTCTAATCCTATAGTCGCCAAACCCCTACAAAAATATCGGATGTTCCACCAATGATTGGAGAATTAGCTCCCTAGTGGGGGTTCTAAAGCGTCTAAGTTGTAGCCTGTAAGCATACACTATTGGCGCATATTGGGGATTAAAAATCCTAATTACGGTTTATTAACATAAAACAATGATATGTGTATGTATAGTGCTTGACAGGTCATCTCATTCTATTTGCAGGAACTTGCTATTAACATGGATTTGCGTGTTGTTAATGCATTTGGTAGACATGTTGATGCACCTTCTAAGTGGGAAAGGTTCGACAAGCGCGAAGACACGATAAGCGACCTACCTGACTACATTATTGGTTCTATACTTTCGTTTCTTCCTACTAAAGATGCCGTTCGTACTAGTGTTCTCTCAAAGAGGTGGAAAAACCTATGGAAATTTGTCACAGAACTTAGTTTTCAAGATAGAAACCGTTTGCCTCACAGAAAGTTTAAAAAAACACACTTTTTACACTTTGTATATAGGATACTAATTCATCTGAATAGTTCAACAATCCATAGTTTTTCTCTTTCTGTTTACTATAACTATGATCCTTCCCATATTAATGAATGGATTTCTGTGATTTCTGATCTCCGAGTCAAAAAGATTTATTTCGAGTCACAGATAAAACAGCGCAACTTCCCCTCTAATGCCCTTATCAAATGCCAGTCTTTAGAGGAATTGGTTTTGAAAAATTGTATTATCACTGTTCCTCCCTATATTAGTCTTTCATCCCTCACAGTTCTTAAATTGTCTGTAGTCACACTTACCTGTTACGACCTGAATAACTTGAATGAACCGATAGATTTAACACTTACATTTCCAGTTCTTAGAAAGTTCGAGATAGAAAGATGTGCATGGTTAAGTGTTACTTGAAGTTGTTTCAATGGACTGTAAATTTGTGAGGTTAAATACTGAATTTAAGTTTTGTGCTTCGCGTCTTACAGAGTTTATGTATATTGGTCCTTTTTTTTCAGAGACCATTTTGATAGACGCTGCACACATTGTTTCTGCTGATATTACTATATATGATGGTTCAAATACGAGTTTGCAAGAATCGATGCTTTTTGTTAGTAAGCTTCTCAGTATTAATGCAGCAAGTCTAAAGCTTTGTTTGCATGAAAAGAAGGTATGTTTTCTTGCTTCACTCTTTTCTTTCCTTTGTTATTTTGTTTAATTGCAAGTTTTAAACAAATTTTTTAGTATCTGCATTATCCATCCCTCAAAAAGAAAAATTATCTGCATTATGGAAGTATATATCCATGGGTATCCATGTATACACTACAATATATTAAAACTTCAAATTTTCATATTATGAAATTGTTTTTAAAACTTTGGTTGTAATGTATAAAAGAAATGCTTTACTTTTCGGTATACAGGAGCCTAAAATTATTTCTTTGGTCTTCAGATTGATAAATAATTATTCGACTTAATATTACAAAATTGGACGAAAGAAAACAACCTCCTTGAAACTAAAATATTTCGAAAAACAAAAACATGTGAATATATAATCTAAAATACTTGGGAAACAAGTAAACAAGATTTGTCCTTCAAATTGTCTTAAATTAGCCTTCATAAATCACTAGTCAACCGTAGTAGCATCAATGTAAGAAAACTTTCTTTGCAGCTGCTGCTGTTTCAGCAATTTTTGATTGAACAAAGATGTCTTAAGCAAATTCTGTCTCTTGAAAATTAAATGTTTATTTTATTCTACATGCAAACTAAGCATCAACAACCTAGTTCAAATAAGCATATTTAACTTCTTGTTTCATTCTTTGGTTCATTTAGTTCAAGGCAAAGTGGTATGTAGTTTGTAGGTTTATAATTCTTTGAAATTTTATTTCAACACAATGAGTGAGGAAAATAAAAGGTCAACTTTTTAGTAGTGTTGTTATTTGTGTTATTAAAAGGTCAAATTCTGTTGTTATTTAGTGTTGTTAAAAGGTCAAATTCTGTTGTTATTTAGTGTTGTTAAAAGCTTCACATCTAACTAGTTTGTTGTGAGCATGTGTTTGGGAAATGGATTCCCTGCAGTCAGAGTGAACAAGAAATTTTGTTTTAACTTTCAACCATTTCATCTCTTTTTTATGGCTAAGATTTTCTTGACTATGCAAATTTAAGATTTTCTTACTACAAGGAAGCCCGATCCATGTGTTTGATTATGAAAAATTGTTTAATTCATCATTATATTCATGTCCTTTAATGTGTCTTCATATATCATCCTAACACAAACTTTTTTTGTCGACAAGGTACTTGCACGAGTGAAATGTTCTTTTAATGACATTCCTGACTTTCAAATATTGCGTCATCTGGATTTAGACTATGTAACTGGTGATTTTTTGTTTGACTTACTTCTAAAATCACCACGTTTGGAGACTCTTGTTTTAAAGGTTTGTGATTGATGATCTTCACGTTTCACAAAATTTGCTCATAGATAAATATAGGCTTCCTTTTAAGAATTTGTTCTTTTTAGTTTTGCTTAAAAAATTAACGTTTCAAATTGTCATTTTTTTAAACCTTAGTATAGTATTCTCAGTTTTTTCTATAAATATTTAAAACTAAATATTTAAGTGAAGACAAGCTATCTTTCTATGTTTAATAATTTTAGTGAAAATATTGAACACTAAGAAAAGTATTTTTTTTCTCGTTTTCTTGGTACAAAGTATTTTGATATTCTTTTAGTAATTTTTTCAAAACAAATCTTTAAATGTTTGTACAGACTTTAGTGATCAGCTTCACTTTAGCAATATAATAAATATATAATTTTTGAATGATCATCAGGTACAAGGTGACTGGCGGCGTGATTTTGCAGTTATGCCGGGTTGTTTATTTACCCTTAAAGTGGTAAAATTTGAAAGATTTGCTGGTACTCCTCATGAGTTAAATTTTGCTAAATATGTGATGAAAAATGCTCTAGCCTTAGAGAAAATTAATTTCTTCTGTTCTTATAAGTTGTTTGGCTCGAATAACTGGGAAAAACTTAGAGAAAAGATCTTTTCATACAGGACGTGGTTTAGTTCAGCAGTTATAGAATTTTCATATGTTACATAAGTTTTTTAAGAGTGTTAGAAATGCAATGATGGTTCTTGTTTATTATTGCATTTGTAAATTTGAGTGGGAGAATGTACTAAACTGTTTACAATTTTAATAAAATAATTCTTTTACATATTCTGTTTAGTAAAATATCTAATCTTTAATATTAACATTACATAAGCTTTAGTTATAAATTCAATTTTAGTTTACACCTTAGGTATTTTTGCATAAGCGTATGATGAAGATCTTGATGTTGCACAGTATTTTTGCATAAGCGTATGATGAACATCTTGATGTTGCACAATAAGAACCACATCGTGGGAGATAAAAAAAAACAGATAGAGAATTTAAACAACATAATCAAAACATAAGAATATGACATGGGAGCTATAAAATCGAAGAAAAATCACGACTGTTGTTTAATGACAACCAGACAATAAATTATATAAAATTTTTTAGAATACATACGCTTCTCTCATTCCATTTCGACACAAATATACTCACATTCTCCATAACAAATAATTAAACTACATCTCACAACACTCTAACACAAGAGCATAACAGAAAGAAAAAGAATTAAATACAAACTTAAATTAGACTAATGCACTTTATAATGAAGAACTAGAGCCATATGTATAGGTTTGACTTCCCCTTTCCTTTACAAAACTGAACAATGTGAGACTATTTCAACATATATAATTTCAATCAACTCCAATGATCTCCACCTTGATTGAAAATGATACATCTTTTGCTTCTATTGTCTATACTGACAATCATAGTTCAAAAGAACTATCATACTTCACCATAAAAAGTATGTTTTAGTTGAAGCTAAATGACTCCACGAATTTCTACTTGAAGCTAAACCACTTAAATAATTTTCACTTGAAGTTAAAATACTCCTAGAATTTTTACTTGAAGTTAAAACACTCGAAGAATTTCTTCTACATGTCAAAAACAAAGGTGAGAATTTATGGTGCAACTTTCATGTTGACTTTCTTAGGAAGTTCTTCTGCAATCAATATAATGTCACAACACATCTTGCATCAATGCCTCCCAATGTCCATGTGATATCCTGATTATATAAGCACACATCCCTGGCTTGAATTTTACATGCCAAATGAAGTGTGTGGGACTAGCAAGTTTGTTAATGGAAGATTGTGATGGTTTTTGTTTCTCATTGCGGCAGGGGGTTTGAATGTCATGTTATCCTCGATAGTAAATTTGGGATTGTTTCTATGGTTTTCAGGTGGGGTGATGATCCGAAATTCAGGACATCTCATATGTAATTTGTTGATGATACATTGATTGTAGGTCACAAAAGATGGAGAAATATTAGAGCTATTAAGGCAATGTTGCTACTTTTTAGTTGATCTCGGGATTAAAGGTGAATTTTCATAAAAGTTTGTTGGTTGGTCATAATGTAAATAGGTCTTAGCTTGAAGAAACTGTAAGTATGCTTAATTGTAAGGTTGTCCCAACTTTGTTTAAATATTTGAGGTTTCCTATTAGTGACAATCCTCAAAGGTTGGTGTTCAGGAATCCTATTGTGGATAGTATTTAGAAGTCTTTGTCCATTTAGATGAGTTGTAATCTTTCCTTGGGCATCACTTGGTTCTTTTGAAATCTATCATGTATGCATTGTCAGTTTATTTCTTGTCCTTCTTCAAGGCTCTTGCAGGTACCATTCTTAAAATTGAATCTTTATTTAAAATCTTTTTTATGGGGTGAGACTGAGGAGATTCGTAAGGTTCATTACCATTCGTAAAATTGAATCCATATTTAAAATCTTTTTTATGGGGTGAGATTGAGGAAACCCGTAAGGTTCGTTGGGTTAAATGGAAAAATGTTTCTTTTTCTAAAGAGAAAGAGGGTTTGGGTATGTGAAATTTGAAAGCGTTTGATTATGTCTTGTTAGAAAAATGGTGTTGGAGGTTGAGGTGTGAAAGGAAAGGTTATTGGCTCAAAAATATAATTTGATACATGGTGTTCTAGGGGAGGATTTGGGTGGAAGTTCAGGTCCATAGCAAGATGAATGGATGTGGAATCATACAAATTGTAGCAGTTACACAGCCAAAACAGCTTATTACTAATCCTTAAACACTTAACAAAACATTCAAACAATTCAATAACAACTTATTTCCTCATCAAAGAGGACTTATAAATCCCACAATATTAATATTAATAAGTATTAGACACCCCAAGACACCAGATTTACTCCTAAAATCATATTATTATTACAAGAAAAAGACAATTGAAAAATAAACACAACTACACAAAGAAATTCCTAACTACTTTAGATTTTATTAAAATAATTAAAGTAAATAAAGCAAATTGAAATTCAAAGGTAAATACCAAGTGCAATGCCCTTAAGTGTATATAATCTTTCAACCCCATTTGTTGATGATACATTCATCAGGAGCAAGACAAACAGTGAGCTTACAAGAATCTTTCAACCCCATATGTTTAAGCTTATCAACCACTGTTTTGGAGGACCACAAAACTTCTACTTCTTCTAAGCTTGTAAAGGACTCCACACTAGGAAGATTGGTTGAGAATTCACACCTGTTGATGACCAAATGTCTAACTTGAGGCATTCCACCTTTGCCCAAATTCCAGCTCACACAATTCAAGTCTTTCATCTTAAGCACTAGCAATTCTGGGAAGCATCCAGACTTAGTGCATTCTAGTTCAAGTTTTGTAAAGTCACCTGAATCTTTTCCTGAAATTTTCAAGTATCTGAGTTTGGGAAGGCTTCCCAAAGCACTCACAAGTTTAGACAAGTAAAAGCATTTAACCAGTGTTACCTTTGTAATGTTTGGTGGGAATCCTTCTACACTCGTTAGAGTGTTTTTACCGAAAAATATTTTGAGCCTATTTAGACGACTTAAGCACCGAAGCTTTCGCAAATATTCGATAGGATTCTTGATATCGTAACTGGACAGACAATCAACTCCCAATTTTCTTAGACCAGGAAACTTATTCTTTTCCAATTGTTGCACAGTATTGTGATTAAGACAAACTCTTGAAAGGGTTTGAACATTTGGTAAGATTTTTTTCCCAGGAATATTGGGAAGTTTTGTGTCTGATCCATCAGGTAAGCCACTGACATTTGCATTCCTGAGGTCTAGTGTTTCTAGATTCCATAGTTCATATATAGATTTTGGAAAGTTGAATGTGTCACTATCTCTTGTTCCTAAGTACCTTAAATGAATTAAATCCTCAAATTCTCCAAACACAACTGAAGAACCTTTCATTTTCCCCACATCCAACACTTGTATCAGCTTGAAATTCTTGGGAATCCATTCCTTAAAGCCAATACCATAACCACTGTACTCATCTTTTGTGAAGCTGAATAAAGAACGAGTGTGTGAGTGATCACAGAGGCTTCCAGACTTATAATAGGTTGGGTTACCATGGAGGGATAGTCTCCTTGGTTTACCTATCTGCGAGAAGTTGTTATCTGTACGAACTACCAGAAAATTTTCTTTTATGCTTTCGGATATGCAAAGTTCACGTAGAAGATCATGGATCCTACATGTTTTAACACCTCCATCTGTCCTCCTACTGTCCAATTGAATCAAATTGCGGCGAATGAGCTCTTCCAAGTATTCTTCCGCAACATCTTCTTCAATCATGTTTCCGCTTCCGATTTCTGTTATAAATCCTTCTGCTATCCATAAATGTATCAATTGCTTCACAGGGATGTCATAGTCTTCAGGATATATCCCAAAATACAAAAAGCAAGGCTTTAACCTTCTAGGCAAACTTTCATAGCTGTGTCTCACTATGGCCTTTACTATGGCATCTTCTTGAGAAATATACCAATCAACATTTTCCATCACTCTTTCCCATACTAGTACTGACTTCTCTTTGCTTCTTAAGATCCCAGCTAATACCACAATGGAAAGTGGCAATCCTTTACATGTAGAAGCTACTTTCTTAACTGCAACCTCCAAATATGGAGGACACTTTTCTCCCTTGAACACCTTGGTGGAAAAAAGTGTCCATCTATCTTCTTTATTGAGGGGTTTAAGCTTGTAGGGTTCAATTGTACATATTTTTAATGCCACCTCTTCAGAACGAGTTGTGATCAATATTCTACTACTCATGTTGCCATATGAAAATACATCTCCTATCTCCTCCAATACTTGGCTACTCCATATGTCATCAAGGACTATGAGGTACCTCTTGTCTGAGAGATAGTCTCGCAACATGTTCTTAAAGATGGCAATTTCTTGAGTAATTTTATCAGCACTATCACTTTCTTTCTTATTATTCTCCTTCTGAATATGTTTCAATTTATCTTCTGGTATAGCCTTGAAACTCTGCAAAAGGCTGAGTAAAAGTTCCTTTACATTGAACTCTTTAGTGACAAATTCCCACGCACAACAGTCGAAAAGCTCGTTGACTTGAGGATCTTTGTAGACTTTTCGCGCGAGGGTTGTCTTTCCACACCCGACCATACCAATGATGGAAACAATTTCGCATGATGTGTTCCCTTCCACAAGTAACTTGGTAACTTCAGTGGCATATCCATCGAAGCCCACAACCTCGTCCTCCTCGACATCTCTCCTACGCCTTTGCACTGTCTCTGCTATGACAAGAGCCTCCATTGCTGTTGCAGCAGCTTCACCTTCATTGATGCCGTACCTATCTTTATTGTCGTAGATATTATTGATCTTGGTCTTTATCGTGTCAATCTGATTGTTGACACTACGAAGCATTTCTACATGATCAACACTGTTAAATAACTTTTTTAGCACGCCTTTTCTTCTGTGATGGACAACATCGACGACATAGTTGTCGATTGCATCTTGGACATCATAGGCCATGTCTCTGATTTGACGGACCACAAGTTTCACAGTTTCGTGAGCATCTCGATTCGCTTCGGATTTTATCAGAAATTCCTTCATCCATTCTAAGTCTTGTTGGAGCAACATGACTTTTTTCTCAACGCCAGAAAGCAGTTTTGCTTCATCCTTTAGTAGCTGGGACAAGTTGGTTAAGAGGAAGTTAACCACGGTATCTGCCATAACTTCTTACACAAGTAAAGCATATAAGGGTATTAGAAAGAACACAAATGTTAGTTGTGGGAGATATATATTGATTCAGGATATAGAAGGGGCTGATTGGAGTGCATTTTTATAGGCCTTGTGGTTCCTTATTTATAATCTCAATTTGAAGAATACATTGTTATATTTAAGGTGGCGTTTTGTTTTTTTTTGTCGGATTTGGAATATCTTTGTGTCTATATAAAAAATGAGTATTTTTTTGTCATTATAAAATGTGCTTCTGTCATGTTAGTAATCAAGTGGTAGTGAAATTAAGATAGATATATAAAATATTTCATTGTTTATTTATTTTAAAATTAGAAACAAGATATTTAATTTATTGACATTTGTCAGTTAAACTAAAAATTAATGACTCATCATTTATTATTTATATAAGATAATATAACATCCATGTATATTATAATAATAACATCCACCACCAATATGGACATTAAATTTTATAAATTGAATATTTACTGAAAATTATAGAAATTATTTACTTATAAAATCATATAGTCAATATTTTCTTTGTATTAGAGGAGTATCTCTCACCCTAAATTTTATATATAAAAAAAAAAAAATATATTATTACATTATTTTAAATGCATTTTTAGTTCTCTATTTTGTTTAAATTTAATTTTTGAATTTTTTTTTAAATTTGGATTTTTAGTCCATTTAATTTTGATGACATTTATATCTCATTTATGACATAATGCTGATGTGGCATTAGCGTATAATTATGTCTTAGTGTAATTGCATCCATTTTTTTTTTTTTACTTCCCAGCCTGAGCCAATCAGGCAAGTTCCCTTTCTTTCATATAAAAAACTACAAATAATTTATGTGCATATGATGACGTCGCGAGGATTACAAAATCTTCTTTATTCAAGATTATAAAATCTTCTATTTTAATTTAGTCAACTGTTTAATTTGTAGGTGTTACTAACGAGTGTCTGAACGTATTAGTTACGAAGTCCATAAAATACAAAATTCTCTTATAGAAACAAATTAAACATTTGTTAATGTAAAAATTACATTATTTTCCTATTTAAACTTTATGTAAAATGGTATAAGTTCATGTTTTGATTATTTGAAAATAATAATAATAATGATAATAATATAATAGTTTTAGTTATAAAAAAATTGAGATGTTACATTACTTTTGTACATTAGAGTTAATATGGTAGCTGTTAGTATTAGAATATATAGATTACATAACCAATGTCAACTTAGAGTATTCTCTTAGAGTTAGTTAGATTGGTTAAAGCTCAATTTTGAGTTTGTTATAAGTGTATTAGTGTTATTACATATAAATAGAGTACACATTATTGTAATATTCATTATGAAATAATAACAAAATCAGTTTAAGCCTTTCTCTCAATTCTGTTTTCTTTCTGTTTTACATATTCTTGTATCTTAGAGCTTTTTTTTCTTCGATCCTCATTCATCAATGGCTTCCATGGATCCATTTCTTGGTGCCTCCAATAATCTTTCTTCTTCCCATGTCAAATTCTCTCACCTCATTTCTGTTAAACTTGATGATAAGAACTTCAAGCAATGGAAACAACAAATTGATGGCGTAATTCGCGGCCACAAGCTTCAGAAGTTCATCACTGAACCTTTAGCACCACTACGATTCTTGACTGAATCTGATCGCACTGCAAATCGTCTCAATCCTCTCTTTCTGGAGTGGGAGCAACAAGATGCACTTGTTTGTACCTGAATCCTTTCTACAATCTTTAACTCAATTCTCACGAAGCTTGTTGACTGTCACTATTCGTGGCAAGTTTGGAAGAAATTCATCGCCATTTTCGCACTTTACTCGCAACAAAGGCGCGCCAACTCAGATCTGAGTTACGTAGTCTCACCAAGGGAGATCGCAAAATTGACGAATTCATCCTTCGTGTTCGCACCATCAACGAATCCTTAATTTCTATTGGAGATCCGGTCCCTCATCGTAATCTCATTGAAATCGTCCTTGAAGCCCTTCCTGAAGAGTATGATTCTGTAGTTGCTGCTGTTACGAGCAAAGAAGATCCGTGCTCCTTGGACGAACTCGAATCGTTCTTACTTGCGCATGAGATGCGCCTTGAGAAAAACAAGAAGCTTCAGGAAGCGTCGCCGGCCTCGTCTGTGAACTCTACAACTGATCCTCCGTCGCATCCGAACCCTAACTTCCCGTCAGGTACGAATCATGTGATTGTGAACCAGAACCACTCAGATTATCCAGGATATAGCTCTCGTGGTGGACGTAATGGTCGTAGCGGTGTTCGTTTTGGTCGAGGAGGTCGTGGTGGCCGTGTGTAGTGCAAGATCTGTCACAAATCTGGTCACGATGCCTCCATCTGTTATTTTCGTCATTACGGATATGGTCAATCCATTCACTCTCCTTGGGGAGCACCTCCCTCCGCTCCATTCTTGATGCTGCAACGGCCCTCTGCTCAACCTCAATTTGGTTACCCCAGCACTAGACCTGCAAATCCACGTCTCTTTCATCCTCAGGCTCTTCTCATTGGTGTTGATTCTGGTTTCAACAATCAATGGTGGTATCCTGACTCAGGCGCTTCACATCATGTCACGCCTGATGCTTCCAACTTGGGAGATGCAGTTTCACTCCCTGGATCAGATCATGTGCTAATAGGAAATGGCCAAGGTTTGTTGCACTTTCCTTGTTCAACACATCCTAACATGAATCTTACACTCAAGGATCTTTTGCTTGTTCCATCCATTACCAAAAATCTAATTAGTGTTAGTAAATTTGCACAAGCTAATGGAGTTTTCTTTGAATTTCACCCCACTTTTTGTGTTGTGAAATCACATGCTTCTTCTGAAGTCCTGCTGAAAGGAACCGTCGGGGCAGATGGTCTCTACTAGTTTCAAACACCACTTAACTCAGATACTGTTTTGCACAAATTAGATTCTGTTTTGCACACTCATAATGCTGAAACTAATGTTACTTACTGTGATAATTCTTTTCATACTATACCTACTGCTCTTGTAACTACAAAACATATCAATAATAATGTTTCTAGTTTATCTTGTTCTTCCATTTCAAATTCTGCTTATCATCTATGGCATGCTCGTTTAGGGCATCCTCATCATGAATCATTTAAGGCAGTATTAAAGTTGTGCAATATCACTACACTAGCAAAAGATACCAGTGCCTTTTGCTCAGCATGCTGTTTAGGC
The DNA here is from genome assembly GCA_037974755.1 of Cicer yamashitae. Taxonomy (NCBI): domain Eukaryota; kingdom Viridiplantae; phylum Streptophyta; class Magnoliopsida; order Fabales; family Fabaceae; genus Cicer; species Cicer yamashitae. The sequence continues at coordinate 43,827,092 of JBBPBQ010000003.1, forward strand.
AAGGCACATCGTCTGCCTGTTCCTCCCTCTACCACCATATATCATAATCCCTTTGAGCTGGTGGTTTGTGACTTATGGGGTCCTGCCCCTGTTACATCCCATGGAGGATACACATATTTTCTTACATGTGTTGATGCTTACTCTAGGTTTGTTTGGATTTATCCCCTAAAACAGAAGTCTGACACTCTTGCTTATTTCAAGCAATTCAAATCCATGGTTGAATTGCAGTTTAATTGTAAAGTCAAGGCTGTCCAAAGTGATGGAGGGGGTGAATTTCGCCCCTTCACCAAATATCTGGCTGATTTAGGTATATTGCATCGCTTCACCTGTCCACACACTCATCATCAAAATGGTTTAGTTTAGAGAAAACATAGGCACCTCGTTGACACTGGTCTCACATTTCTAGCACAGGCTGGAATTCATCTTAAATTCTGGGATCATGCGTTTGTTACAGCTGCGTTTCTCATCAATCGTCTGCCAACACCGGTTCTCAATAATGTGTCTTCCCATTTCCTTCAACACCACACCCATACAAGATACAAGGACCTTAAAGTGTTTGGGTGTGCTTGTTTTCCACTTCTAAGACCCTACAATCCCAATAAACTTGCTTTTAGATCCCAAGAGTGTGTCTTCATGGGATACTCTTCATCTTACAAGGGGTATAAGTGTCTTAGTTCTGATGGAAGAATATATATATCAAAAGACGTTTTGTTCAATGAAACAAGGTTTCCCTACTCTGAATTATTCTCTAAGTCCCTCACTCCATCACAAGCACCATCCACTACATCATGGCTACCTCTTCAGGTAACTCAATCCCTGCCTTCTCATCATGCTGCTGTTGTCACTAGCATTATTCCTCATCACACTGTTGGCACAAGCTGCATCTTTAATCCAACAATTCCAACATCTTCCACCCCTGATTTAGAGTCCAACTCTGTCATGATTTCTACTGCTCCTGATGCAGAACCCAATCCAACTGCCTCTTCACCCAATGATAAGCTTATGCACCCAGTCCAATAGCTTCTGCATCTAGTCCAGCAGCCTCTGCACCTAGGCCAGCAGCCTCTGCACCTAGGCCAGCAGCCTCTGCACCCAGAACAGCAGCCTTTGCACCCAGGCCAACAGCCTCTGCACCCAGACTTGACAATTCCATCCAAATTCCTACTCAAAATACACACCCCATGCAAACAAGAGCTAAAAATGGAATTGTTAAGCCCAAATTGCATCCCACTCTGCTTCTCACACACCTAGAACCTACCACTGTTCAACAGGCACTTGCTGCCCCACAGTGGCTGGCAGCAATGAAAATTGAGTATGCTGCACTTCTTCAAAACAATACCTGGTCCCTAGTCCCTCCACCATCTAGTCGTAAACCCATAGGATGTAGGTGGGTGTTTAGAATCAAAGAGAACCCTGATGGATCAATTAACAAGTATAAGGCACGCCTTGTGGCTAAAGGATTTCATCAACAGGCCGGTTCTGACTTCACTGAAACGTTTTCTCCAGTGGTTAAACCAGTCACTGTGCGCACTGTGCTCACTATTGTAGTGTCCAACAACTGGTCTATTCAACAAATTGATGTCAATAATGCCTTTTTAAATGGTGTTTTAGAAGAAGTATACATGATGCAACCCCCAGGTTTTGAAGTCCAAGACAAAAGTCTGGTTTGTAAGCTTAACAAAACCTTGTATGGACTAAAACAGGCCCCAAGGGCCTGGTTTGACAGACTTAGAGAAGCACTCCTTCAGTATGGCTTCACTGCCAGTAAATGCGACCCCAGCCTCTTCATTCTAAATTCCACTTCATTTACATTAATGGCTCTTGTTTATGTTGATAACATCATTCTTACTGGGAGTTCAATAAATCAGATTCAATATCTTATTAAGAAGCTGAACTCTGAGTTTCCCCTTAAACAACTAGGAAATTTGAACTATTTCCTTGGAATTGAGGTGACTCATTTACCCAATGGCTCTTTACTTCTTTCTCAATCCAAGTATATACGTGATTTACTAGCCAAGGTACATATGGGGAATGCAATGGAAATGCCGACACCAATGCTGTCCAGCAGTAAACTGTCTAAATTTGGTTCTGCCCAGCTTCCAGACCCAACCTATTTTCGCTCTATTGTGGGGGCACTGCAGTATGCTACACTCACTAGACTAGAAATATCATTTTTTGTTAATAAAGTATGTCAATTTTTGGCTCAACCCTTTGAAGATCACTGGAAGGCAGTTAAGAGAATCCTGCACTATTTAAGTGGCACACTGCATCATGGTCTTCTGATCCAGCCAACACTTGTGCATCAGCCTCTATCTTTAATAGGCTTCTGTGATGCAGATTGGGCAGCAGACCCTGATGATCGCAGGTCAACCTCAGGGGCATGTGTGTATCTTGGACCTAATCTCATCTCATGGTGGTCAAAGAAACAACCTCTAGTAGCAAGATCAACAACAAAAGCTGAATATAGAAGCTTGGCACAGCTTGCAGCAGAAATTCTTTAGATCTAATAATTGTTAAATGAGCTTCATTGCAAGTTCAAAACTCCCCAAATTCTATGTGATAACTTAAGCACAATCTCCCTTGCACATAACCGAACTCTCCACAATCGAACCAAGCACATGGAACTTGACATCTTCTTTGTAAGAGAAAAAGTGTTGAACAAAAGCCTTGTTGTTTCTCATGTTCCAGCTCAAGATCAATGGGCAGATGTATTAACAAAGCCTCTTCCAAACACCAAGTTTGTAATACTTCGTGACAAACTCAGAGTGTTTGACAAATACTCCTTAGTAAAACCACCTTCAAATTCTAAGGGGGAATATTAGAATATATAGATTACATAACCAATGTCAACTTAGAGTATTCTATTAGAGTTAGTTAGAATTGGTTAAAGCTCAGTTTTGAGTTTGTTATAGAGTTTGTTATAAGTGTATAAGTGTTACTTACATATAAATAGAGTACACATCATTGTAATATTCATTAAGAAATAATAACAAAATCGGTTTAAGCCTTTCTCTCAATTCTATTTTCTTTTTGTTTTATATATTCTTGTTAATTTAGTCAACTATTTAATTAAGTCTTCTATTTTAATTTAGTCAACTGTTTAATTTGTAGGTGTTACTAACTAGTGTCTGAATGTATTAGTTACGAAGTCCATAAAATACAAAATTCTCTTGTAGAAACAAATTAAACATTTGTTAATGTAAAAATTACATTATTTTCCTATTTAAACTTTATGTAAAATGGTATAAGTTAATGTTTTGATTATTTGAAAATAATAATAATAATGATAATAATATAATAGTTTTAGTTATAAAAAAATTGAGATGTTACATTACTTTTGTAAATTAGAGTTAATATGGTAGCTGTTAGAAACTATAAAAGCATCTCCAATGGGACGAGGTCAATTGTGTCTCTTATTCGGATCACACTTTTAAAATTCAACAAAGTATAGCAATTTATATGAGTGTTTAGTTTTATTAATTGCAATATGAAAATAATAAGGATTTAGATCTAGCAAAATAGATAGATATTGTAGAGTTTTGATTAATTTTTATATTATCAAATTCAACGCAATAAACTATTTTGGTGATGTGACTAATTATTTGAGCGGAGTATCTGTGAGTGAGGGGCAAAACACTTTTCACTAGTATTTTTTTAACATAATTATCAATGTGTACGTTCTAATATTATAATTTTAAAGATGAATCTTATATTGAAAATAAATTTAAAAATTTGTTGATAAAAAATAAAAATATGATTACAATAAGTTCTCTGTATATAGAAAAATTAACTAAAACATAACGACTAATTAAGATAGTACAGTTGACTAACTCAAAAACAAATAACTCTAACAAATTAATATTCTTAATAGTCCCCCAAAAACCCGAGGTGAGAAAATTCATACCTTTGAGTTTGAACTACATTATGATAAAGAAAAGAATCAAAATGGAAAA
>JBBPBQ010000003.1:43831214-43929161 GCA_037974755.1 Cicer yamashitae
AAAAAGGAAAAAAAAAAAAAAAAAAGAAGTGAAAATGGTGAGTGATAGAGAAGTGCACCACAATGAATTTCTATTAGGATCAAAGACACATGCAAACACGATGAAAAGAAACGAAATGAAAATTGTAGATATATTAAAAACTATAATCTCAAATGAATTCAGAGAATCATGATCAGATCTTTTCCACCTAGATTAAATACAAAACAAGTGACAAAAATCTTCATCAATTCCTTATCGAATATCAACTCCATGATCTCACCTCCAAGAACTTAGAAAATGCTCTCGAAGGATGAAATTGTTGCTTCTTTGACAAATGTTTAATGACAAGAGGACCAATCATTGATATAGGAATCTCCATTAGACTTGGGTTTGAAGGTTTTGAAATTGGAATAAGTGAATGCAATCGACTTCTCCAATCTTTATGATGGTGTTGTTGGTCGATAGATTGATTGAAATAACAAAAGCCATCAATATGCTATGAAGACCAAATTTGCTTGTATTCCCAAATTTGCCAAAAATACATGGTTGGGCTCGGTGGGAGACTGAGAGTGGGAGTGAAAGATTCTAATGTAAATTAACTCTAGTGTCGTGGGTGACTAGCACTTAGAGATAATTAAAAAGTGTGAATTGTTAGTCTCATCTCAACCATAAAAAAAAATTAGATATATAAAAAAGGTAACTTATATGTTTAATACTTTAAAAAAAGTGACCTGTAAGGTGACAAACTTTTAAATAACATGACATTATGTAATGTAGTTAAATATAGATGGAATTAGTGAATTTTTTTTTTAATCTATATACCTTTCTTCAAGAAATAAATCCAAAATTACCCGTCCTCCATCGTCACTATCCCTCTCGATATTAGTTCATAATTTGAGAGTGGTTATGGTTTTGTCCATACCAAAAGAATATAAGTGGAGTAAAATCCATTGAATATTTGTTCATATTTGTGCAATTGTATCACTTAATTAATGTTATAATTAATTTAATAGATAGTTAAAGTAAATAAAAATTATTTAAAATAAATAAAGATTCAAAAAAAGGCCTTTTAGAAAAGTAAACTTTGATTTGATATAAGATAGATTTCAAAAATAAATATAATATTTGAAGAGAATAATTGTGTAGATAGATGATCAAAAAGATTGGAATTTTGATTTATCGTTTAAAAGAAAGACATATATATATATATATATATATATATATATATATATATATATATATAAATTGAATTAGGTTTCATAACATTAGTTTTTGTTTTCCAAAAATATTTTTGTTATTTTTTAAATGTATTATTAATGAGGTGAAAAAAAATATAAATCTACATATATTTTGACACCATATGATATAATGTCATGGCATTTAAAAACAAATTTAAAAAGAATGACTAGAACAACAAATTGATAATGAAATTTTATTAGAATTATTTCCTTTAAATTAAAAACAAATAGATTTGTATGATTATATTTTTATCTTCCATAAACTAAAAAATATTAAAATAAAGGAAAAAATAATAGAAACTCAGGGACTAAAATAAAGTACAATCTATTATAATATATTAAAGTAGACTTCTAAACCATTTATTTGACACCTAATCACATTTTATGCCACATTTCTATTTGTGTCACCTCACTTATTTGCTTAATTGTCATAGCTAGAATTTTTTCTCTTTCTATTCTTCATATACTACACAATTTCTTTTCATCAACAAAAAAAAATTCAACAATAAAAAATAATTAATAATAGCTTATAATGCAATAAACGTTTCTCTATTATTTATTAAATGTGAATTTATTCTGTAACCATTTCTAATATAAGTCTGAATATCTTTTCTTTTTTCTTTCTTGGTTGAACTAAGATTCAAGAAGACACGATACCACAACCTCGAGACATGAATCATTGTTTACGCTAACTTCCTCTCCAACTGGAGTATAACAAAATTGCTTTTATGGTATTTGATGAAATGCAGGTGATGTTTATATTCATTTGAATAACTGACTTTGGTATATTTTTTTCCATCTTCTTCTTCCACAGGGGATTACTAGCCACGGGAAATGTGTGTTCCATTTTATGTCTAATATTTAGTTACATAATTTTTATGTTATCTTTCATTTATAATATCAATAATTAAAAAAAATCTAATTTATTTAATTTATGTCCATACCAATTATTGATGTTCAATTCAACAAATCGTACGTTTTGTCTTCTTTCAATCACTTCTTGTTAGGCCATAAGGTCTTGATAGTTCCTAATTTTTATCATTTGAAGTTATTGTTACAATGCATATCTTTTTTAGCACAATAAATCAACTGGACAATTGTTCGAATTAACACAATTCTTAGAAAATTAAAGTTCTCACAATAATTAAGGAACAATAATAATAGCATATTTGTCTACAAGATAATTTGAAACCTCTAATTCATGTTTTTAACTTTACGTTCTCCAAATCAAATTTCAATATTTCATTTTGCATTATAATTGAATCATGAGTGACATTATATTTGTTGTTTTTGGCTCATATCACTCAACAAAAAAGACCCGACACAAAAGACATGTGAGTTGGCGATGAACAGATGGAGGCTACAAATTAGATTTTAACCAAATATTTTAGACTTGTCACAAATTTATAAATTGTTATTTCATTCTGACAAGTCAAGTTTACGACGAAATAGTTATTTCCTCAATTTCATTTTAAATACCTCATTTGCCATTTATTTTTGTCTCAAATTATTTGTCATTTTACGATACCAATACAACATTAATTACTTTTCTCCATTAACACTCTTATTTATTATATTTCAACTAATCAATTTTTTCCACTAATTACAATTAATAAAAACATTTGAGTAAATGAAACATTTTAACATTGAAATCATTCTCTAAAGAATTGTACACACTTCAAATGAGATATTTAAATTGAGACGGAGGAAGTACTTATCTTGAAGAGTGATGTTGCTTTTCACACTAATACAGTGAAAACAAAGTATCTACTGGGTTCAAGAATTATTCTATACTAAATGCACATGTTTTCATAATTGAATTTAATTAATATCTTTTTAAGTTGCACTTATAATATACATTGGTTTTAGTTCAAACTTTTTCCTTTAAGATAGCCTATTATCGTAGAAAGAAAAATAATTACTACTATCAATTCAAATCATTCAACTATTTTTTAATTTCTTTAGTTGCCTTGTGAATTTTATATATGCTAATGTCACTTTTAATATTTTTTCAAGTTATTCTTTTGTGACGTGACTAACACTTTAGTGTCAATTTCCTTTCCTATAATTCATACATCTATTACAAATAAAACTATGTAAAATAAAATTATAAATACAACTATTGTGTTTGATTTGATATGTAAGTCATTACATTTATACTACTAAAATATAAGGTTCGTTTGATAAAAATGTTAAACAAAATAAAAAATGAGACTTATAAATAATTAAATCTAAAGAGACTTATAAATTATAGGCTAAATACCACCCGTGGTCCCTTAACTTAATTTCGGTTAACGATTTAGTCATTTATCTCTTTTTTTTCTTCCCAATTTGGTCCTTTATGTTTTTAAATAATTTCAGCGTTACCCTTTAAGTGGGGTTCCGTTAAGAAAAAGTTAAAAAAATTCTCTTCTGGATCATTGCATATGTTCATCAAACCTCTAGGAACGATTGTCACTGATCTGAAGTGATGTCTATGGAGTATAAATACCCCATAGCTTCAGTTTTAACGAATCAATTCTACTACCAAACTTAGAACAAACTTTGAAATTTTTCTGAAATATTTCCAAAACATAAAGGATAAAGTTTTCTAAAAACGGAGGAAGAATTTTTCTTTCACTTTTTTTTAACGGAACCCTATTTAAAGGGTAACGTTAAAATTATTTAAAAATATAAAAGACCAAATCAAGTAAAAAAGAAAATAAATGACTAAATCGTTAACTAAAATTAAATTAAAAGATCACATGTGATATTTAACCTAAATCATATATATATATATATATATATATATATATATAATTTTTTAATGATTACTAAATTTTTGAAAATAAATCTTTAACAGATGCGCGACTCGTGTGGATTGAAATCTAGTAATAGATAGATACTATCTAAATCTACTATGGGGAAGACCACTTCTATTTTCTAGAAAAGTTTTCTCGATGAAGCTTGGTAAAAAATCTTACCAAATGAGGGTATAGCCTCTATGCATTCATTTTTTTTTTCTTTATGTATGCTAAACATAAAATAACAGAAACATCAGAGACGTATAATTCTTACTATGTTATGATATGATTATTTTAACAAATTATATCACAAAAATGATGTATAAATCTAATTTATTTAAAATTATTTTAATAAAAAATATCCAATGAAATTTATATGGGCAATAACATAACCAAAATAAATCAATATTTTAAAAAATTAAATTAAAAATTTTAAATAAATTTATTTAAATGATAACATATCTGGTGTTTAATTTGGTTATACATTAGTTAATGATAAAAATATTTTGGTAAAAAAGTATACATTAATTAAATAATTTTTATTCTGTGAGTAATAGTTTTATAAAAAAAAATATACATTAATTAAATAATTTTTTAATCTGTGAGTAAAAGTTTTAAACCACAAATTTTTTAATAGAGATATGTCATTATATTTACATGATGACTTAGCAGGATTAGGTGTCTTCTATTTAACTTTTTTTTTAATCAGTCTTCTATTTTAATTTATCCCACCTAGTAATTTATACGTTGCTTTTTTTAAACAAATTTATACGTCGCTTTAATATATATATAAAACTTATAGGTCGCTTTGGAAAGAGAAATATCATATGTAACTGTATTTTTTTTTTGTTTGACAAAATGTTACAAGTGTATTATTTGACTTCATCATGCCATTAAGAAAAATTATAGGTATAAATTAGGAATGTCAACCGGGAGAGCTGAATATAGGTATAAAAACAATACTTATATCTATTTTGTATCTATGCAGGTATTTGCGTGATAGATTTTTTTTTTAGAGAAATGATATTTGAACATAAATTTATATACAAATACATGTGATTTCCACCTAGATAATCTCTCTCTTCATTTAATTTCCCTCATTTTTTTTACTTTCCTTCTTTTCCTTTCTCTATTTTTTTCCTTTTTTTTTTTAATCTTTCTCTACAAAAATAAACCCCACACATTCATCTTCCCTTTCTACCATAATTCCTCGTTCTTCCTTTTATTCCAGTTCGAATCCGTTAACCAAATTATTCACATCATTAACCACGTTACTTAAAGCCATTAACCAGATTATATTTTATCTGACAAGAATGACCAAACTTTCTGTTCAAATCCATTAACACAGTTGTGCAATTTTTCAAGTAATTAATCAGGTTTATATTATGTTTGATTAGAATGCCTAAGTTTCCGGTTCGAATCCGTTAACCAAGTTGTTCACATCATTAACCATGTTTCTTAAAGTCATTAACCAAATTATATTTTGTAGGAGGAATTATGGTAGAAATGAAAGATGAATGTGTGAGGTTTATTTTTGTAGAGGAAGATAAAAAAAAAGGGAAAAAAGAGAGATAGAAAAAGTGTAGGTGGAGACCACATATATTTGTGTTTGTATTTGTGTACAAACTTGTGTTCAAATATCATTGCTCTTTTTCGTATTGTCTACTTACAAATACTTTCGGATACGCGCAAATATTTATTAAATTAATAAAATATTTTTTTATAAAATAAAATATAAAATTCTAAAAAAAATTAACTTTTCAAATATGTTTATTTTTCATATCAGAAAAATAGATATTTTGCTACGAATTTATTGTATCATTTATCGGTTAGTTTATAAAAGTGAGGGTAGAGATGCCACTTATGTTTTGAGTTTGAGAGAAAGTTTTAGAGTTTTGTATTTAATCTAAATATAAATTTGTGAGTAAAAATGTATATTTGTTGTGAGTATGAGTACCTGTTAATTAGCAGGTAATTTAATTTACCTGACTATTGAAAAGTGCAAGCAGTCCAATAGCACAAGGTCTCAATTGGTGAGAGCTCCATATTTTTTATAATATAACAAAATGATGGTAAAATTTATTTTTTGGTAAGTATATTTTTAATCTCTACAAAATTACGACCTTTCAAGTTTAATTTATAAATTTTTTTATCCAATTCTTGGCTTTATTTTGATTTTATATGACTTCTTTTAGAGACTAAAAATATCATATTTTTTATAAAAGAATTTCTTAGAGCATCTTCAACTGTAGCCAAATATGTTCGTCCGCCAGCATGTAGTTACCTAAAATTCAGTTGTTGGCGAGTTTAGTGTTGGAGTTATGCCAATGTGTCATACGGTTATCTCAGGAAGGAAATTCAGTTGGCGAGTTTAGTGTTGGAGTTGTGCCAATGTGTCATATGTTGCGATACTTTAATAATTTAATAATAATAAATGTATAACAGTTACCTTTTTTATTAATTTATTAATAATAATAAATTTATGACCGTTATTTTTTTTTTAATTTTTTTTATTAATTTATGACCGTTAACTTCTTTTTAATTTATTAATAATAATAATTTTATGACCGTTACCTTGTTTTAATTTTTATTATTGTTATAAAAGTTTAAGTTCAATTTTATTTTAAATTAAAATTAAAATAATGTATAATAATATTATTTGAAATATTTAAATTAATATTTTAAGTTATAATAAAATTAAATATAAATAAAATATTAATGTATAAATTAAAATTATAGAAACTATCTAATGAATCATTGTTGAGTTCACTTTGTTGATGCTTAAAGTCACCATTCTTGTAACTAATTCATTCATTCTTGTAGCTAATTCATTCATTCAATACTCTTTTGCTCCTCGTGACATTGCACCCTCAGCTCCACCATATGGCATTGCTATTTTCTATCCACGACTCCGAATATGAGTCAACATTTTTTTAATATATTAAATTAAATAAATTAATAAATAAATTTATATGCTAAAAATATAAAGAAAAAAAAATCAGTTATTCCTTTTTTCCTTTTATCATAAATCTTCAAATCTAGAAATCCCTAATTCCCTCTTCATATAAATCTCATAGTTTTCGTTGTTTTAATCCTTGCATGTTGCTATTGGAAACTTGTTTCCTTGAAGGTAACGTCGAATCATAACGAGACTTTGAATATGATAAAAAAACGTCATAAAACCTTACGAGAAAAAACTCTTTGTAATTACCGCATAAGAGAGTTAGGCAATATCCACTAAACCTCATTTCAACACGTGTTATGTTTAGTTTGAGTTTATTTTTTAGTTATTAACAAATGTTTTTTAATAATGTTCCAATAAAACATTTTTGAATTTGTGTGTTCAATATAACTTGCAATTTTGTCAAACATGTCTTCCAGCATAAACACTACGTAATTATTTTCAATAGGAACCAACAGAGTATATGTACCTGTAACAAGAACAATAAATCAATGGAAAATATGAATGAACAATGAAAGGCAAAATTAGGGTTTATGTGAGGCTAAATACCACGGTCCTTAACTTAATTTCGGTTAACGATTTAGTCCTTTATCTTTTTTTTTTTTCCCGATTTGGTCATTTATGTTTTTAAATAGTTTCAGTGTTACCCTTTAAGTGGGGTTCTGTTAAGAAAAAGTTAAAAAATCCCTCATTTAGATCATTGTATATGTTCATCAAACCTCTAGGAACGATTGTCACTGATATAAAGTGATGTATATGGAGTATAAGCACCTCATAGCTTCAGTTTTAACGAATCAATCATACTACCAAACTTAGAACAAACTTTAAATATTTTTCTGAAATATTTTCAAAACATAAAGGGTAACTTTTTCTGAACACGGATGAGAGATTTTTATAATTTTTTCTTAAGGAAACCCCACTTAAAGGGTAACGCTGAAATTAGGGGTGTACGTGGGTTGGGTTGGGCCGGTTTTGACAAAACCCGATGCCCGACCTGATCGATTATCTTTGGGTTGGGTTAAGTTCTAAACCCGTATTTTTTTCATTTAACCCGAACCGAACCGACCCGATCAAGAACGGGTTGGCTTGGGTTGGGTTGGCGGGTTATACATAAATAATAACCTATTTTTTATTTTACGGAAAAATATATTGAATGAAAATATATTTAATACTTAAATGTCTCAAAAACTATAAAATTTCAATCACATCATTCAATTCTTTAAAAAAATTATCAACCTCTCATACAAAAAAATAAATTCAACAACAGTATATCAATAAAATATAAAAATTCATCAATTCTAAGCAATGTCAACTTCAAGTACAAGCACTTAACAAGTTCCTCAAAGTCTGGAAGAGAATAATTGGGATCTGCAAAAACAAATATTAATAATAAAAGTGAGGAGAAAACAGTTAGCATTGCTACTTGATCCACCACATTACTTTTATTTTAGTTTACTAAGCTACCATAATTTTTTAATAGTAATGCTTCATTTATTTATAGTTAGAGTACTTACTATTTTCAAATAAAATACTAAAAAAATGTTTAATAGATTTAAATATAAAAAATTTAAACTAAATTCATCATAAGCTTTTGTATAAGCATCATTTTTGTTCATAAATAGTATTTAACTCAAATGAATAGTATTTAACTAAAAAAATTTGTATTTAACAAATGTAAAAAATTTAAACTAAATTCATTATAAGCATAAATTTTCCGTTCATACCTTTATGATGTAAAACTATAACAAAATATAACATTTAAATAAATAGTATTTAACTTAAAAATTAAATAGCTCTTTTGAAAGAGACAATTCAAAAATTAGATACGAATTTTATGAGTAGCCATATACGAGATTACAAGGCCAAAACAAATTAAACGCTAAATTGCGAGAAAAATTAAGTATTTAGGCTCGACGCATAAACACCTTCGATCACCATTCATATAAAAATCAGTTATTAATAATATCTGAAACCCTATTGGACTGCTGGACTGCCAAATAAAATTTAAAAAAAAAAATATAACTAGTTACCGGATCGGGTCGACGGGTTGAAATTGTTAAACCCATTACCCGAACCAAATATAAGCGGGTTTCAACGGGTTGGGTTGGGTTGGGTTGGACCCAAAAGTGACCGGGTACGGGTAAAAATCGGGTTGGGTGATCGGGTTGGCGGGTCGACCCGCACCCATGTATACCCCTAGCTGAAATTATTTAAAAACATAAAGAACCAAATCGAGAAAAAAAAAGATAAAGGACTAAATCGTTAACTAAAATTAAGTTAAGGGACCACGGGTGGTATTTAGCCTTTATGTGAAGAGGAATTAGGGATTTTAGGTTTGAAGATTGATGAAGGAAAGAAAAAGGGAAAGACTGATTATATATATATATATATTAATTTTGATTCAATTTTTTTTTTAATTTAATAACTATAATATTATTATTTATTAAAAAAATGTTAACTCACATGCCATATCATTAAAAAATATTGTCTCTATATGTCATATCATGGTTTCTATGCCACTCATCTATATCGATCTATGTCGTCAAATGCATTAATATGGTAGTTTTTGGGTTTATTCACGTTATATATTAGCGACGATTGTGGATCTATTATTTATGTATGAGGTGGATCAAATTATAAAGTAGAAATCTAAAGATAAATAGCATTCAGATGCACGCCTAAAGAACTTTTAATATAATTGTTACGATATATTGCTCAAGTGGGAGATTGTTGGAATATTTATATTATATTCCAATAACATTATGTGGGAATACATTTTCTATTATAATTATATTAGCTATTTGTTAATAACGGCCTAACTGAATTGTGATTATATAAAGAATGAGGTTAAATAGATTTCTGATTAAATCATTAATTAAATTATTAATTAATTGATATCAACCGAAAAAATTATGGGTAGATGTTAAATGATTCATTTAGGAATAATGATAACTCAATTGACCATCACTCTATATATAATTTATGGTTTCCAATACTGTACACAAACACATAGCCTCTTCTCCCCATTTGAAGAGCTTTCAAGGAGTACCGGTTGAGAAAGAATTACAAGTCAATGAGTTCTCGTTCCTCCTCCTTTCATCTTGTGTTTCAGGATTGTTATTGAGAGACCCTTTTTGCTATGGATCCAGGTAATCCTAAAACATCATCTTTGATAGATCAAACATGTTGTACTCCTAAGATGGTCAAGATTTATGTTTGTTCTTAATGTTTATTTACATGTTTGTATGCTTATTTGTTTTCCCATTAAAACATGATTATATTTGTTTAGAGCATTTAAATTAGAAAATTAATTCCAACAAAACAAACTAAGAATTATTACAAACCAATAAAAATAAACAAAGTTCATCCTAATTTACTTTTGAGAAAAAAATTATCCTAATTTATGAAAATATGTGTATAATTTTTGCGTAGTGTGTTAGAAGCGTCAAATTTAGTGACCAATTTCAATTTATCCATATCTAATTTTTGTTATTATTTTAAATTTTTTTAAGTGAATTTGTGAATTCATAAATCACTGTGCATTTCTTTGATGGAAGCAGTCTATTGCTCAAAAAAAAGAGAATTCCTTCAGCCTTTTCTTAAACAAACCATACCGTTGGTTAAAACAATGTAGGCCACTTATTAGAAGTATCACTAATTAATTAGAGGATCCTCTTAGATGTTTATGTAGAATCCGTTCGAATCTAAAAAGTTAAGTCTAAGTAAAAAAATGTAATTTTAAAAATTATAAGTTATTTTAAAATATTATATTTTTATTGAATGAAATATCAAAAATTCAAATTATTTTATTTAAATTTATCAAAATAAATAAATTGTAAATAACATCTAAATATAACTTCAAGCTAATACTAACCTTCTTGTTATTTAAAAAGAACAAGCGATCTAATACATTACCAGCAAACGATCTATAAGTACTATTGTAAATCACAAAATCACTAGTACCATCAGATTAAATCTTAATAGATAATGAGTTTCTAAAATCAGTAAATCATCTATTTCAAACAAATTGAGTTCTTAAAATCAATAAATCACAGTCCTAGTTGGCATCTAGTAGGCTGCAGCCGATGTCAAAGACTACATTGGTGGGTGAGGAGAGAAGATGAAAGTTGTAAAATTAAGATATCAATACAATTTTTTAAAGTTGAAAGCATACTATAAAAAAATTGGGACTGTAATAGCCCAAAATTTATAATAAACCATTTTACTAATGAAATAGGATTTTAAATTATTAATTTGGTGTTAAAATTATTTTTGAATATATGTTGATTAATTTTATGATTTTAACTTTCCTTATATGTGTGCTTTTTATGATGTGCTAATCTTGTACATATTTGACTAAATAAGTAATAATATAAATAAAAAATATTATATTTCATTATTTTATATATTTTTCTAAAAATAATAGCATTTCAGTGTAATATTTTAAAGAATAATATTTTAGGCGATTTTACGTATATAGGCGTGTACGCAACTTATGAGATATTTTCTTGTGCGTTTAACTGATGTTAAGTGTGCACGTAGTTATATTTTAATTATTTATAATTATTCTCTATTGTTAGTTATTTATTTTATAAATAATTATATTGAGATAGTAGTAATATTGCGTTTGATTTCCTTATTTTTATATACTTGTTATGCCATTGTGATTATATATATATATATATATATATATATATTATGATTTAGTAATTAATATAAAGTATTGATGTTATATTTATTTATTTTATAATTTCAAATATTCTTTAATGTTGATAGTATTTTAATGTTAGTATCTAGAAAAAAAAAATATAATTATAGTGATTATTTTGAATATGAGAGTCTTGATTGTTAGTGTATTTTAAAAGACTAATTATTTTAATTACTTTATTTTATAAAATATTAATTTGAAATATTAATAATTAAATTGTGTTAAAAAAAAGTGTTAAATAAATTAGTATCGATAATTATTGGTTTGATTTTAAAAATAAATAAATAAATAAAATAAAACTCTAGGGCTTTTGGTTCTTTCTACTTACATTTGCCTATTTGATTTGTAATTACTCACACCTTTTGAAATGGGCTAAACCCAACCCCCATCTCCTAGTAAAATTCAGGTGGATACATCTCGAGATAGACCCAGCCTAATGCTCCTTCCCAATTGTGCCGCATCACACTAACCTAACATTCTTCAATTTTGTTTGGTTCATTCCCTAATAGCAAGATAAACAAACTTCCTCCCGTCTTCACATATACCCCTCAACCAAAAATTGCAACTCCCTCTTCTTCTCCAACGGTGAGCCACCATGAGTTGTATTTCCTGCCACTACGTGATTGTGGTTGGTCACAATGGTTGTCATATCCAACCCTTTATTCTTTTGAAAGAACGGTGACCGAAACAACAGTTTTCCGTGTCATTTGGTGGACTTTTTGTTTCAACACTTAACGGCCAACTTTTTTGTTGTTTAAAAAAAATGACGTTATTTTAGAATTCCTCTCGTCAAAATTAAGCACTACTCATTTGCGTTTTTCGGTGAAGTTGACGTTAGACCCTTCCGGCACTTCAACGAGTCGGTGAGACTTTTTCTGCAGTTTTTCTCGTAGTTTTGACTCTATTTTTACTCCTAAAATTATTATTAACATTAAATTTTATGCTCTGCATAAAATTATTATCAGTCGGGTGTCGACGATTTTGTGAACTCGCCATTTATTTTTGGATCGTTCGTTGTACGTTGTTGGTCTGTTGTTGCTGCTGAAAACTCCCATTAATTTCTGTGTTTGAGGTAGCATCAAAATAAGGTAAAGAGTGAGAGAACATTTGAATTCATGAGTATAATATATTGTGAGATAATAAGGTAAAGAGTGAGAGAACATTTGAATTCATGAGTATAATATATTGTGAGATGAACGACAGTAGTCCTTTGAGAGATAAATTAATTAATGTCAAAATAAGAGGATTGTGAGATTAAAATGTTAAATAGAAAATTTTATAAGATGTTGATTGATTTAATTCTCGATAGTTGTGTGGTATTAGATATTATTGTAATGTTGGATGTCGAATGAAATTCTGTGCATATGTTTGATTAGATAAATTTATGTGATGTGATAATAAAAGGTTGATGCATTGTATGATATATGTTTATGTGATGATAATGATGATTTTTGATTGACGATAGTGATGAGTTTATATGATGATCATGATTATGTATGATTAATGATGTTATAAAATTGTGATGAGAATATTGAAGTAGTCCATGATAGATGAAATAGTGATGATTCCAACTTGTGCTAAAGATGATGCTCTTAATAGAGTAGTCTAGGCTAACAAGGGGAGAAAATAGATGTTGGGAATATTTGAAGTTGATGTAAATTTTTGAACTGGAGATTATTTTGTCATCATATAGGTAGGGTCTGCTGTTGAGCCTTAGGGCAAGATTTTTAGACTTTGGAGGTATTCGGGTGGGGAATTCCTAGGTGAGTTGGAGGTAGCACTCCAAATATCGGGAGCTACCATGCAACACACGTTTACCTCGACTGTTGCATATATGTGTCTCGGGTTGAGTTGATGGGATCTTTGAGGATAGGGCTAATTTGAATTGTCCGTCAATCGGGATGGTGACATAGTATCAAGCCTCATAACCAAATACTTCAGAGTTAGAATGATACCAAATTGTGAAGTAGAGTATAAGCTCATGCATAATCTTGCATTTTCTTATGATTGTTTTGTTGTGATTAATGTGTTTCAAAAGTGATAATAATTTCTCTTGGATGATGTGACGATATGACAATATATTGATTTTTCTTGAGTGATTTTGACATTATAATATGATATTATTTTTCTTGAGTATTTTGATATATCATAGTGTTATGATACGACCTATTATGGTTGTTTGCGTGTTCTTCTTACTTATATTACACTATCAACATGATTTCAAAACTCACCTCCTTCGTTGTTTTTAACTGATCTGGTCCTACGTTTGTGATAACGAAATCACAATTATTACAGGATAACGAGTCTTGAAGTTTAAGTTTGAGAGATGCCCCTCTCTGATAGGTGATACCAGGAATAAAAGTTAAAAATTATATTTTACTTATTTAATTAGAAATAACTTTTTGTATGAAAACTTTATAAGTACTAGTAAGTTTTTGAAATTAAATTAAGAAATTATTGTTAAATCGAGTTTTTGGAAATTGCACTATTTTATAACAGAAAAAAAATTTAACGTGTTCCATTTTTATTTTAAGAAACGTAATATCTTAAATAACTTATCATATAACATTGATTTTTGGGATACCGATTAGAGCTAATCCTAGAAGAACTTCAATGTGGAAGCCGGTAGGGGATTTGATGAAAAAAAAGACTTTCTTGGTGGAGGGGGAGACATTTATCTATAGGAGGTAGGGTGGTGCTTATAAACTCGGTGTTATATTTTTCCTTTTATAAAGCACCAAAGAAAATTTGAATGAAATGTCTCAAATACAATGTTATTTCTTATGGGAAGGAGATCTAGAGAAAAAGAAGATTAATTGAGTAAGTTGTGAGAAGGTATGTTTTCCGAAACAAAAATTGGGTTAAGAGTGAAAAACATGGAACTTTTTAAGTTGTCTTCATTAAATAAGTGGAAGTGGTGGTGTATCATGAAATCGAACACTATTTGGCATGAGCTCATTCAATTTAGGATAAAATAAAAAAATAAGGAGGAGATTGAATTTGGAATATTTGATCCTTTGTGGTGGCGGAAAAATGGAAGAGGTTGGCATTATTTGGTTTGCAAAATTAGTAGCAAGGAGGTTAGGGAACAATGACAAATACCCTTTTTTGGAATGACGTTTGGCTCAAGGACTCCACTTTGAAAACAAGGTTCCCACATCTTTATGTGCGCTAGAGATTTGACTACTGCCAAAAGTTAGGGAAGTAATGAGTTGGAAAATTTCATGTCTTTTAACACTTTACGAAAGGAAATCCATTTTCAAATTGTTGGATTAATACATTGTCATGTCTTGTGTGTGTACGAAAACATTCACTTATAAGGGTTTTGAGCACCATTTGTTATTTTATATTTATAATTACGTATTGTTTATATAAAAAATAATTACGTACAATGCTAAAAAAAAGAAAAAACAACACTTTTTCACCTTTGACAACGATTAAAAAATATTTTTTATTTAATACTTTTGTACATTTAAACAACACTTTTTTAATCGAGTAAAAAACCGGTCTTTTTAAACAACATATTTAGAAAAATGTCCTATCTAAAGACATATCGCTTCTTTTAAAAAAACATTATCTAATGGAACATTAAGACAAAACTTCATTCTAGAAGTGTTCTATATGTATCTTTAAACAACATTTTTTTTTAGTACAAACAATGCTAATCTTTATCTTTATATAGTGCTTTTTGCTTTAAATATTGTTACATGGTCTATATTTATTTTGTATTGTCTCTTGCATTTATGTGTTGAAAAATAGCCTGTACATTTAAAGTACTAAATTTACACACACACACACACACGTGTGTATATATATATATCGTTGCTAAAAGTTCATAAAATATTTAAAACAAAATATATACACTATGTCAAAAATAATATTTTATAACGTATTTTTTAAACCTTTTACAGCGCTTTTAAGCGCTGTTAAAAGATACAACAGCGCTATTTAAAATAAAAAGCGTTGTAAATATAGCGCTCAACACTTCTATTAGAGTAGTTTTACAGTGCTTTTCATAAAAAAACGCTATAATAGGTGCATATATAGCGCGCTTGTTATACTCGTTTTACAGCGCGTTTTTGAAAAAAGCGCTGTAAATCTAATCTAAAACGCGCTACTTGTTGTACTAGTTTTACAGCGCTTTTTCAAGAAAGCGCTGTAATATGTTCATTCTTATAAACGTTTTACTGCGCTTTTGTGAAAAAGCGCTGTAATAGGTGCTTTTTATATTAGTTTTCTAATCTAAAAAGCGTTGTTTGTTGTACTAGTTTTACAACGTTTTTTTCGAAAAAGCGCTGTAATAGGTGCATTTTATACTAGTTTTAATAAAAAGCGTTGTAAACCGGATTGATATTTTTTTATGAAATTTTTAAAATAAAGCTTGTAAACAGGTCTTTTATGACATTTTTTTTTTAAGAAAGCGTTGTCTTTTAATTTTTTTACAAAATCATTTTCATCAAGCACATATTGACACAATTACTATATTTTTCATAGCAACAACAATTTCATTTAAACATCAACAATCAGTTCACAACACCCAATTACATATATTTCATAGCAACAACAATTTCATTTAACCATGTACAACAATTTCATATCACATCAAGTACTATACTTTTTACATAGTCACAACAATTATATATTCACAATATATATCAATTACATATGCACAACAAAAATCAATTCACAACACCCAATGTACAATATATAATAGTTTCTTTTCTCAACCTCATACACACTTTGAATTAACTATGAATTATATGTCAGCTTTACAATAATGTCAATTTCCCAGCAATAACGCCAATTTCACAACCTGCAGCATGCCAATTTCCAGCAAATTAAATAACTTTCATTTCGATCACATACTGACATCAGTCTTTCTTTATTTCAGTTAGATCACTTTCAGAGTATGTTGCACTGGAATTGTCAAAGTACTGTGCGATATAATATTTGAACATAAATAAGTTAGAATCAAATATATACATAGTTTATATATGAAAATCAAAATATAATGAAAATATTGTATCGTTTCTGGAATTATATTTTGATTCATATCAACAATCTCCTTCTTGAATCGCAATATATAGTACGTGCAATCTATGTTGTTAATTTGACGAGGGCACTATAAAATAAAACATATATGTCAATAAATATTTGTGCATTGATTGTAAATGAAATTTTAAAGGCATACAATTAAGTTCTATAACAAAAATTTCAAATCTTTATTGGAATCCATGTGATGTTGTTTGACTTTTGCTTCGACACGGTAGCACCCCTTTGAGCGCGTAAAACTTGTAAAGCACTATTAAATAAACGTGATTAATTATTATTCAATTACCAAACACATTATTTATATATGTAAGAAATAAATGAATATTACTTACGTATCGAAGATAGTCTCTATATCCGAGTGATTGTTGTAATGGCCGTGCAGTGGTTCTAAATAGTATATAATTTCAGAGGTGACATTGATTGCAAACAACACCCAATGTTGCCTACAACAACAAAAATTTGGTTGACAATTTTGTTTACACAACTGATAAATTAAGTATCATAAATTAAAAAAGATATAGATAAAGAATATATAATTACCTTGAATTATATGGCGCAAGAAATAACTTATCCTTATCTTTATTTCCCAAAAGTATATCAACAACATATTTCTTTACATTAACTGGATCGAGTTTAAACATGGACAGCTTATGCGGAGACAAGAATGAAAATCTAACTAACAATTTACGCATGCGCACCAACTTCTCATACAAAAACCTTCAATGAAAATGTCAAATTAGATTAATTACCAATAAATGTGGCAGTGATGCAGTTAAAAGTAATTTTTATCTTAAATAAAGTATTTTACCTAATGTATATGCTGATGACAGTAGCACTCAGCTCCTTATGATTGAGAAGTTCATATATGTGCTCTTTATCAAGTAATTCTTCATACTCATCTCCGAAAATAGTTTTCTCCATGTTTATGATACGTGAATCATTGCTGTCCATATTCATTTTTGCTTGTATGTCAAGACACGACTCAAATCGAGAAAGGCGTGAATGACTTATTTTAGGAGCAGCAACTGATTTTCCACGATCCAGTTTTTGAATTTTGGCAGATTTATTACAATCCAGTTTTTGAATTTTGCCAACTTTATTTTTAGCACGAACATGCATCTGTGGTGCGGTGGGTTTTGATTGAATATGAAAATATGAGGTTAATCAGTTTGTTAGTTATTATAATAAGCTAATCATTGATGTATACACATTGATGTATATGTCAAACCTTTTCTGGTGAAGTGACTGACTCGTTGCGAGGAATCTTCTTATCATTCCCTTTAGACTTTGTAAGAATCTAAATAAATGGGAAATTAAAGTTAACAGCGGAAAAAATCAACAATTAAATATAATCAATCATAATCAAATATCATGCAATTAAATATACATATCAATTAAACATACCTTATCTAGGCCAACAAGATTTTTGGGCCATGCCACGTAACTACCTATACCTATTGCTTCTCCCAAAAACTTCATATCTCCATCGTTGTCGGGTATAGGCAATGGTGCATTTGGTTCAAAAGCAATCACGGGTGAACCTTTAACATTGCCGGCAGGGATCAGATTGTTGTGTAATACTCTTCCCAAGGTATTGTACAATGTTCCTTTTCCAGCCATGCGATGAGTAAGGGAGGATAAATACAACACGCAAGATGAGACACCCTAAATCAATGGTTAATACATAAGTATGTGAAACATTTAGGTTGAATGAATTTCACGTTGACACTATGGAAGTTGTTTTTCTTTATTCGTCTTCACCAAAAATGCCACTTGCTCTGTTAGGATTTTCAGCTTATCTAGTACTTCCTCATTAGATGGATTTGTGCGCTTCTCATATGAAAAATAGCTTTTTGGAGTTACGCCAAATCCTTTACCCCTCACACGGCCAGAATATTCAGGAACATTAAATACTTTACCAAGTATGTCTCTGCAACTAACTTGTTTATTCTCCTCTTGATTTTCAGAACATTGTTCTAGATTCTCCTAAAATACATGTAGGATTAAAAAGATAAGTTCAATATCATTTTTAAAATACAATATTAGAAAATATTAAAGTGATAATATACTTACACATTGTTCTATCACTTGTTGAACATTTACAGTATCAACTATTCCATCTTTATTCAAACGAGCCTCCTTCCACAAAATATGACGACCTAATGGTTGATCGGATTGCGTTTCTTGTAGCTATTCGTTAAGACATAAACAAAAGCTATTTGTTAAGATCATAAACAAAATATTAGTTAGAAACTATAGTTTATAATGTACCACAATATAAAAGTAATGTTTACTTACAATTTTTTGCTCTAAACGTGCATACCCCATAAGCGATTTTTTGTATGGATGCATTGGATTTTTTGCCTCTCGCGATTTGCCGTACTTATACTCTATATAAAAAAAAATAACAATCGTGTAAAAATTTAAAATACGCTATGAATATGAATAATAAAACACAAATGCTAATAAATTAATATTACCACAAAAGCGGGGTCTGCACGTTTAGCTACAAAAGCGCTCCATTCTTCATTTGATAAATAGTGTTTATATATTTTTGGAACTTCAACATTCACATTTCCATCCCGATCTCTTAAGTAGCAATTTGACAATTGAGATCTAAATCCCCTGTGTATTTTTCTGGCAACTTTAAGCACGTAATTTTTTCTCACCTCATCAACATTAAAAGCCGACTGCAAACCAAATAAAGATATAGTTTGAGTAAAAGTATTTCAATGGAAAAAATTATAAATAACAAAAAAGTAGAGTAAAAAAGTTACTTGTATATCATTCCACAATATATCTTTAGCATCCTTCAAAACTTTATCTCTCCAATCGTCAATTGTAATTGAGATATTCTGACGAAAAACTCCACCAATATAACTTACCATCATGGAACTGTTGGACTCAATTGGCTGGCCACTTTCATTATATCCCACCTAATAAACTCATAGAGTAAGTACATGCTTTCAAAAAAGATAAAAAATAAATTCTAAACAAAGTATAGTATACCTCAAATTTAATTCCATTACTTCTTGCTTTGATGACCTTTTGCATAATAGTTGCACCATGTTTAACTTTGTTTTCATAACTCTTAGTATTGACAACTTCCTCATTTTGACGATCTAAATCATTGTTGGAATCCATTTATCTACACATTTAACACACTATAATTATAAGTTAAGTATAACTTCAACAAGTTCAACATGCAGTAGTCTAAGTACATAGCAGTATAAGTTCAGCATGCAGTTTAGTGACAACAGAAAATTAATAATACAATACTTGAAGAGTGCGCAGAAATATGTAGGGTTGGTAGGGTTACGGCTTCGATTAAGTAGGAACAACGAGAAGAGTGCGCAGAAATACGAATGGTTCGTAGGACAGTAGGGTTCGCATAAGTACGTAATGAAGGTTTGTATGGAGTACTTAATGAGGGTTTGTAGGGATAATAATGAAGATGGAGATGGTTCGCAATAGGGTTCATAGGGATAGTAGGGTTCGTAATGAGGAGGAAAATGAAGAGGAGGAGGTTTCGCAATGCCAAAAGTTTGTAGGGAAGAGTACGTAATGAAGAGGAAACTGAAGCAGCTTACTATTATCAGGTTAGTTATAAAACCCTATTACAGCGCTTTTTTGAAAAAGCGCTGTAAAAGACCTCCTTTTTTAGAAGCCTTTTAAAACGCTTGTCCAAAAGCTCTGTAAACGACCTCCTTATTTTATTTTTTAAAAGTCTTTTACAGCGCTTATAGATTAAGCGCTTTAAAAGACCTCCTTATTTTTTTTCAAAGCCTTTTACAGCGCTTGTCCAAAAAGCGCTTTAAAAGACCTCCATATTTTATTATGTGCAAGCGCTATGTGACCCTTTTACAGCGCTTATAGAACAAGCGCTTTAAAAGACCTCCTTATTTTATTTTTTAAAAGCCTTTTACAGCGCTTGTCCAAAAAGCGCTTTAAAATACCTCCGTATTTTATTTTTTAAAAGCCTTTTTATAGCGTTTATTGACAAAACGCTATAAAATTACAAGTTTATGTTCAGTTCAAGTTAAATATGTTAAATTACAATTTAAGTTCAATTTATGTAAAATGCTAAATAATTAGTAAAATACCTATATTTTGATTTTTTTTCTTCCAAATAATTAGTTAAATACCTATATATCAATGCTAAATTACATGATCAGCTCATATTGGGATCAATTAAAGTTCAAGAAAAATGCCCAGTAGTCAAACAAAGCTTTTTCAAGTTCAAGTTCAATATAAGCAGAAAATCAGTTCTGACAGGTCAAACACTTAAATTACATGAACTTAGTATAAAACACTAAGATCAAGCTAAGTATAAGCAGAAAATCAAATACAGTTCAAGCCAAATACTAAAATGCTCAATTCTGGCAGATCAAACACTTAAATTACATGAACTCAGTTCAGATTACATGGCTTATATAAAACACTTAAACGCCGTAAGATTCCATTATTCTTTTCCTGGTGGGATTCACATTTGTTTGTCCCTTAACGATACGAAACGATGGATTAATCCAAATTCACTCATCATGATCATCTATAAGATATAAACCATCATCAATTGAATCAATTTGATGTGGTTGTGATGTTGCAAAGAAAAGATCATTACCAACATCTTCATCGTTATTGTTATCATCACTTATTTTATTGGTCGATAGGACAACAGACCATTTATCATTAGCAATATCGGTGACATAAAACACTTGTTGAGCTTGCGACGCTAAAATAAAATGCTCATATTTGTACCCCACCCTATTAAAATCGACAAGCAAGAACCCTGACTCATCAATATGAACGCCATTATTATTATGGATCCACTTGTAACCAAATATGGGAACACGAAACATTGTGTAGTCTAACTCTCATATGTGCTCGATAACCCCAAAATATGATAGATTTGCATATATTAGGTTTTTGTCTTTGGCACTTGAGATATGCATCGCTTCAGCTACGAGAGTGACTCCGCTATTTTGCATAGTGGTTTGATCATCTTGTTCTTTGGTATAAAATGTGTAGCCGTTAATTACATAACCGGTGTAAGAAAAGACATGTAAACTCGGACCATTTGCTAGCCACCTCAATCTCTGTGAAATTGAACCGGGGTCTATATCAAACTTTGAGTTAATGTGATTTTTTAGCCATGTTATAAAACTTCGATTGTGCTCTCGTGTTATCCAATTTTGATTCCTATTCATGTTCAAACTAGATAACTAATCCATCTGTATTGTTACATACAGTTGAACCTCATCATTATTGTGCAGAACATACAATTGTACCTGCTCTCATTATGTCCTTGATATAGTCATTACTCTCTTTTCAATTATCCCTTCTCCTGATATTCTTCCCGAATGACGAGACATGGGAATCCCTATGGATTCAACATTGGACAGATATTCAGTACAAAATTCAGCAGCTTCTTCGACAATGTACCGTTCAGCAATACAACCTTCTGGTCGACTTCTACTTTTACGTACCCTTCTAATATTTTCATATATCGTTCTATCGGATACATCCATCTCATATAAGTTGGCCCACAAAGTTGTGTCTCCTTAACAAGATGAACAGTAAGGTGAACCATTATATCAAAAAACGAGGGTGGGAAATACATTTCAAGCTCACACAAAGTAACAACAATTTCCCTCTGCAATGTCGGTAATTTAT
The DNA here is from genome assembly GCA_037974755.1 of Cicer yamashitae. NCBI lineage: Eukaryota > Viridiplantae > Streptophyta > Magnoliopsida > Fabales > Fabaceae > Cicer > Cicer yamashitae. Next base: position 43,853,610 of record JBBPBQ010000003.1, read on the forward strand.
GAGGATCGATCACTTTACAAAAAATTTCCCTGAAGAAGAAACATAATTTAGTTATGGCTCGTCGAACTTTTTCAGGTAAAATGGAACGTATACCTATCGGTAGCAAATGCTCCATTAGAACATGACAATCATGGGTCTTCAAACCTTTTAACTTGAGGTCTTTCATACAAACTAAATTTTTAATGTTTGAAGAGTATCCTTCTAGAACTTTAACTTCGTGTAGAAATTTACATAAAACAAATTTTTCCTTTCTAGATAGAGTATGAGCGGCTGGAGGTAGATATGTGCGATTTTCTTTCTTTACGGGACCCAATTCATTTCTTATTCCCATATCGACCAAGTACAATCTTGCATTGATGCCATCCTTAGACTTTCCTGGAACATTGAGTAACATACCAATAACACTATCAAATACATTTTTTTCAATATGCATCACATCAAGGAAATGTCTTATATATAATGACTTCCAATATGGCAATTCAAAGAAAATTGACTTTTTCTTCCACCCAGTTTTGATAAGCTCTCCCGCAAAAGGTTTGCCAAATTTATTGGTTAAAATTGTACTTTTTCAAATATACATCGGTGCTAAAGGAGCAGTATCTTCCTCTGATTTTCCATTGAATGCATTTCTCCACCCACGATACTGACGACTATAAGGTAAAAATCTACGATGTCCAAGAAATACATTCTTCTTACAATGTTTCAACCGCATCCAATTTGTACTCTCTTCACATATAGGACATGCACACTGACCTTTATTGCTATATCTTGATAAATTACCATATGCTGGAAAATCGTTAATTGTGCCTAACAACATAGCCGTCAAATTGAAACATTCTTTCTTACACCCGTCATAAACTTCCACACCTATCTCCCACATATATTTTTTTTAAATCATCAATTAAAGGAGTTAAGTATACGTCAATATCATTCCCCGATTGTTTGAGTCCAGAAATTAACAGAGACAACATCATAAACTTACGCTTCATACATAACCATGGAGGTAGGTTATAAATCAAAAAAATCACAGGCCACGTGCTGTGTGAGATGCTTTGAAGACCATGTGGATTCATTCCATCACTAGAAAGTACAAGTCATAGATTTCTTAACTCTCTCCCGAATTCAGGACACTCGTGATCAATTTTTGCCCATTATGGAGAATCTGCAGGGTGTCGAAACTTTCCATCTCTAATTCTTTCATCTGCATGCCATGTCAAGTGTTTTGAATCTTCTTCACTGCGATAGATGCGCCTAAATCTTAGTATTATAGAAAAATACCACACGACTTTTACTGGAGTAGATTCTTTCTTCTTATATCGAGAGACATTGCATTTCAGACACACCTTTTGTAATTCATATTCGTTTCGAAATAAAATGCAATCGTTAGGACACGCATGAATCCTTTCGTAACTCATGCCAATAGAGCACAAAATTCGTTTAGCCTCGTAGGTTCGACTGGGAAGTTCATTATCATCTGGCAACATATCTTTTAAGAGTGTTAATAATTCTGTGAAGCTTTTATCAGACCATCCATTACTCGCTTTTAAGTTGTACAACTTTAATATCGCTGAAAGTCTTGTGAATTTTGTACAACTATTATATAATGGTTTCTCTACATCACTCAACAAACTCTCAAACATTTTAGGACAATCCCGAAGATCTTCTTCAACTGCTTTTGCAATCTCCACAACTCGGTCCAGCTCATATGTATCTGTGTTGAAATCAGTTGAAGCATATGTCAAACCATTCTCAAAATTAATGTTCCCTTTTTTTTTCTCACCATGTCTTATCCAACATGTATAGCTTTGATCAATTCCATGCCATACTAAATGTCCTTCCAATTGATCTGCTCTAACGTGTTTTCCAAAACAACATTTTAAACAAGGACAAATGATTCGATTTGGATCTTTTGCATTTTTCACTGCAAAGTCAACAAACTCCTTCACTCCATTTTCATACTCTTTTGACAATCGATTGACATACATCCATTTCCGGTCCATTTTATATGACCTATATAAATGCAGTGTTACACAAATAATAAGCTACTGATAACATTATACCAATATTCTATAGTATATATATATATATATATATATCTAATATTGGAAAATGGAAACCAAGGTCCAAGTCTGATTTCAAAATAGAACAGATCGAACAAATTTTAAAAAAGAACAGATTTTATAACAATTTATCAGTTTTAGTGACAACAAAAATTAATAAATACAGTACCTGAGACAACGTATTAAATTTATTTTAAAGGAGAGTAGGGTTCGCAGAGTAGAGGAGATGGGCGCAGAGTAGAGGAGAAGAGGGTTTGTAGAGTAGAGGAGATGAGGGTTTGTAGGGTTAGGACAACGTATTAAATTTGTTTTTATTTATATTAAAGTGAATGATTTTTATGAAATACGCACCATTTTACAGCGTTTGTATAAAAAGCACTCTAATAGGTCCTTTAATTATGTGAAAACGCTTGTATTTTACAGCGCTTTCACATAAAGCGCTTTAAAAGCTCTGTAACATAATGTGGGAGCGCTATAGTTTACAGCGCTTGTATACAAAGCGCTCTAAAAGCGTTGTAAACATTATGTGAGAGCGCTTTAATTTACAGTGCTTTTATCAAAACCGTTGTAAATATTATGTGCAAGCGCTATGTGACCCTATATGACCCTACAACAGCGCTTTTGCTAAAGCGCTTGTCAGAAAAGAGCTGTTGTATCCTTTGTTAATTTTAAAATATTATACAACAGCGCTTTTATTTAATAAGCGCTATAAAAAGTGTGCTATAAAATGCAAATTTTGGTGTAGTGATATAATATAGTAACTACGAAAAAAATTAATTAAATAACCTTATAGAATAACATTATAATAATTAAATAATTTTTATAAATGGGATGGTAATAAAATTCAGACCTAGTGAGTATCCGCAAAAAAAATCCACAATGGATAGGGTAAAAATCTGCATAATGGGTATGGACACGGGGACAGGTAATTACCCGCAACATTAAGCGGGTATGAGTACTATAGTACCCACCCCGCCCTGCACCCGCACTTATATAAATATATTATTTATTTATTTATTTATTTATTTATTATATTAGTGTTTAGTTTAATTAATTGTTTTCTTTTATGTTTTAACATCTATTAATATCATTGGACCATTACAATATTTATAATCGAAAGATAAACGTTTGCAAACTTTTTAAGAATTTGATTTTGATAAATAGGTTAATAATTGTGACTTTATAACTAAAATTTATCTCTTATTAATCGTGACTTTATAATTGTACTTGCAACTTCATATCAATTGTTTTTATAGATCTCGAATAATATTGTTGTAGGACTTGCAACTTCATTAAATATTATTATCGATATTTGAATGTGTATTGTAACGAGTGTTAATTTGAAAATATTTTGGTTTATAACACTTTATGATTGGATTTAAGATATTTGTATAATTTTTAAATTTAATCATAACACTGTCATTTATTTATCGATGTGTTTGACCAGTAATGGAAGCCATGAAATCATAAGTGTTCAATTAGTTCAAGTAAGTTTTGAAGACTCAGTACGTTGTGGTAAAATCTAGTAATACAATTTATGCAACTGAGAAATCATAGCTTTTTAGACAAGGTCGTAGCTATGACCATTTAATTGAAATATGACATAGCTAAATATATAGTAAGCTTACATCATTCAATTTTTTGTCATACATAAGAAAATCAATGAAAAGATTCCAGACCAGGGCACTGTCCTAGGAATATCAAGTTTGGTAACTTCTTACTTCGATGATCATTGAGATACGGGTTACTGAGTGCATGTTATTGGTTTTGGGTCTTTTTATAGTCTCTTTTTGGCCTCATTTATTGGGTAATGAGTATATGAAAATAGAACTTTTCTAAAGGCCTTTTGGTCTGTTTGTATGTAAAAAGTTGAACGGTGTTTGTCTAATAGAGCTACATTTCCAATGTGAACAGGAGCATCATGATTTTGATGTGGTCAAAAGTGCGTCTTCTGAGTTCAAGAGTGCTACTGTAAGGATCAATATATACAAGCACCACAGACAGACCATTCAGGTAAGTTCATTTGTAATACTTTTTCATTGATGAATATGACTCAAAAAGTGTCGTATGATATTAAGGAAACTTACTGCAGTGAGGTTACGATCAATCGTAAATTAATTCTGGCCTTGCTTTTCATCCTAATATATCAATTTTTAGTGATAAATTATCAATTCTTTTGATTATCCCTTTCATTCCTCTTAAGTCAAGTTTAATGTATCGTAAATTAAATACCATGTCATGCATTTTTCGGAATAATTCAATTTAAATAATTACAGTACCATGTCATGCACTTTTCGGAATTGAAATACAGTCTGAGGGAATTATTAATTTCTCTGCTTTTTAATGATCCAAGGTTTGATTGTAATAAAATACACCATCTAGATTTTAATGACTGATCACTGATGCAATGAGACTGGTAAGGGATAAAGGAGTATTTTACAGAGGATCTAGTTATGGTTTGCTTCAAAATACTACCTACTATCTAACTTCAATGCTTTTCAACTGCTCTAGTTAAGGTTTTCATTATAATTGATATTTTACTAGTTCTTTTCTTGCATGACGAAGCTTCTGATACTTGCAATATAAATTCCTAGATAGTTGATAGAAGTTGAGTGCTAACTAACCTGTTGCAGTAAGTTTATGTTTTTAGCTGTTTGTATTTTTCTTCAAAACATTTCACTTTATTTTATGGTTGGTTCACTTAATCATTTGCGAAATTTTTGCGGAAGCGAAGGTGGTTGATGAAATGTTCAAGAACCAGAAATGTTACCATTCGTTTTGTTCTGAATGTGTAACAAAACACGTGGCAACAAAAATCCAAGAAAACATTATGGTTGTTCCTTGTCCTGGTTTGAATTGCAAGGGTTTGTTGGAGCTTAATGTTTGCAGAAGTTTGCTTCCAAAAGAAGTAATTGATAGGTGGGATGATGCATTGTGTGGGGTGTTTTTACTAACTGTTCCTAAATTCTATTGTCCCTTTAAGGATTGTTCTGCAATGTTGCTTGATGAAAATAAAGGTGGAGAAGAAATTAGGGAATTTGAGTGTCCTTTTTGTCATAGATTGTTTTGTGCAAGGTGTCATGTTCCTTGGCATCCTAGTGTTGGTTGTGAGGAGTTTCAGAACCTTAATGTGGATGAGAGAGGGATTCAAGATCTTCTTGTTAGAGAGCTTGCTAATCAGAAAAAGTGGAAAAGGTGTCTATGTTGAAAAAATTGAAGGTTGTTTGCATATCACATGTAGTGATGCAGGTGAGTGAGTCACTTCTCTTCACAATTAATTATTATGTTTTTATATTTATATTAGGCATAAGTCATCCTTGCAAAATTGGACAGTAATGGTGAGGGACCACTCTTCATAAACTATTTTTTAAGCCTTATGATTTTTCAGTGTTATTATTTTTTAGTATGGGACTTGATTATTGGGTTTGCTTGAATATAAATGGTACTCGATAGATGGATTTTTATATTGAACGTAGGTTATTCGGACAAAACTAGCTGCTAAAGTGAAGGTGTAAGTTTATTCTTATTCCTTATTATGATGTTTAATGAGAAACGATATATTCTTATTCCTTATGATGTGTTGTGTGTCTTGAGTACATTTGGTATCATAAGTTCTTTCATTACTCATTAGTTAGGAGTATAAAAATTTAGCTGATTGAACTGTTGTATTAATTCCACTGAATTTGTACTCTAATGTCTCTTAACAATCTTCAGGTCATTTCGCCGTCTTTTCAAGACAAGCTCTGTAAAGCCGTGCAGTCCATTGATATTGAACATAAAACCAATCTAAGTAAGCGCCTTAAGTATTTTCACTGTGATTGAGATCAAAAATTGATAACCACATTTTAGAATCCTCCCACCTTTTTTTGAGCAAGAAACCCAACAATCTTGGGAAACAAAAAATTAGATATAATTTGATAGAGGAAAAATCCTCCCACCTACATGAGAAAGTATCATGATATGAAAAAAAGTTCAACCTTGATATCATTCGGTGTAGTCATAGCAATGCTTGGAACTGCTAAGGAGCTATTATTTTGAGTGAAGATAGTTGTTATGTACTCTATATATTCATTCATCTTTGTTAAATATAATTTTAGTTCTTGTTGGAGTGGCTATGAATATCTTTTCTTATGCATATAATAATTATATTTTTGTTTTCTCTGAATACCTTAATCTTGTATCTATTTCTTTTAACTTACATTTGGTATAATGATTTCAGAATACAAAATGTTGAAGTCAATGAAGGACATTGAAGATGATATGTTACAATTCCAATTATGTCCAAATACCTCTGAGGTATGATACCACTAACTTGGTTTTAGTGGTTATTACTTTCTACAGTAGAAATCATGATAATTTGATTCAAGTCAATTTTTAGAGTATTAAGGCAATTTTTGTCGTAGTATACTTTCTCCATTCGTGATATTTGTAATATGTATATTTTGCAGAATAGTATAACTTTAAATTAGTTTGTTTGTAAGTTAAATTGATAATGAGTTCTATTATAGTATTATTTAGTTATTAAAGAAGGAAGTTTAGCAATAAAATAAGGAAGTGTACTCTCAATTATATAAGAATGTCCTCTGTTTTCCTCAACAAAAAAAAAAAGTCCTCTATTTGTATTTTAATGTTTTTCCAATATTTGATTCGATACATAAGTTTCTTCTTGTAAGGACAATTTAATTTTAAGTTTCTTATTAAGAAATGATGGTAAACACTCATGAGAATTGTTTAAAATTTTCAAAAAACAAGGTCAGTTGCATTTGGATTGATGGAAGAACACTTGATGTATCAAGGCTATGATAAGTTATAGAGTTTCTTGAAAAAGATGCTATAAAGGCAGTAGTGATATGGAAATTTCATTCATATATTTTTGTACCATTGTTTACTCTGTAGTGATATGGAATCTGAAATATATTCATAACTAAAACTTTTTGGAGTATTTATAAAATATTTTGTTTAGGAAGATGATTATTGTTCTTTATGAAATTAGTTTGCAGTTTATCACAATAAATGTTAAGAAACTCATTCTAGCTTATGTTGAAAATTTATTGAATCTTTTAGAGCAAAATAACTATTTATTGTATGTTTTAATAGAATTTGTAAAATTAAATTATATTTTATTGTATGTTTCAATGACATTAGTTAATAAAAGTAAATTAGAAATTTAAATTTAATTTACTGGTATTAATAATTTAGAATTACAATTAGTAGGGAGATAAAATAAATTTAAATTAATAAATAATAATAAGTTTTAGTGACAGACAATACCGTAGAAATAGATTAATTCTTTATTTATATTTTTCTGGGTTTTAGTGACAGACAATACCGTAGGAATAGATCAATTCTTTACTTATATTTATCTAGTTTTTAGTGACAGTCATTATTGTAGGTAGAAATCAAAAACATGTAGTGACAATCTTCAGAACATGGAGTGACACTCCTCGAAGTGTAGTAGGACGCCCCTTTAAAATTGACACTTGATTTGAGTGTCACTCAAAGTATTATTGACCTTTACCTACAGTGTTTAACATTTAGTGACACACTTTGTGTGTCACGATAAGTCAATTTTTTTGTAGTGACTCCAACGTTAATTTGAGTTTTTCACCGATAGTTATCCTGAAAGCAATAACAAACAGCGTTGATGCACGATGGAATAATTTTAGGATATGCACAATATTTAGAACAATCGAAATCATAAACACAGAAAGCACCTGCGATATAAAACATAAACAATTAAATGTTAGTGAAAGGAATTTATATAATGCTAATAAGAAAATTTGAAAATGATGAGAAAAAAGGGATTACAGTTGACGCTGGTTACAAAAAGAAATACGTAAAGAATAAATATCATAGCATAAGCAAACTTGAAAATTTTAACCATGTTTTTTCTCGTTTAGATGTAACAAATAGATATATCTTTTTTTAATTATTACTTTATAATGTAAAAGACTCATGCAATGTTTACTTTAAATAGTTGTAAAAAAACATATTAAATTAGATTTATTATTGAACGTCTGTTAGGTATATCGATGTGTCATGGTTCTCACTTTAATTAGACCATTCAATTAATATAAACTTCAGATGAATATATATATATATATATGTTTACTTTTCAACATATCCTTTATATTTATATTAATTATTATATTTTTATAGATCGACCTTTCATCATACACAAAGGCAAAATCCTCAAAGAACAATAATTGTATTAAATGACAATAATGTTAGTTGTAGGAATAATAAGAATATACAGATGAAGTGAAAATACATTTATGAATATAATGGACCGGCTATAATTGAACAGATGCATCAGTTACACAAATAGGGTATATTTCTTTGAAACTTCAGTGATTTTTGTGTGACAACTTCTTCGATATTTATTTCTTTTAATCAAATGATTGTCATATAGAGGTAACAATGTAATGGTTCTAAAAAGATACTTGATGTACCTTAATATTGTACCTTCTATGAGATGCATCCTTCTCTTGAACAGACGAAGCTTTTGTATCATATGCAAAGTGATTAATACTTTTTGTGTTTGTTAGTCTTGAAGTTGTTGTCCTTTATGATTTCTTGAGTTTTTCTCAAAGGAAAAAAACATATGCACACTGAAGAAGATTTATCAAATAACGAATAATAACAAGGCTCACTAGTGCAAGATGTGCACTATATCTTTTTTTATAAATAAAAGTTTACTAATGAGGATTTATCCTAGCATTATAGTGGAAAAAAAAATGCTACCCACGTTCTAGAAGAGTTTGTACATGACCCATAAAATTATTTGTTAACAATGATAAACAACCATAAACATAGAATGGAGGAAGATGAAGAGAGGAAGAATGATAAATAAATATAAACATAAACAATGATAAATAAACATAAACATAGAATCAAGTCGTTCCATGTTGAAGATTATGACGAGTAATGTAACACCCTGATTTTAACAGCGCGGATGTATTTTTTTTTTTATAAAAAATAAATTGATAAAATACCAGTCGTAACACGAATGACAAAAGTCATAATTAATTATAACAAATTAAAAAGATTTTTTTTAGACGATAACCCAAAATATCCAAATATAAAATACCTTGGCTAAAATAGTTTGTTTCAAATGCATAAGTACCTTTTTTACAACGACAACCTTGAAATAAGAAAGGGAAATAAATAAAATTCTTAAATAGAACCATAAGCTGATCATTAATCTAACTGAGGGTGACTGGGTACTGAGAATCCATGAGCGGCATCAAACCCCACTACTTTCGATCACAAAAACCAACTAATCGCTATGCTACGCCTTAGGACAATCCGAGTTCTCATCTGAGGGCAAAACCCAGATTTCCACTATAATTGTAAAGGGTCACCAACCGAAATTAACAAATAACATTTAGCACTTAAGTTTAAATGCACAAAATAACATTTCAACTTAGTATACATCTAGAAAGGGTTTTCATATGCCAAACATGCATAATCAAAGTTGAAAAATGAAGTTTTGGACAAAACTACACTATTGTATTCGAATACAGCATTCCTATATTCGAATACATCATTATTTCACCAGTCAGAAGCAAAAACAACACAACTGTATTCGAATACAGACCTGTCGTATTCGAATACAGATGCGAAAACAGTGAAAAATCCTGCACTTTTTGTATTCGAATACAACCGCCTTGTATTCGAATACAATTGCGAAGTCAGTGGCAAAAATTTGATATCTGTATTCGACTACAACATCCTCGTAGCCGAATACAAGTGCGAAATCACAAGTCAGTAGCAAATACAGCATAACTGTATTCGACTACAACCCTGTTGTATTCGAATACAACTATGAAAATTACAGATTTTCAGTTTTGAAAACGTTTCGAAATCATTCAAACACTTTCAACACCAAGTCAATCAATCACAAACATCAAATACGGCACAATCACAAACAACCATCGAGTATGTATATACAACCATCATAATATATCAAACATGACTCGCGTGCCAAACACCCTAATGCAATGCGTATATGCCAATGCACATGATTCTGGAATTCCTAACGAAACCCTCCTCGAGAACCAATAGTGAACTAATGATGGACCCCTTTAGTGAGAACCAATGATCCACCTTTAGTGAGAACCAATGATGGACCCCAAACATTAGAGTGAACTAAATCAAAAGGCACATATGAAATAGAAACGCTTTTACTAAACGGTAAAGCTGGAAATTTAACAAGTTTACAACCACAACAATCTGAAATATCACTGATTTGTAACTTTTCTAAAGCTCCAGTAGAAGCCAAATATTTTAATCTAGACTTAGAAACATGTCTAAGGCGAGAATGCCATAAATAAAAAGTAGAAGACGATTCATTCAATTGAAAATTAGATAATGGACCCCAAACATTAGAGTGAACTAAATCAAAAGGCACATATGAAATAGAAACGCTTTTACTAAACGGTAAAGCTGGAAATTTAACAAGTTTACAACCACAACAATCTGAAATATCACTGATTTGTAACTTTTCTAAAGCTCCAGTAGAAGCCAAATATTTTAATCTAGACTTAGAAACATGTCTAAGGCGAGAATGCCATAAATAAAAAGTAGAAGATGATTCATTCAATTGAAAATTAGATAATGAGTCAGCATTAGTTGTTCAGGCTGCAGTAATTGGGACTTGCTGTCATCCAAAACATAAAGTCCCCCTTGTCTTTGGCTTGTCCCAATCATCTTCCTGGAATGTGGATCCTGCACACAACAAGAAGAGGAAGAAAATATAACAGAATAACAGAAATCACAAAATTCGACTAACAAAAGCAAGACTCAAAGTGATATTAGGAATATAATAAACATCAGAAAAAGACAAGTGTCGAGACAAAACAAATGTCTGCTAATGGCAAATGAGTGCCATCAGCAGTCATAACCGTCACAAATGAGGCATGATTCACACACACAAAAGATTTATCGTCATATGTCATATGGTGAGATACTCCAGAATCAAAAATCCATATGGAAGGAGATATATCTGACACACTACATGAGTTCAAACCTTTAGTAGAGGAGACATGACACGTGATTGAGTGGCCAGAAGTTTTTGGAGTTGTCCTGCAATATTAGATATTTGGCAAGCAGTCTCAAATGAGTATACAAAACCAGAATTAGAGCCAATGATAGGAAAAGCAGAAGCAACAACATTGGAGAATGGCCCCCTAAATTATTCTTATGGGCTCTCCCCAATTTCGGACAATGTTTTTTCCAATGACCTTTTTCTTTACAAAAGGCACATTCATCATTATCAAGCCCAACTCTCCTTTGAGATTTTCCTTTTTGTATAGGAGCAGAAAAAACAGATGTAGTAGTTGAGAGAATTCCCTTATCTAACATAGCAGAGTTGGTCTTAAGTCTGATTTCTTCTGCCAACAATTCAGTAACTACTGATTCAACATTAGAAAAAGGGGAACGATGCAGAATACCCCCATGAAAGCCTTCAAAATCATCACGAAGAGCCATCTGATACCAAACCAGATGTTGCTCATCTCTCTTATCATTGTACACTTTGAAAGCTTTCAACTCAGTTGATTCCATTAAAGTTAATTGATCCCACAAATTAGTCATTTTTGAATAGAATTCCTGAATGGTCATATTGTTCTGCTTAAGGGCTCTAATATCACTTTCCAATTCCCAAATCTCTTGAGCAGTATCATACTTTGCTAGTTACACACCTATAGACAGCTCAACAAAATTATTAATCCAAGTAATGATTTTTGAATTACTAATATTCCATGTTTTCAAATCTTTTGCATATTTAGCTTCATCCCTTTTATTTGTAGGCTTAACAGAAGTTCCATCAACATAACCCCACATATCTTTTTCAATCAAAAAACATTTCATCACATAACTCCAATATGAGTAATTTTGTCCATTGAGGGTGGACACTAACAGCTTGAAGAAAATCATCCTTAGCACCAGCCATAACAAATAATGACAGCAAAATACAATGAACACAATCATTGAGACATTAAATTAGGGATAACCTGTCAATAGCAGAGTCAACCAAGAACCAAACAAAATCGTGTTGGAAACAGAATTGCAGAACCACACCGAAAAAAGAAAAGCAAAATTGCGTCGGAAATAGAGAGGCAGAATCATATCAAAAATAGAGGGAGCAAATCGGTATCGGCTAAGCTGTGGACACTACGATGGGTATAGAAGAAAAAATTTTGTAATAATTGTTGGAACCAAGTTGATTTTATACTTAGAGTTTTGATGATAACAAAATTATTTTATGAGAACAATATATTTGACTTCAAAGAGTAGGCAAAAAGATTCATATTTTTGTAGAAAACTTAAATAAGATTTGATACAAATTTATAATTGAAGAAAATCTAAAATAAGATTTGATTCAGATTTATAATTAAAGAAAATCTAAAATAAGATTTGATTCAAATTTATAATTGTTGAAAATCTAAAATAAGTTTTGATTCATATTTATAATTGAAGAATTTTTTTGACCAAGTTGGAAAGAAGATATGGTCTAGATTTCAAGAAGATTAAATGAAGATTTGAAGAAGATTTGATCAAGATTTGAAGAAGATTCGTTTAAGATTTATCTACAACAAAATATAAACGGAATCAATCGGAAGAATTTACAAACGCAATCTGAACAAAATCATTCTGAGGAATTTACAAACTCAATCTAAACGAATAGAATCAATCTGGAGAATTTACAAACTCAATCTGAACAAGATACAATTCAGAATTAAACAAGGACTAAATTGAAGCCCAAATTTTAAATATAGATACTTAAGGCTGGAGAAGAAGATCATCAAAAAGCATAAAAAAGTAGAAGTACTCAAGCTCAAAATTCCAAATTCATCTTTGAGTTCAAAGAAAGAAATACTTGTTCAAGTTATAAGTATTTTCTAAGTGTTATTTTCTTAGAGTGTGAGAGTGATTATTATTATTATTATCAGCTTTGTTAGAAGCAAACACTTAAAGTTCCAATCTTTTGTATCCAACCTGATAGTGGTTTAGTTCCTTCTTCAATCTGAGGTTGTCGGCTTGTTATGAGAATAGTTGACTTGTAGGGTCAAGGTGGTTAGTTCCTCAAAAGTCTGGGGTTGTCAGGCTGTTTGGGAAGACTGGCTTGGAGGGTCAGATGCTTTGTAATTCAAGGTATTTGAATTAGTGGATTAGAGCTTTCTGAATGAGAGGACTGGATGTAGTCAAGTTAGTGGTGAACTAGGATGAATATGTGTCAAATTATTTATGCTTTTATTGTTTGCTGCTTCTGAATCTGATTGCTTTTTATATAAGTAATTCATAAAAAACCAACAAGCCTTCATCAAATTAGTAAAAAGTTATCAACTTTGTCAAACAAATTCAACCCCCTTCTTGTGTTTGCACCTTCAATTGGCATCAGAGCTCGATCTCAAGGTTAACCACTCTACAGTGTTTGAGGAAAGATCCAAGGGTTCAACATGTCTGGATTCAGTGAATCAGTAGATGAAGACATTGAGGTATTTTATGAATTTACTCGATCTGATTTAATTACTGCTATAAATGATTTTTTAAATAAGAATCACAAATTTTCTTTAAAACTGAAAACACTTAGGAAAGAAAATACAAATCTAATTGAAAAAGTTAGTGCGTTAAAGAATCAAAGTGTTGAATTTAAAACAGAAAATGCAACTCGGAAAACTGATATTACTGAACTTAAACAGAAAACGCAACTCTGAAAACTGATATTATTGAACATAAAACAGAAACTGCAACTCTGAAAACTGATATTATTGAACTTAAAACAAAGAATGCAAATTTGAAAAGTGATATTGCTGAACTTAAGGCTGAATATCTAAGGCTGAATATCTAAATCTGAAAAGTAATTATAGTTCAACATCAATTGAAAATACCACATGTAATTCTGATAAGCATGAAGTATTTCAAGATTTTCTTGATAATGGTATGAAAAGAAGCAAGTATGCATCTATGATTTATGGTGTTAGTAGGAATGGTAAAAGAGCAATAAGATTTCAAGAAAAAGTAACTGAACCTAAGTTTGTTCCCTATGATGATTTATAAACTATTTGCTATAAGAAAAGTAACACTAAAATATCTTGTCCTATCTAACCGCATGAAAAGACAATAAATCTTTAAGAACTTATAAACCAGGACCCAAAAAAACACTACAAGAAAATTTGTTCATACCTACGGCAAGTTTTGACTTTACCTATGGAAATATAGTGGGTAATGATAAATTACTCACGGAGTGCCCACGGACACAGGTTCGTAGTTAACCATGATATTTCTGTGGGTTTGTCACCCATAACATTTCCATCAAAACAAAAATTATTACCTATGGAAATTCCGTGAGTAAACATAATCCATGGTATTTCCATGGGTAAGATACACTAGAAAAAATAAAATAAAAGTTCAAATGTATATATACTCTCATCCAACTTACATCAGTTAAACAACGACAAACAAAAATATCACAATGCACAGTTAAGTATGAGTTCATACTTGTGACCGACACTTAAATAGAAAAATTCCAATGAAATATGAACTCAATTAAATTAAATATCACTCTAAAATATCAAACAAAATTTCTCAACCTCTTTAATATATGACAGTTTGCTAATAAACTATACCTTTTTATGTGCTAGAGTAGGATAATTTCTCTTCCATGCAGAAAAAGGCAACATCAAAAGCACTTTGGGAGGAAGCAGGGATTTCTGTTTGATCAAGAAATACCAAAAATCAACATGAGATAAAATACAATCATGTTACAACTTATGTAACACCCCAAATTTTATAATAAATTATTTTATTAATAAAATAGAATTTTAAATAATTAATTTGGCGTTAAAGTTATTTTAGAATATATATTGATTAATTTTCTTTATACGTGTATTTTCTATGACATGCTAATCTTGTACACATTTGACTAAATGAGTGATATAAATAATAAATACTATATTTTATTATCTTATATATTTCACTAAAAATAATAGTATTTTGGTGTACATATTTTAAAGAATAAGATTTTATGTGATTTTACGTGTATATGTACGTTCGTAATTAATGTGATATTTCCTTGTATGTTTGACTAATGTTAAATATGCACATATTTATATTTTAATTAATTCTAAGTATCTCATATTTTAGTTATTTATTTTATAAACAATTATCTTGGGATAGTAATAATATTGTGTTTGATTTCTTTTATTTTTATATACTTGTTGTGACATTGTGATTTTATATATATTTGTTATGATTTAGTAATTAATATAAAGTAGCAATGTTATATTTATTTATTTTGTGATTTTGACTATTCTCTAATGATGGTAGTATTTTAATATGAGTATTTTGAAAAATAAGTATAATTATAGTGACTATTTTGAATATGAGAGTTTAAATTGTTAGTAATATGTATTTTTTTTAAAAGGTTAATTATTTTAATTACTCTAATTTATCATATATTAGTTATGAAATATTAGTAATGTTTTGAAAATAAAATGATGTTTGGAGGAGTATTAAAAATGAGAAAAATGAGATTAAGTAACTATTAATTTTGTTTTAGCAAAATTAAAATAATAATAGTAATAAAACAAAAAAGTAAATAAAGAGACCAATGGGTTTGACCATGTGTGAACCCTAATTGTTAATAAAAAAAAATGGAAGGGAGTTGGGCAGCCGTAAAACCAAGGAGGAAACACAACAACAACCTATCGTTTGACACCGGTGATCGATAACTGTTCCAGAAATTTTTTTTCGTTCTCATCCAAATTTCAGTATGTTGTTTTATTGATTTAGGTAGTCAAATAAACATACTTCCTCAGATTTTTAACCATCCCAATTTCTCTCTAAAATACCCGACTTCTCCGTTTATAAAATTCTTATTTTGCAGCATTCTTCTTCACCGTAACTCCGATTTGAATGAAACCAACGCCAAAACGAGTGTGAAAAATATCTATATTATCGACTAATTGTTTTTCTGATTTATGGTAAGTTTCCTTGACCGAATTTTGAAATTTAGTTTTTAGAGTGTCTGCTCATAATTTAATTTTAATGTTTACCCATACACTGTCGAGTTAGATCGATTGAAGGACAAAGAGTCGGAGAATAAAGGTTGTTTTCTCGTGGAATCGTATTCATGTGTGAAAGCGTCGAAATAAGGTAAGAGGTGAGAGAGCGTTTGAATTCATGAGTATAATATATTGTGAGATGAACGAGAAAAGTGTATTTCCAACGATTCATCCGGGGCTCGCTACGTACGGCAGTAGCCCTTTGAGGGATAAATTAATTAATGTGAAAATATGGAAATTGTGAGATTAAAATATAGAATAGAAATATTTGTAAGGTGTTGATTGATTTAATTTCTTTAAATGTGTGGTATTTGATATTATTGTGATATTGGGTGTCGAATGAATTTTAGGTATATGTTTGATTAGATGAGTTATGTGATATGATAATAAAAGATAGATGTGTTGTGATAATTTTATGTTATGATGATGATGTATGAATAATAATTGTGATTTTATAAATTTGAGATAAGTTTATGTGATGATGTACGATTGATGATAGTGATGCTCTAAATTTGTGATGAGAATATTGAAGTAACCCTATAGTTGATGAAATAAATGTGATTCCAATTTGTGTTTGAGATGACGATCTTAATGGAGTATCATAGGCCAACGAGGGGAGAAAACAAATATTGAGAATTTGTGAAGTAGAGATTATTTTGTCATCATATAGGTAGGGCCTGACAAACCTAGTAATTCCAGGGAAGTACAACTGAATGAGCCTGATCGTGGCGGTCTGCTGTTGAGCCTTAAGGAAAGATTGTTAGACCTTGGAGGTATTCGGGTGGGGAATTCCTAGGTGACTTGGAGACTCTAAATATCGGGAGCTACCATGCAACACACGTTTACCTCGATTGTCGCGTATATGTGTCTCGGGTTGAATTGAGGGGATCTATGAGGACAGAGCCAAATTGAATTGTCCGTCCACCGGGATGGTGGCATAGTATCAAGCCTCCTAACCAAATACTTCAGAGTTAGAATGGTACCACATTGTGAAGTAGAGTTTAAGCTCATGCATGGCATTGCATTTTCTTGTGATTGTTTTGTTGTGATTAATAAGTATTGTGTGCGATAATAATTTCTCTTAGGCAACTTGAAGTTATAGTGAAAGGTATTGATTTTCCTTGAGTGATTTTGACTTTTAATGTGATATTTTTGTTGAGGAATGTTTGTGTAATGATACGGTTCTATTATGATTGTTTGCGTGTTCTTCTTACCTATATTATACTATCAACATGATTTCGAAACTCACCTCATTCGTTGTTTGTGTTTGACTGGCTTGGCCCTACGTTTGCGAAATCGCAGTTATTACAGGTTAATGAGTCTTGGAGTTCAAGTTTGGGAGAAACCTCGCTCTGATAGGTGATACCGGGAATTAAGAGTTGTAATGTGTATTTTACTTATGTAATTACAAATGACTTTTTATATGAAAACTTTAGTACCAGTAAGTCTTTGGAATTAAATCAAGAAATTCTAGTTAAATCAAGTTCATTGAAATTGCGCTGTTTTAATTGAGGAACAAAGTTGAATTGTTACATGTGTATTTAGAGAAACGTGATATCCTAAAATAGACATAAAAGTTTTTATTTTCTTGAACATATTTTCTTAGGGTGTCACAACTTACAACAATAATTATAAAATAATACTAATAAGAGATTTTTACATTTGTATTACCAAAGAGTAATATGCAATTGATAATAGGAGCACCGCACCAAAGCTCGAATTAGAAATATGAATCAGAATAAATTTGAACCCTAAAAATCAAAGAGAAATGATAGGAAATAGATCAATAGAAATCAATAAGTGAACAACAAAACAAAACAAAACAAACAGAAGCCAACCCCTATCCTACCTCCCCCTATTTTGTCAAAAAATAGAAATTGGAAATGAAAAACTCACAAACAATTTAAAGCTTCATAAACATGATTTGTTTTTTAAAAAGTGGCATAAGATTAACTCAAAGGGCTAAAATAATAAGAAAATTCAAACTAAAAGTAGTATCAATGAAATGAAGTTAGCACTAAGCAGTATCACCTGAGAGACATGTACAACAAGCTTGACCTGCCACAACAAAACAACTTCATCATTCTGCATCCCTTCATCTACAAACACAAAAATACCACCATTAGAATCAAAGAAGCAGCAATTGATTTATTTCCCATCTCTATCTGTGTGTGTTTAGGAATTGATTTTTCATTAATCTTGTATTTTTAATACATATGTTTTATTTTGACATGCAAATTGCTAGAGCACTCAATTAGACTCATACGAGACAATCTTAATGGAATTTTAGATTGGTAAGATTAAAGATGATACTTTCAAAATCATATCAATGAATTTAATATCTTGCCAATCTATAATGATAGCAATCAAAGTAAAAGCTTATGACAACCTCTATACAACCAATGGTAACTAAACAAATGAATAACATACATACATATATACATGCTCATTGTAATTACTAAAATTTTCAATTACATTGATAATACCTTCGAAAATTTTCCGACATTAAAAATCAAATTGAGAGACTCAATCTCAAATCATCACAATAACACAAAGAATAGCAAGAATCATTCCATATATGACATTATTTAACCTAAACACAACAAAATAAGAAAAACACAAATTCTAATCAAAACCAAAACCTTTAAAAAAATCTATTTAACCAAATAATAAGTTACAGAAAGAACAAAAAAAAAACTAAATCAAGCTAAAAGATGATTTTAAAGCATACCCATGAAGTAAGAACGCAAAACTAACAAAGGAGAGTCTATACAATCACCACTACAATAAAGAAGAGATATATATCTAAGTTATGCCTACAATTCTAAATCAGTTTCAGATTCTACTTTATGATAGTAAAAGGCCAGAATTGTTTCCATTTAGTATCCATTTAAAGTTCCTTTTATTTGTCATTATTTACCAAATGTTTCGCTAACTGAACACCAAAACTAATAGCATATTGAATTTACAAACGCGTTTGAGGGTATAAGAGAGATAGAAAAAGATAATAAAAAATCAGAACCGATATCAAATTAAACATTTGCAATCAACCAAAAATTAACAATAAGTAAGCCAATCTCATATTTATGAAGAAAATGAGTTAATGTTATAAATAGAAATAGGTTCTTTAAATTTAAAGAACATAAACTTGATCAAATGGTGAAGTTAGACAACTCTGTAGTTAACCTTTCATAGAAAAGCTGATTTTCAGATTTTTCACAGAGGAAGAGTTAGGGTTTCAAAATAAAATTGGGGTTTTTAGTTTTTTTAATCAATTAATGAGAAGTAAATGGAAAAATAACACACAACCATGAAGAAGAAGAAGAAGAATGTCACAATGGCGAATCAAGTTCTTACCTATGATGTAGAATGCCTTTGAGAATTTGGATTTGAAATTTTAGGGTTCCAATCAAATATGCGAAAAGAAAACAGGGTAAGCACATAAATTAATCAACCATTTCTTCCTTCATTTACTCATCAAATAACCATGAAAAATGAACAAAATAGAGATAAAGAGAGGTAGAGACAGAGAGCAAGCAATAGAGAGAGAACGACATCGAATCTGATAAGCCGGAGAGTTCACCGCACGTCGAAGCCGAGACCGAAGAGTTCAATATGTGCCATGGTTGATCGTGGCTTTTTCATTTAAGGTTCAAATGGATTTTCAGAGACAAAGGTTGAAGGGGATAGTTTGAAGGAGGGTATTCTGAAACAAGGTATTTTAAATGAGGTTTTAGTATAAGTGTTATTAAGGAGGGTTCTCCCTTTTTTTCTTTTAAACATGTAAAGGTTATATAAAAAAAATAACAAAAAGTTTCTTTAAAAAAAATTAATAAAACTCAATTACCCATGGATAATCCGTATGCACATTATAACTATTCTTTTATTTTACCTACGGAAAAACTATGGTAAATAAAACACGAAAATTAATTAACACGAATTCACGTTTTTTTTTAACTTTATCCACGGAATAATCGTGGAAAATAATTTATTTTATAACAAATTTACTCATGACTTTTCCTGTAGATAAAAAATAATTTACTCAAGGACTCAAATCCGTGGATAATTTTTCGTAGGTATATGAATGTTTTCTTGTAGTAAAATTTAGGTACCAAAGAATAAAGTTGTTTATGTTGCAGATGTTCTAAACAATCAAATTAAAATAAGTCATGGTGTCTCCTCAATGAATGCTGGTCCTATGTTTTTAATCACTCATGAATGTCAATTGATGAATGGTATTACTACAACTGCTTTTTCTTTGCATAATTTTTCAGTTAAAAATATTAACATAATTCACTTGGTTTGCAAATTTTGTACACAAATAGTTACGCGCAACATTGTTATTGTATTTTCCAATTTTCTTTTACATGCGAAGCGCAAAAGTAGGATCCGGTGAAGTTTTGTCGTTGAAAAATAGAGCTTTATTTATTATTTAAGAAATATTGATATATAATTTTTATGATTATATAAAATTATTTTACACTGAAAATCTAAATCTATTAAAATTTTATCCATAAACCATATAAACCACTTTCACTAAAACATATCACACATGGTATACAACTCACCTCAATCATAAATTCAAACTCACAAATCACTACTAAAAAATTCAAATATCAACAAAAATTTACAATAAAAGTCAAACTGTGTTAGAGATGTTTTTTTTTGGTGTTGCATAAAGTATTCTTTGCTCGGAAGCTAGAAAACAATCCTCTACAGTTAGGTCTATTAAAGAGATCGACTTCTCCGAGCAAACATATGTATTAGCCATACATAAATCATTAACTACATGCTTAAGAGATCTAATAATCTACGAATTTATACCAAACAATGTTGGTTGTTAGATATTAGAGATGGATGCATTTTATCAAAAGGTGTTAAAAATAGAAAATCCATCTAATTCCGTCGTAGTATGTTAGTGGCGCCAAATTTAGTGACTAATTTTATTTTATTCATATCTATTTTATGTCATTATTTTAACTTTTTTTTAAGTGAATTTGTGAATTCATAAATCATTGTGCATTCCTTTGATCGAAGTAGTCTATTGCTCAAACAAGTAGAGAGAATTCCTAGAGCCTTTCCTTAAACAAACCTTACCATTTAGTTAATACAATGCAGGCCACTTATTAGAGAAGTATCACTAATTATTTATATGTGAGGTGCTTAATCTCTTTTGATTCTATTAATTTTTTTTTTTACTAATCTTTGATTCTATTACTTGTTTATTCATTTTTATATGACCGATGTATAAGTGTCAACTATATTATACTCCATGCTATATAAACAAAATTAGTCTATATTCTTTTAATGAAATATATAAAATAAAAATCAACAACTTCTCTCCTAATTAATTATCTCCTAATTAATTCATGATAGTGTCTCTAAAATATCCCTCGTTATTTTTAGTTGCAGCAAAAGATTTAACAGGTTTAGTAACGAAGGCGGTGGAAATTGAAACTTTCAAAGGTTACAAGTTTGATGTGCTACAGTTTGCTGACGTCACCATTTTAGTAGGTGAATGATCCTGGAAGAATTTATAGAGTATTAAAACAATATTAAGGATTAAAACAGTAGGAAATTTGATTGGGGTAGTAGACACTATCAAAAGAATTTCTTAGGTGGGTTTATTAATCGAGAGAGTAGAGGTATAAAACTTGTATTTTCAAATTGTTGGATTAATTCACTGTCATGTCTAAAAAAGTGTATGAAAACATTCACTTATAAGAGTTTTGAGTACCCCTTGTTGTTTTATATTTATAACTATATATTGCTTGTAAAAGAAAAACATACACATAATGCAAAAAAATATTGTTTTATATTTATAATTATATATTGCTTGTAAAAAAACATATGCACAATGCAAAAAAAAAAAAAAAAACTTTTTTTTGCCTTTAAGTATTGTCTATTTCAACATTGTTTTTATTTATTAATGGTTTATATTTATTAAAAAAGTTGTTTTTGTATTGTCTCTTACATTTCAGAATTGAAAAATAGTCAGAAATACATTTAAAGTACTAAATTTACATATATTTTTGTTGCTAAAAATTCATAAAACACTAGCTAATTTGAATTTTTACTTGACTTAGGGACTAAAGTAACAACTCCAAATAATAGTTTAACCCCAAAAACAATAACAAACTTTGTTAATGCATGCCGGAATTTTAGGATATATACAATGTTTAAAACAATCGGCGTCAAAACAACAGGAAGCACCTGTGATATAAAACATGAACAATTAAATGTTAGTGAAAGGAATTTATATAATGCTAATAAGAAATTTGAAATTGATGAGTAAAAAGGGCTTACAGTTGATGTTGGTTACAAAAAGAAATAGGTAAAGAACAAAGATCATAGCATAAGCAAACTTGAAAACTTTAGCCATATTTTTTCTCGTTTAGATGTAACAAATAGATATATCCTTTTTTTAATTATCACTTTATAAAGTAAAAGACTCATGCAGTGTTTACTTTAAATAGGTTTCTTGATAGCACTTAACTACTCCAGGAGTTGTAAGAAAACACATTAAATTATATTTATTATTGAATGTCTCTTAGGTACATTGATACTCACTTGATATGAACTTCACCTGAAATGTATTATATTTTTATAGATCGATCTTTCATGATACACAAGGACAAAATCCTCATAGAACAATAATTGTATTGGATGACGATAATCGTAACATCTCATTTTTTCGAGATATTAACTAACGAAATTTTAAACATAAAGACATAAATTCGTTTTTTTTATAAGATTATTTTAAATACTCAGTTACTTTAAAATCAATTAATAAATTATTCAATAGTATTTTCAAAAATAATAAATCAGAGTATTCGCAATTACAAAAAGTAAATATAATACGTAAAACAAAAGAAACTCCTAATACCAAAACTCTTGATATTTTACTACCCAAAAACAAATCATAGTTGGTCATAACTTTCAACTTTTGTTGAAAACTCTCCCAACAAGTCTAACATGAGTACAAAAGTATCTCAAAGCCTCAAATTGCATGCTATTGTGTTTCCTGTCATTTCTCCATGTGACATCTTATCAAATGTAAGAGTTATCTCCAAATAACAAACACATAGCAAATAAGCATGCATATATATTTATCATAACAAAAATATAATTAAATCATATACTTCATTTAACAATTATAACCACAAAGTGCCAAAGATACGAATCAACCAAAATGCACAAATCCTATTTGTTAGACTATATATATGTTAATGCATGATTCCGAAATATCACCACTTTGTAGAGCAAAGAGTCCCACCATTGGACAATGTTCCACCGTTGGACGAATGTTCTTCGAAGTTTCATGATCAGTACCCCGCTGTTGAGTATTTTTATGAATCACATTGTCTTTTCAAGGAACTGTCGTCACGTACTCGCGACTAGGTCCAGGCCACCAATGCATGCATGAACGTTATCACCTTAGTTAATAACAAAATAGATCACTCAACTAGAGCGTCTAAAACCATTCAACTTTGTCTTATACCAACCTAGTTTAGACACAAAATCATAACACACAAATAAAATAACAATCAAATAACACACATATTTAAACTCGTTACCAATCAAAATACAAAAATTACTTAATCTTAGAATACTACTCATAAACATATAATTCAAATAACACACAAACAAAACCAATACATAACATAACAATGCATTTATATCACATACACTGGTGCATTTTAACCTTGTTACATCGTCGATATTAGATCGGTTGTTATACATCCAATGTAATAAGCAAGGCAGTAGCAAATTTGTTATTATGGTAGACTTTATTAGATCTGTTCTAACATACATATTAAAAAAAATGCTACAAAAAAAAAAATGTGGTGGCAAATTTATTATTATCACAAATTTTGTTAGATCTGTTATATTAGACCGTTCTAACAAGCATTTTACCAACAAAAAAAATTCCCCTAAATTAACCAAAAAATTAGACAAACATGTGTGAACCCATTCTTCATCCTTCAACGGGAGCCTTATCCTTCACCCTTCAGCCTTCATCCTTCAATGTGAACTCATCATTCATCTTTCAAAACGAATTGGATGAACTTCATCCTTCAGCGTGAACTCATATGAACTTCAGCTTTCAATCTTCCTAAATTTTGTTTTCACTCCTTCGTTCATAATCAACAGGTAAATTTTTTTTTTCCCTAAATTATGTTTTCAACTTATGAGTAGATCACACAAATTGATGTAGGATTAAGTTGATGCAGGATTAAATATTGATAAAGTTGATGCATGATTCTTATGTAGTAACTATTGAATGCAAAAGCAACATGGTTTTGAAGTGAGTATGGATTGTAACAGTTTCGATCTTGTTGTATTTGTGAACAATCTACACTCTTTGTTCCATAAGCATAATCCAATGTTGTTTGAAGTGTTGTTTAGATACACACCAACTACCTTGAGATTGAGATTTTGTGTTTTAAAGGTGGAGGTTGTAACTGAGGATTTGTGACAGGAACAGATCCTGATGATGCTGGTGATGGAAGTGGATAAGAATTCACAGGTTTGATGCAGAATACACAGGTGGATAATAACTATTTTTATGAGTCATGTAGCATGTTTGCAGCATTACTCTTTCAACAATGAGCCATGTTTGATGTATAATCACTCTTGCATTGATTTGAAAATGCAACTATATAATGAATAATAACTATTTTAGGATTAATTTATAAATATCTGAGTTGCCTCATAGGAATATGTTGGGCGGATTCACTCCCCAAGTGGAACCCACCAATTTTATTAATATTATTATTATTATTATTATTATTGAAATTAAAAAAAGAAAAAAAAGGGAAATGGATTTAAATCCCAAAAGCAAGCAACAGCCGCTCAATAAACAAGAAGAAAGTGACGACACAGTAACGGAGAAAAAAAAAAAGGATTCCTAGTGGTGGTAACAGTCTGAGTAGTTTTACCTTCTCTGAGAGTTACTTTGGAATACCCACAAGGTTATAAGGTTGTTGTTATTGTTGATTGATGTTCCCTATTGTTATTAGGAAAACTCTGGTGTATCCATTAATTATTATTGTTGAAGTTTTTATTGGACTAGGTCCCGTGGTTTTTATTTTCTCAATTTGAGGGAAGTTTTCCACATTAAAAATTGTGTTTGTCTCATCTTTAATTTTCTACCAATTATTATTGCTCTTGGAATTGTATTTTCTGTTTGGCCTTTTATCTGCACAGGTAGGGGGAAAATATTCTGCATTATTGAGATAGTTATCTCTAATTATCTCTAGTTGTAGATGTTTTGTACGTTCCAAGAGATGAGAGATCCAAGCTTGACAGTAAATTCAAACAGTGTGTATTCGTCGGTTATGGTAATGAAGAATTTGGTTATAGATTGTGGGATCCTATTGATAAGAAAATCATCAGAAGTCGAGATGTGATATTTCTTGAAGACCAGACTATTGAAGATTTTGATAAAGTTTAGAAATAGAAACCAAATTCCAGAAATTACATTGATTTTGCGTATAAGCCCCCTGCATAAACTTTTGTTGATGGGGGAGATATACAAGTAGATGATGAGAATGTAACTGATGATCATGTACCTCACCATGATGAGCAAATTCCAGCTGAGCCACCAGTCGAGTTTGAGTTGAGAAGATCTACTAGAGAACGTCAACCTTCACAAAGATATCCTCCATATTAGTATGAGATGATTACTGCTAGTGGAGAGCCAGAGTACTATCAAGAAGCTATTACAAATGTTGATAAAGAAAAATGGTTGAAGGTCATGCAAGAAGAGATGAATTACTTGCATGAGAATCCCACATTTGATTTGGTGAAGTTGCCTAAGGGCAGAATAGCACTCAAAAACAAATAGGTATACAAGATAAAGGCAGAAGAGAATAGTTCTCAACCAAGATACAAAGAAAGATTGGTTGTGAAAGGTTTTAATCAGAGAAAAGGTACTGACTTTGATGAAATTTTTTCACCTGTGGTGAAGATGTTCTCTATCCGAGTTGTCCTTGGGTTAGCTGCTAGTTTGAACCTAGAAGTTGAACAACTTGATGTGAAAACTGCATTCCTTCATAGTGATTTGGAGGAAGAGGTCCATATGGAGCAACCAGAGGGTTTCGAAGTCAAAGGTAAATAACAGCTTGTGTGTAAATTGAAGAAAAGCTTGTATGAGCTCAAACAAGCACCTCGACAAATGGTAGAAGAAATTTGATTCTTTCATGGAGAAACATGGGTACGGTAAAACTACCTCTTACCATTGTGTGTTTGTCAAGAAATTCTCTGATGGTGATTATATTATTCTCTTATTATATGTGGATGACATGTTGATTATTGGTCATGACACTAAGAAGATTCAATCTCTAAATAAAGATTTGAACAAGTCTTTTGCATTGAAAGACTTGGGTCCTGCAAAGCAAATTCTAGGCATTAGAATTACTTGTGACAGGAAGAATAATAAATTGTGGTTGTCTCAACACAATTACATTGAGAAGGTGTTAGAGAGGTTTAACATGAGCAATTGTAAACCTATTAGTACTCCACTTGCAACTCATTTTAAATTGAATTCTGATCAATGTCCTACAAGTGAGAAAGACAAAGAAGAGATGAAGAAGGTTCCTTATACATCCGCAGTTGGTAGTTTGATGTATGTTATGGTATGCACAAGGTCAGATATTGCTCATACAGTTGGAGTTATCAGTCGGTTTCTCTCTAATCCTAGTAAAGATCATTGGCAAGTAGTGAAGTGGATTCTCAGATACCTCAGAGGCACTTCGAAAGTGTGTTTATGATATGAAGGTGGTGAACCTATGTTGGATGTGTTAAGACAAACTCTCAAATTAAGTTTTGATGAAAATAAACAAAGATTAATTAAGAATATTAATTATGATTCTAAATGTTATGTTAATTTAATCTGTGCTCTTGAGTGTTTTTATTAAAGATAGGAACCAAGCAAAGCAAAGAAATAAGATCAAAAACAGTCATGATTATAAACTGTACAAAACAGAGAAAGATCAGCAGAATCAAGAATGATTGTCACAGCCACTTCACCAATCTTTCTCCAACACTTTTACATTGATTATGCCTTAATTCTTTATACCAATTTCATCAGTACATGGCAAGGAACAGATAGGAATCATTTTTACTCAAAACGGTTCTCGGATCACTAAGATAAATCGTCATGAATCTAAGCATATAAAAAAAAAACGGACTGCAACTTTCTCCAGTCTGGAACTGTCAAGAAAGTTGAACAAAACTGAACTTCAAGATTGACTATAAGTCCTCAGATTGTCCAGAAGACTATCAAACCAGATTGAGCGTCTTTCTCCACCTATAATCAACGTTCTCCGTTTTTGAGAAGAACAATCTCTATTTCTGTAGAAGAAGACTTCTCATTTCTGCAGAAAAATATTCACTCCTTTCCAAACAGTTTTGGATCGAATTAAGTATCCAGATCGAAGCCCAATTATCATCAAGTATTATCAAAGATTAATGGGTCACTATAGTGCCAGGAAGTTTGTTTGAATTTAAGCAAAACAGCCCAAAACAGAAAGCCCAAAACTGTCACATGAATGGTGCACTTTGTCAACAGATTCCTTGCTTCTGTCAGAAGGAAAACAGAGCACTACCAACAGCTCTTTCTGACCATAATTAATTGCTCAAAACGTCTATAAAAGGAAGACAAATTCGCAAGCATCATTCAGAACTTCAAGTGCCAAGTATTCTCATAAAATCACATTCACTTGCATTCTTGAAGTTATCTCACTTACAAAAGAAATCAGGCTGAAATCGTTTCATACTTACAGATTATTTTTACTGAGTTCTTAATTCTGATTTCATTCTCAAACAAGAGTTGAGCATAATCAGTTTCAACCAATTCTTTAAATCATTGTTGTAAACTCATAACTATAAGGGTTGTTTATAGTTTGAGGTTGATTAAAAGAGTTAACTGTAAAATCCTAGCAGATTCGTTAGGTAACTTGATTGAATCATTTCTGAGTGGAAAGGAAGTGTAGTTACAGATCAAGGTTGATCTTTAACTGTGTTACCAAAAGATTGTTCTCCTTTCTTTGAACACTTAGTGAAAATCTCACAGTTGTGAGGACTGGACGTAGCCCACGTTGGGTGAACCAGGATATATCTTTGTGTGGTATCTCTTCCTTATCTCTATTTACATTCAGTTATTATTATTGTCAAAATTAAATAGAGAAACTAAAAAACTGTGATTTTTACTAATCAAGAACGTTCTGCGTTTTTTGTTTCAAAACCAAGAACGTTCTCCGTTTCTGTCTTCATAACCAAGATCATTCTTGAGTTGTTTTTCTTAAGTTTTTAACAGGAAATTTTAAATAGGCAAGATTACAATTCAAACCCCCTTCCTTGTAACTTGACATTGCTACTTCAGGATGGCTACACAGATGCAGATATGGCAGGTGATCTTGATTCTAGAAAATCTACTTCTGGTTATATGATGAAGTTTGCAGGGGGAGCTGTGTCTTGGCAATCAAGATTACAAAAGTGTGTTGCTTTATCCACTGTTGAAGTTGAGTACATTGCAGCAACCGAAGCTTCCAAAGAACTCTTGTGGATGAAGAAATTCCTACATGAGTTAGGCCTCAAGCAAGACAAGTTTATGTTATTCTGCGAAAGTCAGAGTGCAATCCATCTTAGCAAGAATTCGACTTTTCATGCAAAGTCGAAGCATATTGAGGTGCGGTATCATTGGATACGAGATGCACTGGAAATGAATTCATTTTCAATAAAGAAGATTCACACTAATGAGAATTGGTCAGATATGATGACGAAGGTCGTGCCTGTGTCGAAAATGTTATGTTGTAGAAAGAAGGCCGACATGGTTAAGCAGTACCTTCCCACTTGAGTCGTGAAGGGGGGATTTGTTGGGTGGACTCACTCACCAAGTGGAACCCACCAATTTTATTAATATTAATATTATTATTATTATTATTATTAGTATTGTTATTATTGAAATAAAAGAAAAGAAAAAAAAGGGAAAGGGATTTAAATTCCAAAAGCAAGCAACAGCCGCTCAATGAACAGGAAGAAAGTGACGGCACAGTAACGGAGAGAAAAAAAAAGGATTTCTGGTGGTGGTAACAGTCTGAGTAGTTTTACCTTCTCTAAGAGTTACTTTGGAATATCCACTTTAGTGGAAGGTTATAAGGTTATTGTTATTGTTGATTGGTGTTCCCTATTATTATTAGGAAGACTCTGGTGTACCCACTAATTATTTTAGTGGAAGTTTTTACTGGACTAGGTCCCGTAGTTTTTATTCTCTCAATTTGAGGGAAGTTTTCCAAGTTAAAAATTGTGTTTGTCTCATATTTAATGGTAAAAAAATTCCGCATTATTGAGATAGTTATCTCTAATTATCTCTAGTTTTTTCCCAACAGAATAATATATTTATAAATATATGAGTTGCATCATAGGAATAATTTAGGATTAATTTGGATAATATTACATGTGTTTTCCAACTATAAGCATCTTTCTCAACTGTTGTTGGCCATGATCCTCTTTCTATAAACCTTTATATTTTGTGTGCGCATTCATAGATATAAGTCATTATGTTTTTTTTCCTATACACTACCTCAAATTGATAGGCTATTTTGATATATTGAAGCCATTATGATGCTTGAGGAAGTTATTTTATTTGATTTATATTATGTTTTAAGACTATCTGATTATCTACCATTTGGTGGTTTAGTATTTGTTTTTGAATTATCAATGTTGCTTGCAGATTTACCAAAGGCTTCAAGTGTTATTTGTGGATTGCACCAAGATGGCTGCAATGACATATTATCTCAGGTATAAATTTCGTTTTACTAAAGGCTAAATTGCACTTTTGCTCCCTTAAGTTTTATTCGTTTCATTTTGGTTCTTTATGTTATAAATGTTATACGCATTGATCCCTCAAGTTATCCACCTGTGAATTCTTTCAACAATGAGCATGTGTTGATCCCTCAAGTAGCATGTTTGCAGCATTACCTTTTCAACAATGACCATGTTTGATGCAGAATCACTCTTGCATTGATTTGAAAATGCAACTATAGAATGAATAATAACTATTTTTATATGTGCTCAATGTGTAACCTATTTTGTTGTATGGCGTGAGTTGTTGCAACTTAATGGCATGCTTTGAAATTTAACATTTATAAGTGCTCATGTTTATAGTGATATTTTCCTACAATATAGTGTTGGAACCATGTTGGTTTTACATTTAGAGTTTTGATGTCAACAAAAGTATTTTATGAGAACAATATATTTGACTTTAAAGAGTATGAAAGAAGATTCATGTTTTTGAAGAAAATCTAAAATAAGATTTGATTCAAATTTATAATTGAAGAAAATCTTAAATAAGATTTGATTCAAAATTATAATTGATGAAAATCTAAAATAAGATTTGATTCAAATTTATAATTGGAGATAATCTTTGACCAAGTTGAAAAGAAAATATGGTCAAGATTTGAAGAAGATTTGAAGAAGATTTGAAGAATATTTGAAGAAGATTTGATTAAGATTTGAAGAATATTTGAAGAAGATTTAGTGAAGATTTGATTAACATTTAATGAAGATTTGAAGAATATTTGATCAACATTTAATGAAGATTTGAAGAATATTTGATCTACATTTAATGAAGATTTGAAGAATATTTGATCAACATTTTAATGAAGATTTGAAGAATATTTGATCAACATTTAATGAAGATTTGAAGAATATTTGATCAACATTTAAATGAAGATTTGAATAATATTTTATCAACATTTAATGAAGATTTGAAGAATATTTGATATGAAGAATTTACAAAGTCAATCTACACAAAATTGGAACAGAATTCTGAAGAATTTACAAAGTCAATCTACACAAAATAGGAACAGAATCAATTTGAAGAATATACAAACTCAATCTAAACAAGATACAATTCAGAATTAAATAAGGACTAAATTGAAGCCCAAATTTTCACTATAAATAGACACTCAAGGTTGAAGGAGAAATGGATCAAAAAGTAGAAAAGAGTATAAGAACTCAAGCTCAAGATTCCAAATTCATCTTAGAGTTCAAAGAGAGAAACACTTGTTTGAATGAGAAATATTTTCTGAGTGTTCTTTTCTTAGAGTGTGAGAGTATTATTATTATTATCAGCTTTGTTAGAAGCAACTACTCAAGTTTCAATCTCTTGTATCCAACCCGATAGTGGTTTAGTTCCTTCTTCAATCTGGGGTTGTCAGGTTGTTAGGAGAAGACTTGGCTTGTAGGGTCAAGGTGGTGTTGTTCCTCAAAAGTTTGGGGTTGTCAGGCTGTTTGGGAAGATTGGCTTGGAGGGTCAGGTGCTTTGTAATTCAAGGTTTTTGAATTAGTGGATTAAAGCCTTCTGAATGAAGGGACTGGATGTAGCCAAGTAAGTGGTGAACCAGGATAATTCTACGCGTCAAATTATTTATGCTTTCATTGTTTGCTGCCTCTAAATCATATTGCTTCTAATCCAAGTAAGTTACCAAAACCAAACTAATTTTTAATTATTTATAAATTATCAAAAAGTTATCAACCTTGTGGAAACACAATTCACCCCCCCTTCTCGTGTTCGCACCTTCAATTGGCATCAGAGCTTGGTCTCAAGGCTGAGCACTTTACAGTGTTTGAGAAAATATCCAAGGGTTCAATATGTCCGGATTCAGTGAAGAAGCTGCTGGAGGAAATATCAACAGACCACCTCTGTTTGATGGAGAACGTTTTGAGTATTGGAAAGACAGGCTGAGAAGTTTCTGTATTTCACAAGATCCTGAACTTTGGGACTTGGTGGAAGATTGTTATATTGCTCCGAAGAATACTGATGGTATTGAAATTCCAAGAAATGAGATGACTGCTGATCAGAAGAAGATGTACAAGATGCATCATAAGTCCAGAACATTCATGATAAATGCAATCACCTTCGAGGAGTTTGACAAGTGCACCAACAAAGAGTATTTATGATAGTCTGATTCTAACCTATGAAGGAAGCAAGCAAGTTCTAGAAGCAAAGGCCAACCTCCTAGTCAAAAAGTATGAGTTGTTCAAGATGGAAGAAGATGAAGACATTGAAACAATGTTTTCCAGATTCCAGACCCTGGTCTCAGGATTAAAGGTACTTGAGAAGAGTTATACTACTGCTGATCATGTGAAGAAAATTCTTAGAAGTCTGACAAGCAAGTGGAGACCCAAGATCACTGCCATTCAAGAAGCAAAGGATCTGAATACTCTTAAGCTGGAAGAATTAATCAGCTCTCTCAGATCACATGAAATTGAGCTTGCAGAGGATGAGCCCAAGAAGAAGCAACCAACCGTGGCTTTGAAATCCAAGCAGAAGAAAGTTTTGAAGGCAACAGCAGAATCAGAGGATGATGATTCAGATGATCAGAATGAAGACTTAGAGGAAGAGGAACTGGAGTTTATATGCATAAAAGTTCAGAAGATGTGGCACAACAGAAAGAAGAAATTTCCCCAAAGATATTCCAAGCAATCCAACAAAGGAAATGATGATAAATATGACAAGAAAAGCATCATCTGCTATGGATGCAATGAACCTGGACATATCAAGTCAGAATGTCCAAATATGGAGAAAGAGAAACACCAAAGGAAAGATTCCAGACCCAAGAAGAAGAGTATGATAGCTACATGGGATATATCTGAGGAATCCTCTGACGATGAACAAGTAGATTTGGGTATGATGGCTCATACCAACTCTACCTCTAGATCCAACACAGATTCTGACTCTGGAAGTGAATCAGCAGATGAAGAAATTGAGGTATTTTCTGAATTTACTTGATCTGATTTAATTACTGCTACAAATGATTTTTTAAATATTAATCACAAATTGTCTTTAAAACTGAAAACACTTAGGAAAGAAAATACAAATCTAATTGAAAATGTTAATGTTTTAAAGAATGAAAGTACAGAATTTAAAACAGAAAATACAAATCTAAAAACTGATATTACTGAACTTAAAATAGAGAATGCAAATCTGAAAACTGATATTACTGAACTTAAGACAGATAATGCAACTCTGAAAACTGATATTATTGAACTTAAAACAGAAAATGCAAATCTGAAAACTGATATTGTTGAACATAAGGCTGAAAATCTAACTCTGAAAAGTAATTATAGTTCAACATCAATTGAAAATACCACATGTAACTCTGATAAGCATGAAGATGTATTTCAAGATTTTATTGATAATGGTATGGAAAGAAGCAAGTATGCATCTATGATTTATGGGGTTAGTAGGAATGGTAAAAGAGGAATAGGATTTCAAGAAAAAGTAATTGAATCTAAGTTTATTCCCTCTGATGATTTATGTATTATTTGCTATAAGAAAGGTCACAATAAAATATCTTGTCCTATGCTAACCACATGGAAAGACAAGAAATCTTTAAGATCTAACAAACCAGGACCCAACCAAATTTGGGTACCAAAAGATAAAATTGTTTATGTTGCAGATGTTTTAAGCAATCAAATTGAAACACCAGTCATGGTGCCTGGTCAATGGATGCTTGCAATATATGAAGGCAAAAAGGTCTATGTTCCAAGACTTAACAAACAGAAGCCAACTGACTCTGGTGGAAGAAAGATTGGTCAACACAATACATATCAGAACCAGAACCAAATGATGAACCAGAAATATCAGAGAAATCACACATATCAACAAAATCAAAACTGGCAGATAAATCACACATATCAACAGAAGAATCAGAATTACCGTCAGAGAAACCCGATGCATCAGCAGAAACAAAAGTGGCAGATTAAAAGTCAGAATCAGGAGACTTCTTTGAACACTCTAATCAAATTCATGAAGACTACAAACCTGGATGGGAATTTAAATCCCTTCATCCAGACTCTCTAATCAGAGAATATGCAAACTCAGAATCTGAAAACCAGAAAAGAAGAACTAAGAGGGTTTTCATAGTGAAATTGAAATTGTTAACATATAAGTGATATCTTCTTTTTTTAAAATTAATTATTGTCTGATATTATGTTTATTGTGATAACAAGAAGCTTGATTATAAAAATCAAAGCTAGATAAGTATTTTGCAGGTTCTCAAGAATTTAAGAGGAATGATGTTTGGGATCTAGTACCTAGACCAAAGAAGAACATTATTGGAACCAAGTGGGTTTTCCAAAACCAGTGAAGTGGTCAGAAACAAGGCAAGACTTGTCACACAAGGCTACAGTCAGCAAGAGGGCATCGATTACACTGAGACATTTGCTCCAGTGGCCAGGTTAGAAGCTATTCGTATCCTACTTTCTTTTGATGCAAATAATAACATTACATTATTTCAAATGGATGTTAAAAGTGCTTTTCTAAATGGTTATATAAGTGAAGAAGTGTATGTTAAACAACCCCCAGGTTTTGAAAGTTCATAATTTTCAAATCATGTTTTTAAACTTAGGAAATCCTTGTATGGTCTAAAACAAGCACCTAAGGCGTGGTATGATAGACTTAGTAACTTCTTGCTTAAAAATAACTTTGAAAGAGGACAAGTAGATAATACACTTTTTAGAAAATCAATAGGAGATAACATTCTTATTATTCAAATTTATGTTGATGACATTATTTTTGGATCTACTAATGGCACTCTTTGTCAAGAATTTTCTAAATTGATGCAGCTTGAATTTCAAATGAGTATGATGGGAGAACTTAAGTTCTTCTTAGGGATACAAATTCAGCAAAGTCAAAAAGGTATATACATTCATCAAACTAAATATACAAAAGAGCTTCTTAGGAAGTTTAAGATGAGTCATTGCAAACCTATGGCTACACCAATGCACCCTACTTTACCTTACCGCTTCCAAACCTAACATCATGTTTAGTGTATGTGTATGTGCAAGATTTCAAGCTGACCCTAGGGAATCACATTTAACTGCTGTTAAGAGAATCCTTAAGATACCTAAAAGGCACTACCAAC
Organism: Cicer yamashitae; assembly: GCA_037974755.1. Classification (NCBI taxonomy): domain Eukaryota; kingdom Viridiplantae; phylum Streptophyta; class Magnoliopsida; order Fabales; family Fabaceae; genus Cicer; species Cicer yamashitae. The sequence goes on from JBBPBQ010000003.1 coordinate 43,888,677, forward strand.
CTTACCTTGTTCTACAAGAAATCTCATAAGTACAAACTTAGTGGATACTGTGATTCTGATTATGCTAGAGATAAACTTGAAAGAAAAAGCACCAGTGGCAACTGCACATTTTTAGGTGACAACTTAATATCTTGGTCATGTAAGAGACAAAACACCATTGCAATGTCAACAGCAGAGACTGAGTACATTTCAGCAGCTGGCTGCAGTTCTCAACTACTTTGGATAAAACATCAACTTGAAGACTACAACATCCTCGAATCTAACATTCCCATCTATTGTGATAACACTTCTGCTATTTGTCTAGCCAAAAACCCTATCTTACATTCTAGAGCTAAACACATAGAAATCAAACACCACGTCATTAGGGACTTTGTTCAAAAAGGGGTACTAAACATTCAATTTATAAACACTGAACACCAATGGGCTGACATATTCACCAAACCACTACCTAAAGATAGGTTTGACTTCATCAAGAAAAACCTAAACCTTACCTTCATACCTGACTGATGTTGTGATCACTTCAAAGTAGTTTAGTTTTACACTAGTTATTATATTTTCTTATATTATGTTATATTTATTTTATTAAAAAAAATGAATAAAAAAGAGAAAAACGAAAAAAAAAAAAAAAAAAAAAAAAAAAAAAAAAGAGAAAGAAAAGAGGCGAAGTTTCATATTCAAGTCTTTTTGTCTGATGACAAAAGGGGGAGAATGATATTTGATAAAGTAGAGAGAAAATGATACTAAGACTTAGGGGGAGCCCTAAGTTAGGGGGAGTCAAAGAAATATAAAGAAAAGTTGTTATCAAAAATACAAGTTTTGTCATCATCAAAAAGGGGGAGATTGTTGGAACCAAGTTGGTTTTACATTTAGAGTTTTGATGTCAACAAAAGTATTTTATGAGAACAATATATTTGACTTCAAAGAGTATGAAAGAAGATTCATGTTTTTGAAGAAAATCTAAAATACGATTTGATTCAAATTTATAATTGAAGAAAATCTTAAATAAGATTTGATTCAAAATTATAATTGATGAAAATCTAAAATAAGATTTGATTCAAATTTATAATTGGAGAAAATCATTGACCAAGTTGAAAAGAAAATATGGTCAAGATTTGAAGAAGATTTGAAGAATATTTGAAGAAGATTTGATTAAGATTTGAAGAATATTTGAAGAAGATTTAGTGAAGATTTGATTAACATTTAATGAAGATTTGAAGAATATTTGATCAACATTTAATGAAGATTTGAAGAATATTTGATCTACATTTAATGAAGATTTGAAGTTGAAGAATATTTAATCAACATTTTAATGAAGATTTGAAGAATATTTGATCAACATTTAATGAAAATTTGAAGAATATTTGATCAACATTTTAATGAAGATTTGAAGAATATTTTATCAACATTTAATGAAGATTTGAAGAATATTTGATATGAAGAATTTACAAAGTCAATCTACACAAAATTGGAACAGAATCATTCTGAAGAATTTACAAAGTCAATCTACACAAAGTAGGAACAGAATCAATTTGAAGAATTTACAAACTCAATCTAAACAAGATACAATTCATAATTAAATAAAGACTAAATTAAAGCCCAAATTTTTACTATAAATAGACACTCAAGGCTGAAGGAGAAATGGATCAAAAAGTAGAAAAGAGTATAAGAACTCAAGCTCAAGATTCCAAATTCATCTTAGAGTTCAAAGAGAGAAACACTTGTTCGAATGAGAAATATTTTCTGAGTGTTCTTTTCTTAAAGTGTGAGAGTATTATTATTATTATTATTATCAGCTTTGTTAGAAGCAACTACTCAAGTTTCAATCTCTTGTATCCAACCCGATAGTGGTTTAGTTCCTTCTTCAATCTGGGGTTGTCAGGTTGTTAAGAGAAGACTTGGCTTGTAGGGTCAAGGTGGTGTTGTTCCTCAAAAGCTTGGGGTTGTCAGGCTGTTTGGGAAGACTGGCTTGGAGGGTCAGGTGCTTTGTAATTCAAGGTTTTTGAATTAGTGGATTAAAGCCTTCTGAATGAAGGGACTGGATGTAGCCAAGTAAGTGGTGAACCAGGATAATTCTACGCGTCAAATTATTTATACTTTCATTGCTTGCTGCCTCTAAATCTTATTGCTTCTAATCCAAGTAAGTTACCAAAATCAAACTAATTTTTAATTATTTATAAATTATCAAAAAGTTATCAACCTTTTGCAAACACAATTCAACCCCCCCCTTCTCGTATTCGCACCTTCATATAGATACCCCCATCTAATGTCTCGTGGGGGATATGGGTTGGTTACTGAAAGATTGATGAATGAAAAATTAAAACAAAGACAAGAATCATCTGGAAATTGAATAGTTGCACCACCATCACCCATGAAAAGTGGAAGAGAGCCAAATAAAAGCCATTGGGAGATTATTCATCAAAAGATGTGCATGTCATTGTAGAAAAAAATTGTAAGTAATTGTGCAACATAAATTTACTATTATAGAAGGACAAAATCATATATACACGTGACAAATTAAGCTAAAATTGAACTTGTTAGATGCCTAGATCAACACTAATTTGATCACGTTTAGGTGTTGCAGTACCTCTGAATCTGTCATATTTTCATGGCTAAAGCATTTTGTATTAAGTCATTATTATTCAATAATTTGAGTCAAATTATTTGTTGTTTGTTTTTGTTTTTTGAGCTATTATGATAATTTTTTATTATTCACTACATTTTTTAAATGCTAATTATTGGTTTGAGTTTTGAATAGGTGTTTCATTCAACTTTGGGATGGTTTCTTGGGCGCTAATGCGTAAAATTGTTGTGCTGAGGCAATGAAATCTTTGGTCAGGGATGGTGAATAATAGTAATCATTCAAGTAATTTGGTTGTGTTAATTCATATGAATCTTTTTGTGTTAATCCTAATTATTAATATTATTAATTACTATCTTTTATGTATACTCAGACTTGTGATTTGTTTGTGTTTTCATGCTAAGTATAATGCATTGTCAACATAGTTGATGCCATCATGTGACTCCTTGGTCAGGGCATGTACAATTCGATTTTGTCTATAGTTACATTAGTGTTCTGGTTCTACTTATTTGTTGTGACAATGCTACGATGCAATTGATATTTAGTTGATTTATTAATTGCTGTAATGAAGGAAGTATGAAATTTAGTTAAATTTTGAATATGACTTGTTAAGTTGATTCAAATTTAACCTATGTAATAAATCAATTTTGAATTTGACTTGTTAGATTGGTTCAAATTTAACCAATGTAATAAATCAATTTTGAATTGACTTGTTAGATTAGTTCACATTTAACCGATATAATAAATTAATTTTGAATTTTAACTTGTTACATTTGTCATTTTAGCCGATTTTATAATTTACTATTTATTACAACGCTTGATGTTAGATCAGACAAGTAATCGATGTAACGAGGTTTAATTGCCCTTACCGTTAATTCAAGTAGGAAAGCGAATGGAGTGATGCCTTTACCATTACCAAAATTGTTTCTAGAATTATGCGCCACAAACTCTTGTTCAACTCTGTTCACACATTCGGATAAGTAATAATTAACTTGGTATTTAATTGTCTTTCAACTACTAACTCTTACTCAAATAAAGTTTGAGTTTAGTTTAAGATTTAGACAAATTCTCTTTAAACAACCAAATTATTATTATTATTATTATTATTATTATTATTATTATTATTATTATTATTATTATTATTATTATTATTATTATTATTATTATTATTATTATTATTATGTTGTTGTTGTTGTTGTTGTTATTATTATTATTACTATTATTATTACTACTATTATTATTATTATTATTATTATTATTATTATTATTATTTTATTATTATTCAACACAACATCCACACAATTGTCTCATAAAAATAATAACTTTAATCTTCAAAAAGAAATAACTATAACAACAACTTTCAACACATTTATTGTTTCTGGAAAATTATTATAATTAACATCAATAAGGTTTCTAAAAATTTCTTCAACACACAACTATCACAACATAAAATTTTGACCACGTAAAAATTGAGTTTGTAGCCAATAATGATTTCTATTGATTATAACACGATCTAGATTTTTAACGACTTCTACCGGATGAAAATTAATTTTTGACATAGATAATCATTTTCTCTAATCAAAGTAGGTTTCTATATCAATATCATAAGAAAATCAAGAACACTTCTAAGAAAATAAATTGCATATCACAATTTTACTTTTAAATTAAAAATGATTTCTTAAACAATAATAATAATAATAATATCAAACATTGTTTTCAAAATTATCCATCATCATAAAACTATTTACTAAAAATCAGTTTTTTCAGTAGTAATAACAGTAACAACTTTACCATAAAAATCAACATTTTAGTTTATAAACATAAATTTTGAATCAAAAAGTCATTATTTCAAAATCAAAGGTTTTATCAAATTGAGTCAGAGAGAAAGTAAATATATTAATAGATTATATAAATAAGTCAAGATCAAAAGTAGAGATGACATACTAAAATTTGAACATAATTGGAGCAAGTTGTTGCACAACCATAGACCACTGGAAATGTAACGTCCTAATTTCAAGGTTTAGAAATATTAGACGTTCAATCTAAATAGTAAATTATAAGTTTACAATTAATTAAATAATTACCTCGGAGATTAGACAAATTAAATAATAAGATCATACGATAAACTTAGCTTTATATTTTATTGTTTGTTTTATTTAACAAATGAATGAACTATACAATATTTTATGTTTAATAGTTAGATGAAACAAATATAATTTAAGTTAGGAATGGCTATATTATAGGTAGACACTATTTTATGTTTAATAGTTAGATGAAACAAATATAATTTAAGTTAGGAATGGCTATATTATAGGTAGACACTGAACCTACAAAATCTAAGTGACGTGGCTTGGATTATAACATTCGATTCCGATTAAGTGGTAGAAAGTCTAGGCTAAGTTGATTAAGTGGTAGAAAGCCTAGGCTAAGTTGCTGCAACACTTGGATTATAACAATCAATTCCGATTTTAGTGGTATAGGCTAAGTTGCTGCAACTACATTCCGTGGAAACAACGCTCCATTAGCACTCCAATTCAGCAATTCACACGTAACGTGTTAATTGTGTAAATGAAGGATATCGTATAAGAATTTAACTATAAATAGCTACTAAGAAAAATAAAAAAAAAATAATACTTAATTAAAAACTCGAAAGATAGAACTATATCAAAATGGAGAGTAGCTAAAGTATTTTGCGGGTGCGATAACGGTTAATAGCGAGTGTCAAAGAAGGAATTTTTATCAAGGAACGCTTAAGGAGGTGAATAATCACACCTTTAAATTTTCATGGTACATTTATTTTGGAAATTTGGGATGGAAAAAGAGTTAGATATTTTGAATGGTACTTTTTTATAAAATTATATTTTGTTGATAATCTAACTCTATCAAAATTGGGATTTGATGAACTGTAATAATAGATTATGAATCGACTTATTTACTATTGTTTGTTGAATTACCGTTTTTATGATTGTTTGAATATATATTCTTTAAAAGATTGTTTTATAATATTTTCTTGAATGATTGTTATTATTATATATTCAAATAAAACATCATATTATAAATATATATATATATATATATATATATTCTTTAATAGATCGTTTTATTATATTTCCTTGAATGATTGTTGTTATTATATATTCAAATGGAATATCATATTGTAAATATATATTCTTTAAAAGATTGTTTTATTATATTTTCCTGAATGATTGTTGTTATTATATTCAAATGAAATATTATATTATAAATATGATCTTACGAATATGATTGTCAAAAATATGAATTACTTTGATTGTGTGTGCTGGAGATGGGTCTTGTACCCCACATATTGATGAGTTTTAAACTTCACAAAGAGATGAGGTTTAAACTCCACACAGATGAGTCTCGTACCCCACATACAGATGAGTTTTAAACTTCACAAAGAGATGAGGTTTAAACTCCACATGGATGGGTCTTGTACCCCACATATAGATGAGTTTTAAACATCACAAAGAGAAGAGGTTTAAACTCCACATGGATGGGTTTTGTACTCCACATATAGATGAGTTTTAAACTTCACAAAGAGATGAGGTTTAGACTCCACACGGATGGGTCTCGTACCCCACACTGGATGAGCTGGTGCTCCACATGATGAGATAATACTCACTTCGCGGAAGTAGTATATCTCCATATAACGATGAGACATTCTTGAATTGGTTGGTTTATTTCTGCAAAATAAATGTGTATATTGGATTTATTCGATTATTATAGGGTGAATTATCGTTAATTTAATTGATGAGTTTTACTAATTATTAGAAGTAATTGGTTATTATAGATAAATCTTAGTTATATCATATATATTTCTAAAGAATATTTTTGGAAGAAGGCGGGTGCCATGATCGATTTTTCCGGTTACCGCGCCGGCTGAGGACAATACTTGCTCTAAATTTGTGTGTATTATTCATTGGGATTTAGTATCTCATTAAAATGTTGTTTTCAGATACTGAGACCGTCGGGGACGTTGACAATTGAGAAGTCCTACCTCCCTTGAGAAGAGTAACTTCCTTAGAATAGGTTAGTAAATCAAGAATAAGTAGACATAGTGTCTACATAGTACTTTTATTTCGAGATAAGATAAAATTGCCCAGTTTTGAATATTTTGATTATTAAAGATTTTCAGTTGTAAGGATTTATTTTAAAGATTTCATAACATTATTCCTTTCGGACGACTTATTATTTATATAATATGAAAAAAATTTTGTTATTAACTCAATTGTTATAAACACGTAACTAGTTGTTACGGGAAACGATTTTCCTTCTTTCTCTCATCGTGGCTACTCTAATGTTTCTTTCAACTCTCTTGCACACTATTTAGGATTCAATATTCCTTTTTTTTCCTGACCTAAAGTAGCTAATAACTAGGGACTTATGTATCTTTTTATTTTTCGGTACAAAAGTAACACATCAGAAAACCTTTTTCAAGTTTCTTGGTACACAACGTGCTTCGAGAAACTTTAAAAAAATTTTCTAGTAGTTCCAAAAAACTTTTTTCATGTTTCCCGCAACAAGATGTATACTGGAAAAGTTGAAAAAAAGTTTTTTGGTACTGGAACTACCGGAAAACTTTTTAAAGTTTCCCGATACACAACTTGTTCCAGAAAACTTAAATTTCCCATGCTTTCCAAAAGTTTTTTTTCCTATTCTTTTTTATTCATTTTTTATTTAGTTTATTTTCAATGAGTGTTGGAGCACTACTAGAAAGTTCGCCTTTAGTGACCAATTTAGCGTCTGAATATTTATCAACTGAATTTAAACAGTCTCTGATTCAGTTGCTAAAAGAAACAGCGACTGATTTTTAAAAAATAGTGACCGAAAAGGCGGTCACTAATGGCGAAATTTCTAGTAGTTGAGCTAAAGGACTAGACGACAAAATAGTACGGTGGACACGCGATGCTGATACTTCATTATCTTTGATAGTATTCAAACCAGAACATTCAAGATGAGACGTCGATTTATAGTAGAGGATGATGGTGAGAGAGAGCAAGATGATATACCCATGAGCAAGGAGCCTGTTCAGCTGTAGGCTGATATTGCTATGTGGGAGCATGGAGTTGAGTTGTTGCTCCTATTCTTTTTATTTCTAAATATATATGATTTTAAGGATGGAGTTGAGTTGTTGCTCCTTCTACGCTCAACTATTTTTTGTTTCAGAATCTCTCTTTAAAAAAAAAATCTCTTTTTGTTTCTTCTTTTTTTCAAAAAAAAAAATAAAACTCTCTTCTTTAGATGTGTTTTTTTATCAGCCGAATTTCTCCCTCTCTTTGAAAACAAATGAAGATGTATTTATAGAGTTTTTAACTTGTGTGGGTACTTTCTTTGTCTGTGCCTCTGTTTCCAGTTCCTAGTTTGATGTTTCGTTTCCTTTGCTAATCATCTGCGTTTTTCTGCACCTCTGATGCCTTCACAGTTTTAGCCTATTTGTTTTATCTGATTATGCTTATTTGATGGACTTCTATTTGTGTGTAAAGGAAACAGAGCTGGTTTGCTGGGCTAAAAAGTTTTTTTTTTTATTTGCAGCTTTGGGTCTTAGCTTTGTACATGGATCCAACAGAAATTGTCTTTTAGTTTCTGCTTCAAACTCAGCAGTTTGCCTTTTTGTTCTAAATCATGTGTACAAAGGCTAAAGGCAAAGAAAGCAGAAGCAAGAAAGCAAACAAGAAAACATAAACAAGTCAAACTAGAGCAAACCCAAAAAAATAGGGTATGGGTTAACATTTTAAAATTGTAATTTGATTTGGCTTATTTTAAATAAAAAATTGATTTTTTCATTGTAAATTGATGAGACATAATGAGCCTATTTATTGTAATTATTTTATTTCCTTTTTTAATATATATTTCCTTTTTTTGATTTATTTTTAAAAAGTTGGACAAAATTGGGTACTATAGCCCCACTACCAAGGGGTAATCTAAAGCTGATCGACAACAATCTCATTTCTGCATTTGTGGAGAGATGACACCTTGAGACTTTGTCATTTCACATATCATTTGGTGAAATGATGATTACTTTGGATGATGTTGCCAACCTATTAGACATTTGCATTAGGGGTGAGTTCTACAGTCCACCACTCGAACTAGATAAAGTTATGGCATGTAGTCTTGCCATTAATTTATTATGGGTGCCTACTGTTGATATATGAGAGGAAACTAGAAAGACAAGGGGAGCGCACTACAAGTTGGATTGGTTGAAGGAGGTCTTCAAAAGATAATGTGCAGCAGAGAGATTTGCTTGTTCTGTTAGGGCATACTTGATGAATTTGCTACGGAGTACTATTTTCGTAGATAAGAGCGATACATTTGTTGATGCGAAGTACCTTTCACTATTCAGAGATTTGGAAAGTACCGGTATGTATGCTTGAGCTCTTACTGCACTCTTAGTGCTTTATAACTACCTCTCACATAGTTGTTGTTATGATACAAAGAAATTTGGTGGATATATGTCTCTAATGCAGATATTATTTTATATAAATTTTTACGAATATTTTTCAAATATTTGTAAAAAAAAAAAAGAGATATAGGCGCTAGCATGGAATGCGTTGCCAAGATGAATAGATGGAGCTATAAACAAGGGAAGCACAAAATCCATGAGTATAGAAAAATAATAGATGCACTAACACTTGTTAACGTCACATGGAGACCATAAGAGAATCGTAGAGACGTCGTTCCCTTTGACGATATCATGTGATACACTAGTCACCTCTAATTGTACAGTATAGTAGTGACATATTTTTCAGAGAGGTGTTTAAGAAAATTTGATTATATTCAATATATTCCACCACCACCTCCAGTTCTTGATAGATTATCCGATGCAAATTTGGAGTGGATGGGATATTTGAGCTTTGTCACTGAACCGTATCATAGGATACATCCAGCTACATATCCATCAGAGTGACAGGATGAATATTTGGAGTGGTTCTACAGAGTATCTCATCTACTTTAAGTGCGGCCATATAAGGTATCCCATGTTCCAGATTTTGATGTCCCGACCAGCATTGAAGAAGCTTCTGGTTCACAGTCATCTACCCTACAGCAGGTGGGTGATCTTATACAATGAGGGTTGGAGGTACATGGTGCCGACCCAAGCGCAACATGTATAGTTACTTATATATAGCTTTATATGTAGTGTGTCGTGACGCTAGTTGGTAGTTTTTTAAGTTATTTGTGATGAACATCGTTATTGTTATTTGAGATGAACAACGTAAGTTAACAATTAAAGAAAATACAAGATGAAAGATAACAAAAAGTAGTAACTAAAATGGATTAATAACAAGTGATTTTATATAAGTTTTAAAGTATTGTGATCCATACAAAATATGTCTGTGCAAAATAAATCTTCATCTAATGACATGGCATCTATGGGTTCTTTCAGTGGATCGCGTGTAACATGTGCCTTATACCCTAATAAATATCTTCACTGTTGTAGACGTCTCGTATATGCTATTGCCCAATAAGTTGTCTCACCAGCACGAAATTTCCTTCAACCTAATACAATGTTTGACAATGGAAACCCATTTTTCATCATTAATTCCAAAATTGGTTGAAATAATAAATAATTTTATTATTTAAAAAAAATAAGTATTACTTAAGAAAATAATAATATCATTTTACCTGAACACAATGACTTGGGTCGACAAAATTAATACATATAATATGGTCATTTATTGTCAATCTTGAATGTGAATCCCTCATAGGAAAGAAAGTCATAGAGAATGTCGGGGAAAATGTGACTAGAATAACATTATATATTGTCATTATCATATAACTCATATCTGGTATGAACATCCATTTATCAAGGGGTTGAATACTCAAACTTGTTATCTTCATAGAATCTCTAACTTCTTTAATGTTTCTTGGGAACAAACTATCCTAGGGACTTATATGAGAAACAATCCTCTAGTCCAAATTACGGCGGACCAAAGACCGAGACTATTCGCCATGTTCAAGCAATGATGCAATAGTATGATATCCATAATTTCCATCAGCTATCACATTAATTATGTCATCAATGCTAGGTTGAATAACATCAGGCAATTGTCTCAAGAACATATGTATTGAGGATTGATAGGGTTTTGCCATCGAGGATTGAGAGGGTTGCTTCATTGATGAATGGGTTAGTCTAATTGATGAATGGGTTAGTCTCTTCTTTGATGATTGAGAGGGTTTCTTGATGGTTGGGAACCAGGATGTTCAAAGTAAAAAGGGTCTCGATATACATCATATCCCTTTGCCTTTTTGCATGTAACATCCCTTCGACTTCTTTTATAGCGACATAACTGTTAGTCGTTGTGTTCCTAAAATGCATCACCTGATTAATCCATGCTTCAACAAACATTTGCCTGTGAGGAGTCAACCAAGTCTCTTTCACATAATCAACAAACACTCGATTATCAACACATGTGTAAGCGCATGATGTACTCTTTTTTATCACTACAATACATAATGTCTTTTCACATATTTAATACTAACTTTTGTCTATCCTTCAAGACATATAGTTTGCATTTTGCTCCAACATTTTTTTGATATGATATTGAAAAAGAAAATTAACAGTATGTGGAAATACAATATCAATTGCTTTCATCAAAGCAAGATCTCTATAGGTCAAAATTACATGAGCAAATTTGTGTTGTGTAACAAACAATTCTCTTAACCTCTCTAATATCCAACAAAAGTTTTCTTCACGCTCACATTCTAAATAAGCAAATCCAACTACAAATGTCATCAATGTTGACGTCATACCAACAATTTCAAGTAATGGCATTATGCATTTATTGGTTTTGTAGGTGTTGTTCATAATCAACACGATAGGAAACAAGTTCAACAACTTCACTGAACCTGGATAGACCCAAAAAATATCCCTCATAACATCTGAGTCTTCCCGCTTTCTATTTCAACATACATAATTCGTATCTATATTTTGTATCTTCAACTAACTTGAATAAATGTTTCATTTTGTCCTAGGACCTCTCACCTGCAATTGAATAATACTTCTCTACTTATATATTTGTGATACCTAAGTAACATTGTTCTTGTCCCGATCTTGCAATGAGAGTAATATGTGAACATGGATTTTCTCTTCATCTAAACGTCCAATAAATGTATGTCCCTCCAAAATATCAAGTAATTCATGGTCGTGAACTCCACAAATTACTTTAACACGTTTGTATTTTCCTCATTTGTCACAACTTAGAACTAATTTATTCCTCATTCCTGTCTCTCCAGTCTCTTTATTTGATCTAGTGATGATAACAGTCACTTTGTTTTTAATACCAATCTTCCTATTCCAATTCACAATAGCTTCCCGTGTATCAAATATCTGAAGTGCAACATAAAATAAATTATAATAATTAATCACAATAATAGTTTTTTACGATATTAATTTAAATTATAATTATTCATACCTGATCTGTGGAGAAAATGTTGGTAGTATCTGTTAAAAATGATATAAACAAATTAAATAGTTAAAAAATAATTGTTTTTCAAAAAAAAAATGGTGTGTACAGAAAAACTTTTTCACAAGTTTCCCGATACAAAATAGTATACCAGAAAACTTAAAAAAAAAATCCGATAGTTAACGAGGAACTTTATATAAGTTTCCCGATACGTCTATGTACCGAGTAACAAAAATTAAGTTTTCCAAAAAACTTTTACATAGTGAAAAATTTGAATTGATTATTCTGAAAATCTTTAAATGGTGGAAAATAAAGTGCATTTGAATTTGTAAAATAATAAAAATAAAAAAGGATAAAGTTGATATTTTAAAAAAAATTGTAGGGTATAAATATAACGGTGGGAGTAGAGGGTAAAATTTTCTAATAATATAGCAATGAAGTAAAAATACATTTATGAATAAAATGGACCAGCTATAAGATGCATCGGATAATTCTTTGAAACATCACTAATCTTTGGGTTTTTTTTTAATAACCCCATTCTGAAGAAAAAAAACACACAAATGCCCTCCGTTGAAAAAAATTTATCAAAATGCCCCCCATTTTAAACCAAGCACAAGTTGCCATTTGCAATGGCGACTTCTTTAAGGAAGCCCGCATGGCAAATGGCGACTTCCCAAAGGAGTTTTACAAATAAAAAAATTTTAGTATTTTTTGAATTTTTATTATATATATAATTAATATAATTCATAAAAAAAATAACAAAAATATATATATAATTAATATAATTCATAACAAAAATAATAAATATATATATATATAATTCATAAAAAATAATTTCAGTTTTTTTTTAATTTTTATTAAATATATAATTAATATAATTCATAAAAAAAATTCAGTTTTTTTTTGAATTTTTAATATATATATATATATAATTAATATAATTCATAACAAATATATATATATATATATAATTAACATAATTCATAACAAAAAAAAAATATATATATATATATATAATTAATATAATTCATAAAAATATAATTCAAATAACAAAAATAATATATATATATATATATAGTTAATATAATTCATAAAAATACATAATAATACATAAAAATACATAAATATAAATTTAAAATTACATAGATTGACTAGAGCTGGCTGTAACATTTGGACAATGTTTTCGAGTATGGCCAGTTAACCGACATAGTCCACATTTTATTGGTACTTTTTCTTTAACGTCCATTTCAGTTCTAATACGGGTACTATTTGGACGACCTTTTTTAATTCTCCGCATTTCAGGATTGTGATACAATGTTTCATCTTCATATGTGGGCCAATATCCTTCATTGGGTATAGGTGGAAACTCTTCTTTGTAGACGTTAAATACATTAACAACCTTGTACACGTCAGGTAGAAGCACTAAATAGTTTTGACGAGCGTAAGAACATGCGGCTATGACATGTGAACAAGGAATATGTATAGCCTGAAATTTTCCACAATCACACCATTTTCTTTGAAGGTTGATTTCAAAATGACCAATTGGTCGCACCTCTCTTGGGTTTATTGTTTCATGCACCATGAAAGAATAACGATTTCGGTCGAATTGCATGACTTGGTGAGTATTAGATTTACCAACTTCATATTTAATCTTGTCCATGCAATCGTCTGTGTATACTCGACCAGAAGCTAATGATGTCTGATGTTGTTGTCCCCTTTGTGCATATAAAACTCCCAATCTATAGTATGTTGATTGTACCAAAGCAGTGATTGGGAGATTGCGTGTACCCTTGAGCACTACGTTGATTGACTCTGAAATGTTTGTTGTCATGTGTCCCCATCGTCGACCTTGAGAATAAGCCATAGTCCATTGTTCTGGAGGGATATTATCGATCCATCTTAAAGCCTCTGGATTTGCCATCCTGATTTCATTGCGGTAATATTTGAATGATGGTCCATTTAATGCATATCCTGTTATAAATGATGTAAAAATTATCAAATATGATAAAGTGATAAGTAGAAAATATACTAACAAGAATTAGATCATTACCCATACAAATAAGTTTTCTTTGAAGTTCCTTGTCCTTGAACTCTCTCATTAAATTTTGTGCAATGTGTCGGATGCAGTACACATGTGTTGCGGAGGATCATGCCAACCATTATTTGGATTATTATAAACACTTTTAATAGATTCGTGTCTATCTGAAATCAAACAAATGTCGACTTGAGGTGTTACATACCTTCTTAGATTTTTCAAAAAGAAGCTCCAAGCACCCCCTGTCTCACCTTCCACAAGTGCATAAGCAATGGGAATTGTATTTTTGTTTCCATCTTGTGCAATAGCAAGCAAAAGAGTCCCCTTGTACTTGTCGTAGAACCAAGTTCCATCTACTGAGACAAATGGTTTACAAAATTTAAACCCAGATATGCACGGAGGGAAACCTCTAAATGTTGAATTTAAAGCAAGTTATGAATACATGGTATTATGAACTCAGTTACTGAATAATACACCTGAGTCCGCTACCCAATTACTGAATAATATGTGTCAACAAAGCTTTCAAATTCCAAACTTTGGGAATGCATATACTCCGTTGAATCAAATATCCAACTGGACTCAAGGTGGAAGTAGTTCTTCTACATCACTTCCTCCTAGACATCCTCAACAGCAAGAAGACGAAGATCAAGAAGAAGAACAAACTCGTGATGTACCAAGGCGTCGTCAAAATCTCGTACGTGTGAGAAAACCTCGGCAATGTGGTATTGGAGGTCACCTTCAACATTAATTTTATCGTAATTTTTGTAAAATTTGTGGTTTTTTATGAATAAATTATTTATGTAATTTAAAATTTTATCATAATTTAAAATTTTTATTTATGTGGTACTGAATGAATTATGAATTATTTATGTATTATATTTATGAATTATTTTTATGTAATTTAAAATTTATATTTATGTATTTTTATGAATTATATTAAATATATATATATTATTTTTGTTATTTGAATTATATTTTTATGAATTATATTAATTATATATATATATATATATTTTGTTATGAATTATGTTAATTATATATATATATATATATATTTGTTATGAATTATATTAAATATATATATATATATATATATATTTGTTATTTTTGTTATGAATTATATTAATTATATATTTAATGTAAATTCAAAAAAAGCTGAAATTATTTTTTTATTAATTATATTAATTATATATATATATTTATTATTTTTTTTATGAATTATATTAATTATATATATAATAAAAATTCAAAAAAAAACTGAATTTTTTTTTAAAAAAAAAACTCCTTTTGGAAGTCGCCATTTGCAATGCGGGCTTCCTTAAGGAAGTCGCCATCTGCAATGGCGACTTGTGCTTAGTTTAAAATGGGGGGCATTTTGATAAAAAAAAAATTTAACCGAGGACATTTGTGTGTTTTTTTTTTAGAATGGGGTTATTGAAAAAAAAAACCTAATCTTTGTGTGACAATTTCTTTAATGTTTATTTCTTTTATCTAAATGATTGTCGTATGGAGATGACAAGATGATGGTTCCAAAAAGATACCAGATGTATTTTAATTTTGTATCTTCAATGAAATGCATGTTTCTATCCTACTTAACTAGATCTTGAACAGGGGAAGACTTTGTACCATATGCAAAATGATTAATATTTTGAATGTTCGTTAGTCTTGAAGTTATTGTTCTTTATTATCTCTTGAGTTTTTCTCAAAGGATAAAATAATATTGCTACACCTTTGCAAATCAAACCAATAGCCACACATAGCCCATCCTAAATTTAACGGTTGTCCTTTTGACCCCACCATAAGCAACACAGTATACAAATCAAACCAATAGCCACACGTTGCTACACCTTTGTCCTCAATACTTGTTCAAGATATGCAATAGGGGTGAAATCACATACAATTGATATTTTACTGTAATTTATGTCGATCTTAAATAGAGAAAAAAAATATTCAGTGAAAAAATCTCTATTTATATTGGTAACCACTGCTTTTATTTTTTTCATCAACTTTTTCCCTTTTCTTTTTTTTAATAAAAAGGGTTGTCCAAAATGAAGGAAAAGTTCAAAAGGAAAGAAAATCATATAAAAAGTGAGATAGATGATATAAAAACTATGTAATATAATATAAATATAGATATTGTAACAGTTTTTTAATTACCGCAAGATTATTCTGCAAACAGTTTTAGGAACACAACGCTTAAAAAATACATTAAAATTTAAAAGTTGAAAAACAATTGAACTTGTTTTGTTACCACAAAAACTAAAATTGCCGGAACTAAAATTAATGTAACTTTTTTTATATGATGGAACTAAAAAAATATTTGATATTTTGGCGAGACTAAAACTTATTTAACCTAACAAAAAAGAAATGAAAATGTGCAATCTTTTTCCTTTGTCAATTCTCTTGCTAGCAATACATATCTCTATCTATATATTCATGTAAAGAAAAAGACGAGTTATCCTTAAGCTAGAATTGTGATGAGTTGCCACCTCTAGAAAGTCATCTATAGACTATTAGGCATTTTTAGCGTTTGTTTAATCTATTGGTGCATATATACTACAAAGTTGAGTTTACGACAACACGTATTATAAAACTGAGGCATTTTCGACGTTAACAGTGCTGTAGTTATAATGTTGACCGAAAACGCATATTTTAGGCTGAAACTTTCACAAAATATATTTTTTTATAAAATATAAATAAATAAACCCATTATTTATAGCTTTGACCCTCCCAATATATTTAGAGTTATGGTCATTACAATTGTCACATTACAGAATCATTTTCAGGACTCACGCCCTCTCTACTGCCACATTTCAGAATATTTTCCAAAACTATGGCTCTCACAAATACTATATGTCACACACGATCTTATAGAGTTTTGGTCCTCTTAAACGATCTCACTAGTAAAAAAATTAATTAATTTAAATACTATTTGTATTAAAATAATCAAAATATTTAATTTTATTTATTAAAATAATAAAAATTCATTTTTTATACAATTTAAATTTAATAATATAATTTTTTTGGTAAAGATTTAATTATATATATATTATATGTATAATTGGTTATGATAATTATAAAATATTATAATAAATTATTTAAGTAATTAAATCAATTATTTGAATTTATATAAAATGGAATAAGTTTTCATTTTCATTAAAAACAATAACACTTTTTTTAATTATTTAAAATTAGAGTTGAATAGATTTTAAATTATAATTTATTTAAACTGATTAATAAGACATAATAATATGCACAATAAACACAAAAAATATTATATTTTCATAAAAATTAACAATAAATACATTATACATTTTTTTAACACAAATTTATAGAAAAATTCAAAATCAAATATCTAAAATTTTAATTTTCACATTTTTATATCAAACACATTTTACACTATGAAATATAACATACAAATTACATTTCACACATAACATTAATAATATAAATTTTGAATATATTATTTAATTTAACAAAATTTTAAATCTAACCAGTAGTAAAGAGTCGAGTTTGACTTATCGATTTCCTCGTCTTCGTCCAAATATTTCCACATTTATGCTAACTCACAGTACTACATAAAAAACACATAAATATATAATATTAAAAAAATAGAATATAAAGAAAAGAGAAGATAAGAGAGGAAGGAAGGAAGTTTTCTGCGTGAAATTAGTGAAGGTATATGCGAGGGCTATAGCCTTCGAAAAGATGAATATGCATCTGCGTTTACGAGGGCCTTGACACTCGGCCAGTCCCAGTCACAACAGTGACGGTAATAGTCCTAGGAAATGTCCAATTTTGAAAAACAATATTTCCTGCCCAGAATTTTACCAAGGGCTTTAGTTCTAGCAATGTTTTAATGTAACAATACTAAGGACTTTGACCCTCACAAACTCAAAAATGCTGTATTTTCCAAGAGCTTTAGCTCTCGAAAAATAACTTGACCATTTTCTAGGGCTTTGACCCTAAAAAAAATACCTAGAAAGACATTGTGAGGACTTATAGGACCTATCTATTTTCCACTAGGAATGACCCTAGATATATCTGTGACGTAAAAATTTGTATTTGTAGAGAAAAAATTGTTGTCTTTTGCTACTAGAACAATTTTCCACCTACTAGAACGATTTACCTTTTTCTACTCAAACTTCTCCTTGAAAATAAATACAATAATTTAATAAAATTTACTAAAAATAGTGTGGTTTATCTTTAGACCGGAGTCATATTAGACAACCCTGTATTTTTTATACACAAATTTGCATGATATTCACTCTTGCCTTTTTCCACTCAAACTTCTCTTTGAAGATTTTAAAAATAATCTAAACACAACATAATAAATCCACAAAACCTATCAACACAAGATTTTCAAGAAGAAAAATTCTAAGGGCAAGGTAAGAATTTAAAATGACAAACAATAAATACCAAGCAAAGGAAGATACACTCAAATAAATTATCAATAAAACAACTCAACGAAGATTGGAACTAAATGATTAAGTGATCCAAATATGTATATGGGTTTGATATTTCAAAGTTGTAAAATCAAACTTGTAAAATCAAACTTGATATTTCAAAGTGAACAATTATGGGTTTTTTTAAATGTCTTTTGCCAAAAAAACTTTTGTAGAGAATTATTTTTTGAAGGATTTCTATGTATATTTGGATTCCTCTAATTTTTCTAATCAATGTAGACTTTTGAATTTCCATAATCGAATATGTATGGAAGAAATAATATCAAAAACAAGTTTGCAAATGAAACTTTGGATCAAAGAGTTGCATGTGAAGAAGATTGTACAACTCAGATTTTATTTTAATTTTTTTTTGAATTTTTGTGACCCAAAGTTCGAATTTCAGTAAAATAGTCAACAAATTAAAACATTTCCACACGTATTATAACAATAACAACTCAAGATAACACATACAAAAAAAGATCAAATTAAAAGAAAATGAACTAAAATTTCAATCTTCTCTAGAACTTCAAGAATACAAATACTTAAAAACATAAACTAATGACAAATGTTAACACTTGATGATAAGCTCTGAATACCAAATGATGTGGATTTAATTTCCTCAATATGAGATGAAGGATCTAACCAAGTGGTTTCTTGAAACAAAGTAGTAAAATAAAAAGGGAAAAAGAAAAGAAAAAAAATATGGATTAGGTTGAGAAGATGGACAAGGCACCACAACCATGAATGACCGATAAGCAATGAGAAATCACCCCAATGGTAAAAAAGTTATTGATAAGATTCAATCAAATTCTAATTCAAGAATTCAAATAAAAGACTTGCTCACTCAACATTATCATTAATAAAGGGGGTTAAGTAAACTATGGGTTGAAGGAATGACATAGTCAAAGTAAAAGTGTATAAATCCTGGGGAAGGTGTAAAAAATGCTAACATAACTAATTAATAACATTTTCCTATAATTCCCATAAAGAAAAATTTTAATTCATTTCAAACTTGTGTCATAAAAGTTACAAAACCCATCTTAAAGCAATGACCCCTTATATCTACACAAACCATAAGTGGAACCATTCCCTAGGTCCTTATTGATCTTACATCATATTTTTCTAAAATAAACATGACATCAACTAAATCTAAATTAAAACTATTACATTTTCAAATAAAACAAACTAAGAATTATTACAAATCAAATAAAAATAAACAAAGTTCATCCTAATTTATGAAAATATGGATTATCTTTATACTCTTGAGATCTTTATCACTTTTTCTCCTTCTTCAAGATGTAGGAATATAGTTTATTTATTATATTCTAAGTATGAGGGGTATTGATTTAGGGCTTTATAGTTTCATCATTTATGTTTATTTTTAATGAAAGAGGATTTTTTGGTTGGTTCAAGTTTTTTTTTTTTCCGAATTGATTTGGGGATTTTCGTTTGCTTCTGTTGCATTTTAATTTGTCTATAAAGTAAGAGTGAAATATTTTGTTTTAGTTGTTCATCACTGTGATTTCATTTATGGAAATTTTGGTATAGTTCTTGAAGAACTAATCATTTAATATCAAACTTCGTTATAGGATTGCAAAATTTGTGATTTTCCATGGTCATTTTTTATGAAAATTTGTGGTTGAGTTCATGAGAAACTACATATTTTGACCATGATTAAAATATATAAGATCTCTTTGATTTTAGTATTAATTTAAACGAAATGAAATATGAGATCCGACATATCTTTTTATGTCACTCAAATATACTCCTGAAGTAACAAAATTGAGAAAGACTTTCAAGAATATTTTGAGGGATTGATCATAAATTATCATTGAACAAAAGAGAAATTATTGAACAAAAATATGAAAGACCACAATTACCATTGATGTGGTATTGATGAATTATAAGCGAATGTCATAAAATCTTATTTCGTATGATTTGTTGTATGGTATTTTCTATAATGATATCACAAGTAAAAGATGTCATTTCAGTTTTATTTTACTCAAAATATGTTATTTCATGAGAAGCAAGAATAAAAAGAGTTAGTGGTACAGTAAGTTTCTAAAGAACTAAATCTATGTTCTAACTTTATCTTTTGGATGTTACCTCAATATTTTAGCTAGTATGAAATAACAATTAGCATATATGTTATATGGGCAAACAAAAAAAAATTACATGAGAGTAAACTAAGATAAATATAAATACATCTCCTAAATTCTATTTGTGAGTTATGTGTAGTGATAAATTTTTGAAGTCTTCTAAATCTAGTTATCTTAAATTTTCAAAATATTCTTGTTGGATATGAATTAATATTAAATTTTCCTTTTGAAAGTTATTTATGATCAGATATATATAATATATATTTTGAACATGTCTATATTTTAGATATATAAGTGATAATATGTGTTGTTAAATGACTTTTATAAAATTCTTGTACATATATAAGTGTATTTTCTTTTGTGCAACTTCTAAAGATGAAAAAAAATATATATCATATGGTTTATATACAAGTTTATTTTCTTTTTTGATTTAATTTTTGTTTATTTAAATAACATATGGCATATGGTTTATAGAGTTTTATTTATCGAATAAAATTATGTTTCTATATTTATGTAAATGATAATTTTTGATATGGATGATAGTGTAAAAGAGAAATTAAGTCTTAAAAATATATATTAAATTGTTTCATTTGGTTACAAAATTTTACTAATTATGTTTGTTGATTATTTATTCAAATGAGTTGGAACAATTGGAAAATATGTATTAATATGTGTAGTATTTGTAAACTAGAAGTTTACAAATCATATTGAAGTTTGTTGTTGGCAAGACCGATTGGGCCATCTCAGATCTATTATGATGCTAAAATTAGAATTTTGTATGCCAACATGTATTGAAGAACCAAAAGATTCTTCAATCAAATAATTTTTGTGTTATTATTTTCCAAAGGACGTTGACAATTTGAGAGAATGAGTCTCTCATATTTCTAAAATGTATATGATATTGTATTTATGAATCAATACACTATATCATGTGGATCAATACATCGATCATAAACTAAATGGTGTAGTGTATGTTTGTTGTCAACTCACAATAAGAAGTTTATGAGATTGATATGTCAACTAATTTGAATAAGCCAACTTTCATAAATATCTTGAAAGAAATTGGAAAGTAGTGAATGTATTGGATTTGATATTGAACATCGTGTAAAGTTTATACACAAAAATTGACTTGAAGATCCATTCTTTAGATGTCTAAAGTTAATTGCGCGACCAATACTTATAAAATCATAACTTCTAAATTCTAATTTGGGAACATGCTATCATGTATGTTGAGATATTGATCGTATCAAGCCAACAAGTTACTATAGTCCTCCCCTTAATTTACAATCAATTTTGAATCGATAACATAATATTTCTCATCTAAGAGATTTTTTTTAATGGGAATGCGAGTTATGGGAATATGAGAGACTAAGAAATGGACATCCATTAACTCATTATTCATAACATATATAATTATGTCATACTAATATATGGTAGTTAAGTTGAAAAAATCTCACATGAAATTTTAAATACTCTTTATTTCTAGAATTATATAGATTGTTCAACTTCAATAATTGTCATATGTTTTTTTTATAAATAATTTTTTATAACTAAAATTTGTAGAGATATAGTAGTGTTAAAGTTTATAGAGATATAAGAGTGATATTTTGTAGATATACTTTCTTTTCTTTATTTACTTATGTTATGTTATTTTTTAAAATATAAATATTTCACCAGTATTTAATTTATTGTGATTTTTCTCTCATTAATTTTAGTGATGATTGATATTAAATTATTTTTTGGAAAAGCTAGTAATAAAAAGTGAAGGAAGTAAAAATTAGATAACTTAGTTAATTGGTTATGAGTGGGTAATTTATAATACTTAGTAATGTTGGATTCTAGCTAACTAATTTTATAAATTAATCAGTTAGGGAAATTAGGATGATGGTAGACATAAATTAAGGATTATTAATGATGAGTGATGCTTCCTTAATGTGTTAAGAATATTTGACGTTTGAAATGTGTTGTTGACATGAAATGTTGTTGTTGTTTATGATTATTATAGTCTCTATGATACACAATTCAAATATATAATTTGTGGTCTTATGAATAATATCGATGTTGATTTTGTGTATGATTATGATAATCTTTATGATATAAAAGTTGTATATATGAGTTGCTTTCTTATAAATGGTATCAATGATGATAATGATTATTATGCCTTGCATGTTAACATGCATAATTAGTACATGAGACAGTTGGAGACCGTGATAGATCCAAATATTGATGTCTGAGGAAATCTTGAGGAAAAAAATCAATAGGAACGTCCTTACATAATGGCGGGTACGTACCTTTGGAGAAACTCGGAAAATACGAGTTAACCCTTGCTAAACATTTTATTCGTTGGATAAGAGAGAGCCTTTCTACCTGTCACAATCCGAAATAGTTGGATTTATGTCTAGAGATGTGCATAGAGGCATATGTATGTATTGATCATATTAGTCCCACATGCCCCTCAAATATAAGTAATCACCAGTTACTTTTCTATTGTATTGCTTCACATTCGAAATTTCTCAATATAGTAGTGCGACATAGATTCTATCACCTTGAATAAAAGGATTATTAAGATCGTACAACATATCATCTGCATGTTTAATGAAAACTATGCTTTCAACGATTGAAGGAATAATCAAATCGATGATTCAAGTAAGGACCAAATTGTTGCATCTCTTCCGCGCAACATAGCTTAGACCCATTACCTTTGGAATTGGTATCGAACCATCTACAAACTTAAATTTATTTTTATTACCAAAGCTCACCTCATCTGTATTGCCCATCCAGTATAGTTATCTTTGGATAAAGTAAGTATCACACTTAAATTTGTAGAGCTTTCAAATGGTTAAACATATTCATGATCAAAAGAGTTATCTTGATTTGTAATTTCATTACTATTGTTGTTGTTGTTTTTATTCTTTTTTCTCACCATCGCGATCAAAATGTAAAAAAAAATGATTCTAAACAAAATTCTCAGAAATTGAACAAGATCAGTGACGAAGCGGAGCAGAGTGGGAAAAACCCACTCTAATATTTTCTCATTTGAATCAAAGCACATCGTTCTTAATTAACTTGATTGAATATTCAACTGATTCTCATCATTTTTACACCTAATAACTATTAATTTGCTAGAGAAGAATGGTTAGCATTCGAATTTTGGATTAGTCGAATTTCCTTTATCCGATGTAAGGTCAAACGAATAAAATACAACTGAATTTGAGTCTATCGGATCTACATCAAGTCTGCAGAGGTCCACGAATGTCGTGAAGGCATAACAATGTGTTAATGAGACATGTTACACTTATATTTTATATTCTTAGCACCACTAACAGCAACCAGTCAAACTTGTCTCTACCCACCCGCATAACCAATAAAACCCATAACTCGAGACCTGCCCAAACCAAAACTTTAAATGGTTGAAATCAAGCCTTCATGTAGCAGCTGCGGTTTGGGACGGATTGGATGTTTGGGTCTGAACCTGACCAAATGGGCAGCCCTATCATAGATTTTTATTCATCGCTCTATATATAGAACTAAATTGTAATTTAAAAACATATCAAATCCTTAAAATAAGGAACAAGTCTTAAACATATTCTAAATATAAATATAAATTATATATCCTAATGATATCTTACTCTAAATCTTAAATATCTTTAATATATAAATCTAAATAAAATCTTCTCAAAATATTTAGGCATATTATTCTCAAACTCCACCTTAACTAAATATTTTTCTTGAATGAAATTGTTTCTTCAGCATATTTGTATCTTTCGTCTTCATTCTCTTCCTTGGTTGAAGAATATTGTTTAGTGAATCGCGACATGATGTTTGCTGCATCAATAAATTGTTTACTGTGAGTCTATGATCAAATCTGCTATCAAAAATTCAAACTTCTATATTAGTAGATCTAAAAAGTATAAATCGAAGTGTAGTGAGAGAAACTATAAGAGAATATAATGTAAAAAGTTATAAGTTTATTCTCTTCAAAATGAAATATAAACAAATATAATATTTAAAGATTTGATATATTTTTTCTAAATTTTAAAATATATATATAATCTTTTTAAATATTTTTTTTATTTATACAACTTAATTCTAAGAGGAAATATAAAATTATAGGCTTAGAATTAAGGTATAATTTTGTACCAAAATAGAGAAGTAACATACAATTATTTGTCACTTACCTCTCTGCAGACACAAAATTCTTCTTCGCACACTTCAACTAGAGGATTGGGACAAACTGGAAAACAATCAGTGTGTTCTGTGCACGGAGCACATAATGCTGTGATATAAAACATGAATAATGGAATATTAGAAAAGTACAGGGATTATTGGCTCCAGAGACAACTCTATCATAAATTACTTAACTTAATAATTCAATATAAATAAATCATAGTTTACTGTTAATGTTGGTTACAACAAAAAATTATTTCGTTTAATAATTTAATATAAACAAATAATAGTTTACCGTTAATGTTGGTTACAAAAAAAAATAGATAAAGAACAAAGATCATAGCATAAGCAAACTTGAATATTTGAACCATGTTTTTCCTCCTTTACAAGTAAAAACTAGAATAATTCTTTTATCACTTTAAAAGACTCGTGCTCTTTTTAATTTAAATAGGATTTGTCACACCGAATTGCAAAAAAAAAACCTTTTACAATCATAGTATTTTTTAAAGTCTCTTCGATATATGGAGGTTGTTTGTCCCATTAGTTCGATCAATAGATTTAAACCTCACATAAATAACTTTTTTCAAACATTCCCTTATCATTATTATTTTATTATCTGTATAGCCCATATTTTAAATTGTACTTGTTGTTGCAGCTGTGTTAAGAGATACCGAAAAATATTTACGAAAGTGTTATGGAGTTCAAACTCGTAAAATTAACATAATTATAAATTTCTTAATATTTTAATATTCTTTTAATGTACTATTCTTTTAATATTTATCTATAAAAATAAAGAGTAAAAGAAACACTTCAAAGCATAGGAGAAAGAAAGAGTGAAAGAAACATGTTCGGCATAAATAAATTCTTTATCTGATCTTAAATATAAAAAGAAAGTTAAGTTAATAAAAGTTAATGAATTTAATTCAAAATTTAAATCAAATACATCAATTTTTGTTTGATTTATTTTCTCTTACATTTGAGACTAACGGAGTACAGTTCATTCATATATTTTCATGGCATATAACAAAAAGAGATTATTACTGCACTATATAATACATAAACTCATGCTACCTTTTAAAAAAAGTTTAAAAACTCTATATTTTCTCATCTTTTTTATCTATTAGAAAGGTCATTTAGGTATGTGTTTTGTTTAAAATCATTCATCTAAGTTATTTTATTCTATTTTTTATTTAAATAAGTGACTTTTCACACAGATTTAGTTTTTTCTTGTATTTTATCTACGGTTTGGTCGTCGGAGTGCGGCGTTTATTTATTCGTTATCATGGTGTGGCATTATTTGTTTTTCCGTCTAGGTAAAATATTCACATACACAAATGACTTGTTTAATCGGTACCATATTTTGAGTAAAGATATATAAGGAAGTTATCACCAAATTCAGCATCCTCATTTTTACCTATGACTTGTGAACACGTACTTGGATTGATCATGTCAAATATCACATATAGTCCATACGAGCGAATACCAGCAAATATTTTTTTTCGTAGATGGATGAAATTAAAGATTATCAATCTTACATTATTCTTAACCATTAGCTATGTGTGGAAGAAATTAATTTGACTGTTAGAATTAAAATTTTGGTTTGATTCATTAGTTTTTGAAATGTTACGTATATCATTAGCGTATTTTTCATTTTTTAATCATTCAATTTGATATTAAAATATCAATAAAAAATGTAAAAAAAAAATTGCAAAAAATCATGCTCTGCTTACTTCAGTAAAAAATTGCAAAAAATCGTGCTCTGCTTACTTCAGTAAAAAATTGCAAAAAATCGTGCTCTGCTTACTTCAATTAAATAGATTATTCCGCTTACAAAGTAGCAAGAAATCCTTCATAATATTAGAGACATTTAAGTTAAATATAGTTTAGCCCTTAAAGAGTAACAAGAAAGCTTTCCATAAATTAGAGTCATTATTATATGAATGGAGATCTAACGTTGGTTGGGGGACTATGAAGGTCCATGGCCTAAAGTCTCCACAAATAGGGACCCAAAATCATAAAATTAGAGTCATTATTAATTGTCTCTTGAATGCATGATGTGTAAGAATGTCCCTTTAGCTCACTAAATTTATAAGAATATCTCATATATAAGATTTTACTATTTTTTCATTCTAGCCTTTCATGATAGACAATGTTGAAATGCCAAAAGAGCAAGAATAGAGTTTAAGAGTTTAATTCTTTTTCATTGTCGATGTAAAAAGTTTTACAATGTCAACACATTACAATCGATTATAGACATGATTTTAAAGATAATTATGATAATAAATCAAACATCTTTAATAATTATGATAATAATTTAAAGATCGCATACCAAACGCCCATATTATAAAAATTGATGTGGACGTACATACGTTCTTTCCAATACAAATATTTGTTGTCCTTAAAGACCGACGCTCTATTATACACATTATTAGGTTCCTTAGTAACGTTATTTTGAATTTCATTTTTCTCTTTAAGTCATTAAACTTATACCAATAAGCGAATCAAGCTCATGATACCACTTGTTACTCACGAAATGACTCGCAACGAACTCTAGAAAAGGGGTTGAATAAAGTTTAATGCTTTTTTAAAAGCCATTTCAAAAAGTGAGTCTCACAACGAAAAATCAAAGTTTTAAAAGCAATGGACCCAATATATAAGTGTATTGAATATTCTTATCAAAACGTTGATGGTATTCGAACCAAACAACATAAATCATATGGAAACTTATACAAGAAAATAAAAAATTTGATTGAAATTGTTTCGAAAAAGATTTTGATACTTCAATCAAATTTACAAAGATATCAAAATAAAGACTCTATGAATCACAATCAATAGAAACACTAAAATATCAATTTTTTCAATTTGAATCAAAGTCTAAAGTATTGAATTCAATGTTAAAAACTGAAATTTGTTCAACACCCAAAATCAATACAAGATTCTAAATTAGAAAATTCTAATAACAATTTTTCTATCAATTTTGCACTAAAACAGAAAATGTCACTAAATCTAAATGTAATGAAAATCAAATAACAATGTAAAATTACATAAATAAAAGAGTAAAGGAAATAGAGAATCACACGACATTTATACAAGTTTCTCTACTTCTTTCTAAACGCTATTTGACACAGAATCTTGGAACAATCTTCCAAATTTTGAACACACATATCTTGCAAGAGAACCCTTTCTAGGAAACCTCTAAAGAGCATTTTCTTTAGTCCTTTGATACGCAATCCACTTATATCCCTTGGATGATTCGTATCTAGAATAGACAGCCAATCAGTAGATATGCCTTTCTTGTTTCTCGCTTCAAAACTCGATTGTACATCCAACTTGATCAAGAAAGAGTTTTCAATTGATGATATTATCTTGAATGCTTGAGTGTGAAGAATGAGTGAAAGTATTCTTATGTTTGGAAGTGTTTAGAAAACCTTTTATACGACGCATGAAAAAGAAAAGCCAATGAAAAGTATTTTCTATGAGAAATAACCACTTTGTAACTATCATAACCACTCTAAAAAAAACCAATTTTGAAGTCTGAAGCTGTGTGAGATGGATAAATCAACTCAAGTAACTCCTTGTCTTGTCAAAAAGTTGATTCACATGAGAGGTGATTCAATTTACAGTCCTAGAACTTCAAAAACTAAGTTTTTGATGTTCATAAATTGATTCATAAGTTGGTAAGTCGATTCACAAAGTTAAAATTCACTTAGAAAAAGTTTTTGAAGTGTCAAGTGTTTCAATCCATGGAAATGCAATATGATCATGCTAGAAAGTGTATGCATGCTAAATCAACATGTAACAACACTTATGCTTGATAAAACATTATCATTCATGATTTCTTTCTTGTTCAAGTAATATGTGCAAGAGTTAAAGACCGAGAATCAACAAAGCAAACATAAATATTATCTAAACTAAACAAGTTGATATCACTTAAAACACTAAATCTAAACTAACTAGAAGACACTTATTTATATATATATATACAATTAAAATTAGAGGCGGACGAAATTTGTATCCAAAATTTAAAAATTTTGTCACTAAACATGTAAGAGACAGAATTAGACGTGAATCCATTTTCGTTGGTGGCTAATGCATCTCTAAACCATTACAGAGACAAAATATTGTTCATCTCTAGTTAGTGATATAATATATTCGCCTCTAACCATATTAAATTCTTCATCAACAGTAGCTACTAAAAAAGAAAATTTTTTCTTTATTAAAGACAGTATTATTTGTCTCTAAATGGATATAATTCGTCTTTATCAACATGATAGCTACATTCAGTTCATTTGTTACTTGAAATATTTTTTCATTATTGAACTAACGAATACAAACCTTGTAAGCATCTCCTAGTTCACACGCAACATCTTAACAACGACACAACCTTGCGAATGTTAAGGAACTTTCCTTCACATTTCAATTGAACGTAATAAAAATTCAAGCAGTGATGGAGGACTAGATCTAAGTCTCCTTTTTTGTCTATGGAGTAGAACGAAGGAACTCGAAAAGGAATAATCGACAATTATTTTTTTACTATAGTTAACTTGTATAACAACATTTGTGTAATTAGGTATGGCAACATCATAATGAAAAAATAAAAATCCATAAACTCTAATTATAATGAGAAAATGCAAAATAATATTTCATTAGAAACTCACGTAGTCATTAAATATTTTTTTAAAGAAAAATTAGTTGTGGACATCTAAACACCTTATTTACACTTCTAGAGGAAAAGAAAGAGAGAAAAACATATATTAAATAGTTATCGGATAATTTGAGGTGTCCAATTATCATTTATAAAATTTAATTGTCTTAAAAAGCAAATAACGGCACGAAAATAGTCTTAATTGAGTGTATTGCATTGTTGAAGCACTTGTTTTTAGCACGCCAAATCCATAAAAAAAATAAATAAATAAAAAAAAAAAAACAAACACTCCTAGCTATATTTTGGTACTCATAGTTGGGAAAGAAATCTAGAACACTGCATTAATGACCAAACCTTCTTGTAGGGAGAGCTACATAAAAAATATTTCCAAATGCAGCAAAACGTGTGTTTTACATATATCCAGTTCCATGTGCGTTGCATCATAAGAACAACATTTTTTGAAGATAATTAAGGACCACATATTAAATTTAAGCAACAGTATTTTCACAATATTAAGTTGGAAGTATTGTTACTACTATTCTCAACTAAAAAGGTAGCATAAGTGTCGCCAACACCTTTTAAAGAGTGAAAAAAAGAAACATAATAATTCAACGTTGGATATTGAACAAAGTGTAGAAAATAAAAAATATTTCAAGACACATTTATTTTGTTTGGAAGATTCTACATATAAAAATACAAGTAAAAAATTATCTATTTAAAAGGAGAATGTCTATTTTGTGGGTAACATAATGAGACAATTTTACATCTTTTTATGGAGTGTCACCGGTTAATACTTGTTTGGTTTGTTTCCTCTTTAATTTTAATATTTAATTCGCTTGATTCTAATTATGTACCATTTCACGAGTGGTTGGGAAGAAATATTATTGATGCAAATGAAAATGTGATTGCGTTGGCATTGTATTATAAAATATGGGGATAAACAAATATTTTGAAGGGATTGATGATGATGTGGCTACAATTGTTTAAAAGGTGTAAAAATCTATTGTTAATTTTAATAGTGCTAGTGCAGACAAGTTATTAATCGCTATGCATAAGAGTTTAGAATTTGCTAAAAATATGTATTTCTTAAATCTTATATAGGAGACCAACCAAGCTGCTCATTATTTAACTTAATATATTATTTATAATCTGTATGGTACGTGAATAGAAAATTTTCAAATTCCGCTTTATATTTATATTGTCTTGACTTTTAATTTGTTGATGGATTTTCTTTAATCTTTAATGAAATCATCGTCCACATCAAAATGAAAATATTAAAATTTGGAATACTAGAGAATAGTGCTTTATTACTCCATTCGGATATCAATCAATTTCAGTTTATAATCATTCAACGCTCAAATTGGAAATTTAATAATAATAATTATCAAGATAAAAACGCAACGTAACACAATTAGTGTAGTGTTTCATTCACAGCTCTTCCCACTAACTAGCAGAATTCGTCCTACTAAACCAAATAGAGAATAGTATAAATAAAAACAAATAATAGAATAATCCAAAACCATCAAAATGCAAAAATATAAGTGTTCCAAAGCAAATAAGAAGACAAAATTCTGTCAGGAAGAAATGTAAAGAGCGATTGAATCTAACAAATAAAAAAACTACTATATATCTTATTTTGGTGCAAAAACGGATGGCAATGTGAGTTTTCTCAATAGAAATGGTAACCGTCGCCATAGTAGAATAACAAGCAACCTTCCAGAGACCTTTGTGTGTCTTTCTTGGAAGGCGAGTGACACCCCAACGAGTCACAACACCTTCATAACCTTTACCTTTAGTCACTCCAATTATATCTATCATCACATCTTTTTGGAAAACATCATCCACTGGGATTTGCTTCTCAGAGAAACTGTATGCATAGTCCACTTTTTGGCTTATAGTTCCACCATTAACTTGGATCTCCATCAAATGGGCTTTCTTTAGTTTTAGCTCGTTCAACTTCCTTATCTTCAGTACACAAAGAAATGGCATTATATTTCAACAATAACAGTGGTAGTTATTAAGTATCCCTACAACTTTTAATTTTTTTAAAAATTAACAGGACTAACATTTAAACAAAATAAATATAACACAATAGGCTAGATTTACTATAATAAGAACACCATAAGATTAACATGTTCCATTTGAATCCGAATTAAGTCTGCATGGTTACAGAAGAACAGGCACTGGTATGCCTCACTTACATATTTTTGGTTGAAAAAAAAGGAACATTTTTGTATCTGAGTTTGAGCAAGAACATGAATGACTAAGGGAGGGCAAAGTTCATTTCTGAACTAGAACTGCTTAAAAACTGAACTGAACCAGTTTTCAGTTTGAAAAAATCAAACCAAACCAATTTTAAAATTGGTGAACCGATTTATTTTTTGAACCGAACTAAATTGGTTTTTTTTCTTCTATAGGACAAATTTTACCTAATTAACCTAATTATTTCTAAAAAACACTATATAATTATTTTTCCACATTCTCAAACTCATATTCATGAGAAAAAGAAACAGCAAGTTAAGTTTTAAGCAAATCTACACATACTCCTCATGCTTCGAAAATCACAAAGCTAATAACTTAAATTTCAATTCAAACAATCTACATATAAAATATATTTTTCAAAGGGTTTACAAAACATGCAAAGTCTAAGACTTTTCAAAGTATTTTTCACACAAAATACCATCATTTTGTGAAGTTACTTTCCAAATATGAAAATAGTCTTCAAAAGTATGATCCCTAAACTCAAATAATCTCTTTACTTCAAAAGTATTACTTCAAATACAATAATTCCTAAACTCATATAGAAAACAAAATAGAAACAAATGTCTTCAATCGTCGAGACAAATGACGCTAGTCAATGTTGTTGCATAGAGCATTGGAGAAATGATCTATGCAAAAAAGAGTATTCCGTTATTTTTTAAAAAAACTTAAAATACAATACAAAGTTTGTAGAACTAAAAATATTGTAACAAAATTACTTTCTCAAAGGCATCAAGTTTTTCAAGGTCCTCATCAAATAGATTTGAGAAAAGAAATCCTTTCAGCCAATCTTGAGTGCAAACAAGCACTTCCACTATCGTAGGTGTAAGATTACTGCGATGAGGATCCAACACCCTTCCTCCAGTGCTGAAAGCATTGAAATCAGACTTCGATGCTACAGTAGACACATAGATGACCAACACCTCACGAGCAACACTTGAAAGGATGGGGAATCTAGTTGAGTTGACTTTCCACCAATTCAGAATGTCAAACTCGACAAAATAAGGTTCACATTCTTCAGCAAGGTATTTATCAAGATTAGACTTAGGATCAATTCTTTGCCCAGTTGGTTTTTTGTAGAAGCCCATACCATGTATATCATTATCATCTTCCTCTGGTTGTGATTCTCCCATACTTTGAGAAAATTCCTCCCTACCTTCATATTCTCGATAAATTGTTTTCAAGGAAGATGACAATTTCGTTTTCAATGCTTCACCATCTACTTCAAAAAAATAATCAAGAAAGTAGTTTACATATCCCAATTTGCAATTCGGGTCCAGTACAACGACAATCAATAACAGCACATTTATTCCATCAGCATTGCCCCAATACTTGTCATATTTACTCTTCATACTAATCTCCATCAACTTTATGCTTGCATCATTGTGCTCGCTTAATAATCGGATCTTCCTTCCAATAGCAAATACCTCTTTCATATATATGTTACTAGTAACATATGAAAAGCCGAAAATACGCATAGTAGCACCATAGAAAATCCTCAAAAAGGGAAGCACCGTATTAGCAATGTCCCAATCCTTGGATAGAGGTACTCCAGGGCCTTTATCCTTAGATAGTTCTTTGACATACTTAGCATCGGCAATTTCTAACAAATCAAAGGCTTTTTTATACTTCACAGCTGTTTCTAACATCAAATATGTAGAATTCCATCTGGTTTCCACATCTAGACATATGAGACCTTTATAAGAAATTTTCTCCCTTTCAACGCATCCCTTAAACCTTGCCAATCTTGAAGAAGACGAACTCACATAATTGACTGCTTTCCAGATTCTTGTGATAGAAACGTCCTCATATTTCAAGCCTTCCTTTACAATCAAACTCAAGATATATGCACAACACCGCATATGGATATATTCTCCGTTCAAGAGCAAACAGTTCCTTGCATTCATCCACTTCTTCATAAATTTAATTCCGACGTCGTTGGACGATGCATTATCTACCGTTATGCTAAAGACTCGATTCAACTCCCAAGCATTTAAGCATGTCTCAACTTCCTTAGCCATAAACTTTCCTGTATGGCTTGTAATTTGACAAAAATTCAAGATTCTCTTATACAAATTCCATTTTTTATTAATGAAATGTGCAATTAGACTCATATAGCTTAGATTTTGGATAGAAGTCCATGTGTCTGTCGTAAGACAAACCCTCCCACAGCTTCACCGGGAAGGGAGACCGAAGTGGTAGCAATACGTTCTTCATTCTCCATTGATGGAGAGTCCATGTAATCACCTATTGACGACATCTGTTTAAATAAATATGATTAGAAAGTCTACTTTTAATCATTTATTGAAACAAAAACAATAACATAAATTGAACTAAACAACCTTCAACAACAAAATGTGAACCAAATTGAAACCAACACAGAAGAAACTTACCAAATTAATGTTATAATCTTAGATTTAACAATTTAATGTTATAATCTTAGATTTATCAGCACAGAAGTATCAAATTGACTGACATGTGCAACAAAATAATCAATAATTAAAATAAAAATTGCAAAAACAGTATAAAGAAACTAACATGTGCATTTTTATTTTCTGCTTAATTATTTTAGGAGCAACATTTAAGTTCAACTAAAAACACACATGTCTATTAACAAATTGATTGGTATGATTGACGAAGCTGAGCATCATACACATAATCAACATGTCAAAGTTAATTAAAAGTTTACAAATGTATGAAAGTTGAACAGAGGAAAGTGAAATTAAGTTGATGGAGCCAAAAGATCTTTTCTGAGTTAATATTTTGCAAAACAAGGATCATTCTGATTCTCAAAAGGTCACGCTAGTTGGTAGAATCAATTACAGGTACCATTACAGGGAGGGGGAACTGATTTACAAATAGCAGTAATTGCAATGTTCTCCAAACATCATAGAACAAATAGCAGTAATTCCTAAAATATAATTAAAAAAACTTCATAGAACAAATAAAACTGCAATGTTCTCCAAACATCTCCTGAATTAAATAATATGATAGGAGGACCACTTTTGAGAGGAATATCAGGTGGTGAAAAAAGGAGAGTGTATATAGGACAAGAAATGCTTATTGATCCAAGTCTTTTGTTGCTTGATGAACCTACTTCAGGTTTAGATTCTACAACAGCTTTAAGGATCGTGAACACCATTAAAAAACTTGCTAGTGGTGGTAGAACTGTTGTTACAACAATTCATCAACCTTCAAGTAGACTTTACTATATGTTTGATAAAGTTGTGTTGCTATCTGAAGGCTGTCCTATATATTATGGTCCTGCTCCAACTGCTCTTGATTACTTCTCATCTGTTGATTTTTCAACTTGCATCACTGTTAATCCTGCTGATCTCTTGCTTGATCTTGCTAATGGTAATTAATAGCCACTAATCATTTGCTTTAGTTTTATTTCAATTTTATCTAATCATTATTTGGTCCTATAATTATCTATTTAGTTACATATATGTGTAGTCATTTGAATATTATTTTGAAAAAAGAAATTAATACTAACAATGTCATGAAAAAAATGGAAAATTGCAGGGATTGCTCCTGACTCAAAGCATGTAACTGAACAAAGTGAGGCACTGGAAAAGGAAAGGAAGATTGTGAGAGAATCTCTCATCTCTGCTTATGACAAGAACATAGCTACAAAGCTGAAAGCTGAAGTTTGCAACCTTGAGGTGAACAACTACAACAAGAACACAAAAGATGCTTTCACAAGTAGGTGTTCTATCTATTAAAGTAAAAACAATCAAAAGGAAACAAAATTACCCTTTTGGTTATTAGTTTTTAACTGTAATTCTAGTCATAAAATATTTCTATTAAATTGATGTAGGGAATCAAATAAAACCAGAGCAATGGTGTACAAGCTGGTGGTATCAGTTCACTGTACTATTACAAAGAGGAGTTAAGGAGAGAAGACATGAAGCCTTTAACAGGCTGAGAATATTCCAAGTCATAAGTGTAACTTTTCTTGGTGGACTCTTGTGGTGCCATACACCAGAATCACACCTTGAAGATAGGGTAAGATAATAAAGATTTGCTTCATCTATTCTACTTTATAACAATTAATAATAGATAGAAAAATCATATACAAAATCGACAATAAAATAGGAGTGTTTTCTGGGGATTCTACCCTCTCTACAATGCAGTTTTCACATTTCCACAAGAAAGAAGAATGCTAATCCCAATTTAGGAGTGTTGTTTTTCCCAAATAATTCAAACATCTACCAAAAGTCAGAGCACACAAGACATGATATGTTTTCTAAATAAAAAATCAGCAAGCATGAATACAAATACAGAGAAAAAAACTCAGCAAGAATGAATACAAAGTTTTAGTAATTATCAATTCATAACTTTAAAAATACAGAGATAAACAAGGCCAAATTACACAAAATTTCAAAAAATACAGCAAAACAACCAAAAGTAGAGTACCAATTATGGTTGGAATAAAATGCATGAACTCGAATTTTCAAAACATAACTAACTTGGATCTCAATCAAATGAGCTTTCTTTTGTTTTAGACCGTTCAATTTCCTTATCTTCAGTAAACAAAGAAATGCCATTATAGGTCAACATTAATGGTAGTATTTGTAGGTCAAGTAAAAATAATATACATACAACTTTTAATTTGTAAATAAAACACAATAGGCTAGATTTACTATATAAAAACACATTAAGATTAAAATGTTATATTTGAATAGGAATCAAATCTGCACAGTGAATCAAGAACCAAAATAAAATCCAACAAGATCATTTTTGGTACCTGAGTATGAGCAAGAACACGAATGACAGTGGCATATTTTTTCAATTTCTCAAGCTGGGATTCGATATCTTTCTTTCCTCCCTCAGTTTCATATTTTTTTGAATACTTGGTGAAAGCCTTCTTCTTTGATTTGCACCAGTTCTTGTAAAATCGCCTCTTGACATCTTCACTAAGATGTTGAGCCCAAACAGAATTCAGTGTGCGAAGGCCTCATGGTGTCTTCACATATCCCACCACTCCAACGACAACAATTTGAGGAATTTCAATGATGGTGACAGCTTCACATGTCTCTTTCTTATGGAGCTCTACATGGAATGTC
Source organism: Cicer yamashitae (assembly GCA_037974755.1). Lineage (NCBI taxonomy): Eukaryota > Viridiplantae > Streptophyta > Magnoliopsida > Fabales > Fabaceae > Cicer > Cicer yamashitae. The sequence goes on from JBBPBQ010000003.1 coordinate 43,925,396, forward strand.
AATAGATACAAAGTGACGAGGGATATATATATAAGGCGCCATGGGAAAAAAAACACAAAATGATCACATGATGATCACAAAGTAATGCCAAGACATAATTCTTACTTGATCCAGGTTTCTCAACCTCTCTCACTATGTGGGTCATCCCAGCCTTGTAGTCCACAAAAGCAGTCAGTCTGCATGGTTTAGTAGGATCGTCTTTTGGAAAAGACTTCACTGCATTGCCAAAACAGATGAGGTGTAAAGGAAATAAGAACAGTGACCAAACATTAAAAACCAAACCATCCCACCAGGTGAAACTTCGTGAATTGGGCTAGATATATATATATATATATATACATACATACAGTCAACAAAGAGCAATAAGAAAACTGGAGAACACTACACAGATGAAAGTTAATCACATATTAATATAAAATGACATGCAGGTGTTAGTATCAAATCAGCTCACAAAGGATTTGCTTTGTTTTTCAAAATTTGTCACAAACCTCATAGACATAGATATACAAAGTGGAATAAATGAGGCACGAAAGTCATTAAAAATAGATGAAATAATAAATCATAATAATAGTAAAACATAGCAAATTTCAACAGTTACTTGTAAGAAATAAATCAACCTACAGCATATAAAACTATTGTTGGGACAAACAATATATTAGAGCACGTGTTCAAGATAATGAAAACACAGATTTGAAAAGGGAATGGGAAATGTGAAGCACTCATAAAATCATAACTCAACTTAATACATTATATAATGAATAATAGATGTACACAAAGAATATATATGACAAGAAAATCCACAAAAAATAGTCTGTAATATCCCAAAAATATATAGCTGTGAACACTCACTTTTCCTCAGTCCTCCCAACAAAATATATATCCTTCATCTTCAAAGTCTAATGGATGAAATAAAAAATACATCAGATTACCGTAATATAAAAAGGCTTTAACTTATATAACATAAAAGGAAGTTATTTAAAAAATTAAGGACTGGATTAGTATCTTGTATGTCTAGTTTATGAAAGATTCCACACATAAGGTCAAATATATATATATTAACCAACAGATGCATATCTCATCAAGAAATATTTAGTCAATAAGCAGTCGAATTTGTAATAACATACTAATCTTGCAGCCGCTCAAGGTTGCAGTTCCTTGCTGCTAACACTGGCAAATAGATCTATTAGAAGAAACAGGAAAAAAGTTATGATATTTATGATTGTTGTGTGCCGCTACAAAGTCACAACATTTTACCCATCCAAGAATAATAACAAAAAACTACCACTTCCTTACCTCCAAATTTATGCCAGAAGACATACTATTTCTTCCATGTCAAATTAACATTTATGTCATAATCTACTTAATCAGTCAAGATAAATTTTCCTACCTGACAATATGAACTTGGATAAGTTGATAGGGGGCATCTCTAACAATGGCATGATCTGATGTACTGCTGATTGAAGTCTTTCTAAAATGGAAACTTATCATTGCCGATTGGTAGAATCTACCAACTGTACCCTGCATGCTTCTTGATGTTTTTTTCTTCCATCAACATTCTCACTCTATCGGCATCATCCCATTGTCCTAAATCAGCATACATATTATATAACAACACATAAGGAGCTGAACTTTCTGGTTCAAGACCGATCAAAGCTTTGGCGGCTACTTGGCCCAATTCTACATTATTATGCACTCTACAACCCCCTAGTAGTGCACCCCAGACAGCCTTATCCGGTTTAACTGGCATGCTATCGATCAAATTCATAGCCTCTTGAAGTTGACCCTGCCATCCCAGGATGTCCACAAGGGAGGCAAAGTGTTCAACCCGAGGTTCAATACCATAGTCATTAATCATGGAATTGAATTGCCTCCTCCCTTCTTCAACTAATCCTGCATGAGCACACGCATTCAAAACCAAAATAAAGGTTATATACGTAGGTTTAATTTTAAGCCTCTTCATCCGTTCAAAAAGCTCGAGAGCCACTGCAGCAAAGCCATGAAATGCATAGCCTCCAATCATTGCATTCCAAGTTATCACATCTTTACAAAGTTTCATCTCATTAAACACTGTGCGTGCATCACCAATTGCCCCACATCTCGAGTACATGGTAATGAGAGAATTATTTATCGGCCAATCAGGAGTAACAGTCTTAGTGACAAGCTGATGTATCTGCTTACCAAGGTAAAGATCCACCAATCCAGCACACACACTGAGAACTGAAGACAAAGTGTGCCTATCTGGCCTCTCTCCCTCAAGCTGCATCCGAGAAAATAGCTCAATAGCACCCTCTCAAAGAACTCTTTAGCGCGTTTCAAATCACCAATCTGCGCAAACCCAGATATTATTGAATTCCATGAAAGTTCATCAGGACTCGTCATTTCTGAGAAAAGCTTTGAAGCCTCTTCCATATTACATATTTGAACATAGCCACTGATCATGGTGTTCCAGGAACAAACATCTCGCTCCACCATCCTATCAAAGAGTTCCCTGGCAGAGACAACATCTCCTGCTTTCACATAACACATCATCATCGAATTCCATGATACGACATTTCTCCTAAATCTCCCTTGACCCTCATTTCCATCACTCATGACCCCATCAAAAAGGCACTGCGCCTCTTCAACCATTCCTTTCTGACCATACCCTGCAATCAAAGTATTATAAGCATACACCAAATCATCTTTCTCATCACCCTCATTCCCATACTCAATCAAAATCCAAGCATCCATATTCAACTCACCATTCCTAACAAGTCCAGATATAAGGCCACTAAGCGAAGCCGAATCCCTCTCTGGCATAGTCCTAAAAAATCCAACAGCAGAATCCACATCACCATTCAACAAGAACCCATTTATCAAAGCATTGGACGACACAACATTCCGTTGCGGCATAGAATTAAAAATCTCAAGAGCTTGATCCATCCTTCCATTCTTGGCATAACCGCTGATGACAGTGTTCCAAGAGACACAATCCCTTTGTGGCATTTGATCAAACAACTTTCTACCTTCTTCTACAAACCTGCTTCCACGGCAAGAAAAGTAACCCGAAATGATGAGGTTCCAAGATACAATATCTTTGTGGGGCATTTCATCAAACAGTTGGCGTGCTTTTGAAATCTCTCTCCGTTGAACATAACCAGTGATCATGGAATTCCATGTAACCGTGTTTCGGTGAATAATGGAATCAAAGAATGACCTTGCTTCGATTAATCTACCAGTTCGAATCAAATGGGAAATCTTTTTGTTGCATTGGTAAAGTAACTGTTTTGTTGTGTCGTTGGTTTTGGATTGAGAAGAAAAGGCACTTATAAATGTATTATGTTTTTACGTGTCCATCACAAATATTTTCCATGAGTTTTATATTTATAATTAAAAAATATTTGTTTCATGATTTTTTAATATTTATTAATGATAAAAATATGTTGAGAGTTTTATATTTATTATAAACAAATATTTTACCATAGACAAATATTTGTTTCTTTTTTACACATAAGTTATAAATATTTATTCGGTGTATTTTAATATTTATCATTGACAAATATTTGTGTTATATATTTTTTTTTTTGCGTTTTTTTCTATGATTTAAATTAAAGAGGGAAATTTCGATTTTTTTAATATTAATTTTTTTGTTAGTGTTCTCATCTCTTCTACTGATAGTTAAAAAATAAAATATATACGTGGGAAAAAATATATGGTTGGGTGATTTTGATTTTTATAGTTATGATTGACAAATATATTTTTTTAATATGTATCAATGATAAATATT
>JBBPBQ010000003.1:43929521-43964506 GCA_037974755.1 Cicer yamashitae
TTTATCTCTAAAATTTGGCAATGCATACAAATGAGAGGACAATATTGATTTTGTTTTTGTAATATAGCTATTTCTTTCTTATTAAGATAGTTATATTTCTTTTGTAAAAAAAATGCAGTTATAATTTTTTTTGGTAGTTTTTTCTTTCTTTCTTTTCTTATATATTTGTTTATCCTCAAATAATGATGTGATAAAAAATTAAATGAGAATAAATTTGTGTTTTGATAGTTGTTTATTTCTTATATTGAAAGTAGATTTGACAATGGCTAAAAATGAAGATAACAGTATTGGTGTTTTTGTAGTTATTTTTCTGATGAGATAAAAAGTATAGTTATATATATTTTTTTGTAATTATTTATTTATATGTTTACTTAATATTTTTTAATAGTAGATTTGACAACGGTTAAAAAAGAAGAGAACAACATTTATTTATTTTGTAGTTATTTTTTTAAGGCGGGTTATATTTTATCCTCGGGTTAAATACCAAGATACTTTTAACACTAGTAGAGGAGGCAAAGAGAGATTGGGTCACTCTTTTGTCTAATCCAAAGTAAAAAAGACTTTATGATTCATTAAACACTTATAAAAATATCGGAATTTTATTTTTTTTTATATTTTTTATTTGATACTTTTGAGATATTTTTTTGATACATCCATATATGTATTCTAGAAAAGGTGAAGAGAATAAAAAAAAGTGAGACAAATTTATGAGATATCAATGTACACGAGGTATTAGACTTTTTGAATCAACGACTAAAACCGTGATTTTCTGAATATTGGTAATGGCAGAGAAAAGTCAATTAAAAATATTTTTAAATTGATAAATATTCTATAAAATAAATACTTGTTTTGAATTCTTTTAATAATGTTTTTTTATTGATATCCTAATATATTGATTAAAATATATTATGAAAAGTTTTATTTTTATAGTTATAAAAATATATTAATGAAGAATGATCAATGATTTTTTCTTTATAAGTGTCATACATATATATAAATTTTAAATAATTTTTTTGCTATCTTATCATAAATCTTAAAAAGTTATGTATATAAATTTTAAATAAATTTTTTGTCATCTTAAAAAATTATGTATCCGCATAACCGAGTCATATCACACCCACTCCGGTATCCAAACTTGATAGATTAGATCTAAAGAGAGAAAATTGCGTTTGCAATAGCAACAAGGCTCAAAGGTGCTAATCCAATGTTGTAGAGCATCTACGTGCAATAGTGGTATGTTTATTTAGGTTAAATGGATACAATTACATGTTAGTTATTTATAATTTTTTAATACTAATACTTGATTCCTCAAACTCATTATCTTAAATAAATTTAGTTGATGGATCTTATTAACAAATACATCACAGCACTGGTTTATTTTAATATAATTTACTAAATGAAATTTGTAAAAAGAAAAGAGAAAAATAATATTTTAAGAACTACTCTCATATTTACGGCTCATTATAATTCCTCTTAATAGTCATTCATATTTTCATCTTCGATAAAATTATTTTAATATAATTTACTAAATAAAATTTGTAAAATGAAAAGAGAAAAATAATGTTTTAAGAACTACTCTTATCTTTCCGACCCATTATCATTCCTCTTAATAGTTACTCATATTTTTTATCTCCAATAAAATATCTAATAGGTGGTGTTTCCTATTTTTTCCAATTAAGGTAAATAAATACCATATGCTATCACTTGAGTGAATTTAAAATCCCCACATTTTGGCAATTAAGGAGTAGCCAAGTGTTATCCTATCCTTTATGAGAATTGGAATGAATTGAAGATATATTCTCAAATGTATATATACAGTTGACTTGAAAAATGTCTCTAAGTTAGCTATTAAGAAATTAAAAAAAGAAATAAAATATAAATTTTGAGTGAAAAATTTCACTTTTCATAATTATAAAGTTTGAATTGGACAATTTTTAATATTTTTTTCTACATTTAAATTTTTAATAATATTATGATTGAATCACTACCTGTCGCGTCCGGTTTGTCCACGAAAAAGGAGTCGCCACCAATTTTATTTTATTCAAAAGAAAAATTGAATAAAACCTAAAATAATGATTTTTGAAAAAAAAATTCGAATTCGGGAGTCGACTACAAGTAGGGAAAGTATTACGTCCGTTAAAACGGTTACCCTATAATTAATTGTATACAAACTATTTATTTATTTATTCATTTATTTTTAACCCCAAAAAGAATAATAAAAAATAAGTAAATTATTTACATTAATAAAAGAAGGAAAAATATTTTTTTTATTTAATTTGGTTTGACAAGGGAAAACCTTGCTCCTACGTATCCCAAATGCAATAGGAAATCAAAACTCACGTAGTTCTTGGGTAGAAAATATTTATGTGTTAACTGATTTTATTATTAATTTTACATTTATATATATACATATCAAAATAAATTAACAACATAATAATAATAGTAATAATGGTAATAGTGATAATAATAATAATAATAATAATAATAATAATAATAATAATAATAATAATAATAATAACAACATTAATAATAGGAGTGATGTGTTGTATATTAATTTATGTATCGTTTTATTTTAAGGAAACACTTTTATTACTTTTTGACTTTTACAAACTGTAAAGATAAAAATTCAAGAGCAGATTCGCGAGTTGGTGGCGCATATGTAGCGCGGACCGGCGGCGATAATAACAAAAAAAAAAGTTTAAGATCTAAGGCACAAGAAAGAAAACAAAATAAATCACGAATTTGATAAGGAAATAGACGATTATACAACAATCAACTTTATTCTTATTAGATAATTCCTAAACTTGATCGTGAAACCGAAAAAAATTTCTTGTTTATATCATATGTGCATAGAATAATAAAAAAAATTTATAACAACAATAATGTCAAAAAGACAGACGAGGAGAAAAAAAGAAAAAAAAGTGTTTACCGCGCACTAGAGAGGTCTTTCTTCTTTACTTTTCTGCCTATTATTCTCTCTTCTCTTATATTTATCCCCCAATTGTGCTTTCAAATAGTGCTCCCCTGGTCTTACTATCGATTATTTATAGGCTTTTCGGGTGTAGGTTACAAAATACAAGGGAATAATTGCCAATTGATCACCATTTTATTACTATTAATCTCTTTCTTTTTTGTTTCTTTTTTTTCAATTGATTATCATTAGACTGATTTTTATGACCATCAATCCATTCAATTGATCTTCATTATACTGATTTTTATGACCATCAATCCCTTTCTTTTCGGTTTCTTTCATTCAATTATATACCTTTATTTATTTGTTATTATTTTTTTATATTTTTTTTATATTTTTTTTTAGAAAAGAGTATGAACAGAAATTAAAGGCAAACAAGAACTGGGGACATATGTGATTTTCTAAAGTTTCAAGCCCTAATTATTTATTTTTATTTTTATATTTCTATACATTTATTTTTATTATTATTATTATTTCCCCCTTTTTTTTAATAAAAAGTAAAAATGAATAAATAGATAGATAAATAAATAAAAAGCGGACAAAATTAGGTGTCAACACTGCCATATATTTTTTCCAAACTATAAATATGAAAAAGTATAAAATTAAGGTATCGAATCATTCATGGTGATATTTAGTTTTATTTTCTGAAATTTTCAAGAACTACACAATTAATTCAATTTTTAGTTTTTAATTTTTAGTTTCATTTATAAGTTATAAATTTTAATTATGAGTTGAATTTCATTTTTATTTTATTTGAATTAAACTACTTTTTTGCCTAATTTAATTATGAATTCAATAAATATAAAAATATTAACACATAAAAAATCATGAAAATAAAAAATTGATAAAAAAAACATTAGAAGATTTTAAATATTTTAATTAAAATATAATAAATATATAATTTATTTAGTGATGATAATTTTACTAATAGTAGTTGAAATTAATAAGAGTTGCATAAAGTGATTATTGTAACAATGATCAGTCGTTGAAGGTGATTGTAAAGATCAAAAGAGTTGGTCGATAATCGAAGGTTATAGCCAAAGTACGATGGACAATGGTCAGAGTGGTTGAAGGTGAATTGTCGGTGGTGACAGTAGTCGAGAATGGTGGTGAGTGGTCGGTGATAGTGACGGTAATTAAATATTGGTGACACGAATTGAAAGTGATATTGAGTGTTCGGTGGTGGTTAGTGATGACGAGGATCATTGAATAAGATAATCACTAATGAAATAATTATTGTAGTTGTTAGAGCAATGTTACATATCTACTAAGGGTGACATATTAACTCCAGGGTAACTCCTCTTATCGTACTTGAAATTATATTCATTAATACTAGGTTGTTGTCATGCTAATAACTAATTTGTGCAAATAATACAGGGAAACTTATATGGTATATTAACAAGTTGAATGATTTTAATATATTTGTTCTATAAATAAATTAATTAATAATTATTTTTATGAATCGAATAACTAATTATTAACTTTTGTATTTTAAAAAATATCAACATTATTTTGTTGTTTATAAATATTATATTTATTTTTTATATTTTATCGTAGAAATATCCAATATTCATTGTTATGAGTGGTGAAAATTCATAAAAAAATACAAACAAAAAAAAATTAAATTTTATTTTACTACACTTTTGGTAAATAAAAAATATATTAATTGATACTGTCACTTGTCAGTGTAGTTTTTTTTTCCTCTTCTAAACTATCACAACTAATCATATATTTAACTTCTCAAATATTTTTAATAATTTAATGATTATAATTAATTAATAATATATATTACTTAAATGTTTCTTTTGATTTATAATTTTTTTTATTAAAATTTGCACTGCAAGGTCCTGAGTAAACTTGGAACATAGTAATCTAACTTGATAATTTAAACATTTATCAGTTTAATTAATTATATATATATATATATATTTAAAAAATAAAGAAGATGTGATTATAATAATAAGAGGATGCAAGACCTAAAATATGGTAAGTTAGACCATGTAGAAGCCTTAATCATTGTTCGTCTCGTACCAAAACAGAAAAGATGCAAGTAGTAGCAGCAATTACTAGCATTTACTACGTGTTACAACGTGGCAGGGCGGCCCAACCCATTATTGTTGAAGATAATTCAAAATGTAATAATAAAAGTTAGTTAAGGTAGTTAGAAGACAGTTAAAATGCTGTTAGAAGTTAGTTACAAACTTGTGTGGTAGAGAACTACCCTATAAATGTAGTAAGACCAAGAGCATTGAGATATTATTCATTTTTCCAGATTCAGGATTAATCCAAGATCAATCCTCGTTTTCTGAATATTCTAATTTTCATCTTTCTTCTTCTCAATTCAATTCCTCTCGATTATATGCTTTGTTCCAACAATTGGTATCAAGAGCTTGGGTTATAATTCTTGGGAAACACGAGTGCAAGTGTGAGGGGGAATCAAAATTGGGAAACACAAGTGTGCGTTAAAGAAAGAAAGAAAACATGAATGGAGGAGGATTTCCAGCGAATTTGCCAATTCTTGATGGGAAGAATTGGGAGAGGTGGTCTGCATCAATGAGATCGTTGCTGGGAGCTCAAGAAGTGTTTGAGATTGTTCAAGATGGCTATGAACAACTTGGTGCGAATCCAACAGAAAGACAGCAAACAACTTTCAAAGATTGCAAGAAAAGAGATTGCAAGGCATTGTTTTACATCCAGCAGAGTGTGGATTCAAACAACTTTGAGAGGATCTCGAAGGCATCTACATCAAAGGAGGCATGGGAGATCTTGGTCAAGTACTATACAGGTGGGGAAAAGGCCAAGAAAGTGAAGCTCCAAATGCTAAGAAGGCAATACGAACTATTGCAGATGGAAGAAGATGAAGCTGTGGCAGATTACTTCAATCGTGTGCAGGTTGTTGTTAATCAGATGAGAACAAATGGTGAATCATTAAGTGAAGTGGCGGTTATTGAAAAGATTCTTAGAACATTAACACAAAAGTATGATCATATTGTGGTGGCTATTGAAGAATCAAAGGATCTTGATAAGATGAAGGTGGAAGATTTGCAAGGCTCACTTGAAGCTCATGAATTGAGAGTAAGAGAAAGGTGTGCAGCACCTTCAGTATCTCAAGTGCAGGCCCTGCAGGCCCAAGTTAGCAAGAAAACAAGTCAAGGTGATAACAACAGCAAAAACTTGAATGGCAAGAAGAGATTCAACAAGAAAGGAATTCAATGTTACAATTGTCAAAAATGGGGGCATTTTGCAAATGAATGCAGATCCAAGAAGGTTCAAAGAGAGGATGATGAAGCTCAAATGGCAGCTGAGGATTCAGACTCAGATGAGGTGTTGTTAATGGCTACAACACAGTCAGATAATGACTGCCCAAAGCAGTGGTACCTTGACACAGGCTGTTCAAATCACATGACTGGCCATAAAGAGTGGTTTGTAAGTATTGATGAGAAAGTAAAGAGAGAAATCAGATTTGCAGACAACAGCACAGTCACAGCAGAAGGAGTAGGAAAGGTATTAATTCAAAGGAGAGATGGCAAACAATCATTCATATGTGATGTGTTGTATGTGCCAAACATGAAGAACAATCTATTAAGTCTTGGACAGTTGCTTGAAAAGGGGTATTCTATGAAGATGGAGTATGGTGAAATAAGGATATTTGATAGTTCAAGAAGATTGATCTTGAAAGCACCACTGTCCAAGAACAGAACTTTCAAGATTGATCTCCAGATCAATCAGAACAAGTGCCTAGCTGCTGAAATCAGAAATGAAGATTGGCTCTGGCATATGAGGTATGGACATTTAAATTTCAGAAGCCTTCAAATGTTGCATAATAAGAAAATGGTGCAAGGAATTCCAGAAATTAAAATGCCAAAGGAACTATGTGAGGAATGTTGTCAAGCCAAACAACACAGAAACTCATTCAAGACTAAAGTACCAACTCGATCCTCAAGAATGTTGGAGATAATCTACTCTGATGTCTGTGGCCCATTTGAAGAAGTATCAATAGGAGGTAATCATTACTTTGTCTCATTCATTGATGATTTCACAAAGAAAACTTGGGTATATCTAATCAAGAGAAAGAATGAAGTGCTTGAGATACTTAAAAAATTCAGGATAATGGCTGAAAAACAAAGTGATTTTAGTATGAAAATCATCAGGACAGATGGAGGATGAGAATATAACTCTCATGAATTCCATGATTTTTGTGAAAAGGAAGGGATATTGCATGAAGTGACTGCACCATACACTCCTCAGCATAATGGCACGGCTGAAAGGAGAAACAGAACTATAGTGAACATGGCCAGGAGTATGTTAAAGGGGAAGAAAATGCCTCATAAATTCTGGGGGGAAGCAGTGTCAACTGCAGTGTATATCTTGAATAGGTGTCCAACCAAGAGACTAGGTACTAGAACACCTGAAGAAGTTTGGACTGGAAGAAAGCCAACTGTGAATCATTTTAGAGTGTTTAGTTCACTGTGCTTCAGACATGTGCCAGCTCATAATAGAAGGAAGCTTGATGACAGGGCTGAACAAATGATATTGCTGGGATATGATGCAACTGGAGCTTACAAAATGTATGATCCAAACAAAAATAAGGTGGTGATAAGCAGGGATATATTAATGGATGAATCAAGAGGATGGGACTGGAAAACAAATGAAGCCAGCTCGAGCAGTACAGCCTGTCCAGATCTACCAGCCAGCTCCATCAGTCCAGGTAGCAGTGGTCCAGACACACCAGCCAGCTCCATCAGTCCAGACAACAGTGCAGAAGAAGTGGAACTTGATGAGAGCCAGCCTGCAGGAACAACAAGTCAGTCAGTTTTTGCACCTGTGAGAAGATATGAAAGAGCTAGGCAGCCTTCAGTCAGATTGCAAACATATGAAGTAACTTCTGACTCAGCCATCAATGCAGATGGAGAATTAACACATTTTCCTTTGTTGGCTGAATCAGACCAATAAGTGATGAAGAAGCCTTGAGCGATCCTAGATGGAGAGCAGCAATGGATGAAGAGCTCAAAGCCATAGAGAAGAACAAGACATGGGAGCTAATGAACCTACCAGTGAGCAAGAGACCAATTGATGTGAAATGGGTCTACAAATTGAAATTGAGACCTGATGGGCAGGTTGCCAGGTACAAGGCCAAACTTGTAGCAAAGGGATTTTTGCAGAAACATGGGCTGGACTATGATGAGGTATTTGCCCCAGTTGCTAGAATTGAAACGGTAAGGATGATAGTCTCAATAGCCAGCTTCAACGGCTGGTCCATGCATCAGCTGGATGTTAAATCAGCATTCCTCAATGGATCATTGGAAGAAGAAGTGTATGTAAAGCAGCCACCAGGATATGAAGTAAGAGGCAAGGAAGATAGTGTATACAAGCTGAATAAAGCATTATATGGCTTGAAGCAAGCTCCTAGGGCCTGGAACAAGAGGATTGATAGATTCCTCATTGAGCAGCAATTTGAAAAATGTGCCAATGAGCATGGAGTTTATGTTAAGAAGAGAGAAACAGCACCTGCACTGCTGATATGCCTATATGTAGATGATTTACTGCTGACTGGCTGCAATGAAGCAGAAATTCACGAATTCAAAATCAGAATGGAAAAGGAGTTTGAAATGACTGATTTAGGCATGCTATCATATTTCCTTGGTATTGAGTTTGTAATCAAAGAAAATGGAACTTTTATGCACCAAAAGAAGTATGCGAATGATGTATTAAGGAGATTCAAGATGCAAGACTGCAATGGGGTTGATACTCCATCAGAAGCAGGATTAATCCTGTCAAAAGAAGGCAATGAGGAGCTGGTTGATCCTACCACTTTCAAGCAGTTGGTAGGTTCATTGAGATACTTGTGCAACACACGGCCAGACATAGCTCACAGTGTTGGAATGGTTAGTAGGTACATGGAGAAGCCTAGAACATCTCACTATTTGGCAGCCAAATGAATTTTGAGGTACATCAAGGAAACAAGTGAGTTGGGACTGCACTATGCTAAGAAGCAAGCTGGAATTGAAGCTGGTTTGATTGGGTTCACTGATGCAGATTGGTGTGGAGATAAAGATGATAGAAAGAGCACCTCTGGCTATGTCTTCATGATAAATGAATCACCAATCTCATGGTGTTCAAAGAAGCAAAACATAGTTGCATTATCTACTTGTGAAGCTGAATATGTGGCTGCATCCATGGGAGCATGTCAAGCTGTGTGGCTGGCTGAGCTAATGACAGAGCTGGGACTAAGAGAAAATGAGGTTGTAAAGATGAAGATTGATAACAAATCAGCAATAGATCTAGCAAAACACCCAAGTGTTCATGGTAGGAGCAAGCATATAGAAACTAGATACCACTTCTTAAGGGATCAAGTAATAAAGGGCAAGATAAAGCTGGAGCACTGCAAAACAAATGATCAGAAGGCTGACATCTTAACCAAAAACTTGAAGAGGGTGAAATTCCAAGAGATGAGGAACAAACTTGGATTAACATCAAATTGAAACACTTTGAATTAGGGGGCATGTTGAAGATAATTCAAAATGTAATAATAAAAGTTAGTTAGGGTAGTTAGAAGACAGTTAAAATGCTGTTAGAAGTTAGTTACAAACTTGTGTGGTAGAGAACTACCCTATAAATGTAGTAAGACCAAGAGCATTGAGATATTATTCATTTTTCCAAATTCAAGATTAATCCAAGATCAATCCTCGTTTTCTGAATATTCTAATTTTCATCTTTCTTCTTCTCAATTCAATTCCTCTCGATTATATGCTTTGTTCCAACAATTATGAGGCATAAAGTGAAATTATCAATCGAGGATTCTACCATGCACACCCACACTTAAACATGTCACCCCATCAATCAACCTGAAAATACAATTTTGCCCTTTTAAATTTCTCATTTTTTTCAAAATTTTCGAAACTTTCGAACAATTTGAAACTTATGACATAGAAAATTCCAGAATTTTCGAAACTTTCGAACAATTCAAAACTTTCGAAATAGGAAAATTTCGAAACTTTTCATATTTAGAAACTTTCGAAACTTTCTAAACTTTCTATATTTGGAAACTTTCGAAACTTTCTATATTTGGAAACTTTCGAAACTTTCCAAATTTTTCGAAATGCAATCCTTATTTCGAAAATTTGAAAAGTTTCGAAAGTTTCCAATTTTGGAAAGTTTCGAAAGTTTTTAAATCTAGAAAGTTTTGAAAGTTTTTAAATCTGGAAAGTTTCGAAAGTTTTCAAATATGGAAAGTTTCGAAATTTTCCTATTTCGAAAGTTTTGAATTGTTCGAAAGTTTCGAATTGTTCGAAAGTTTTGGAAATTCTGAAAAAATGAGAAATTAAAAGGACAAAATTGTATTTTCACGTTGATGGGAGGGGTGGCAGGTTTAGGTGTGGGGGTGCATGGTGAATCCTCTTATCAAACGGGATCTTTTCAAAGTTAATAAATAAATTATTAATATTTTTATTTAAAATTGATCTTTCGTACTTTTTTTGATGCAAAATCATTTATCAAATGATTGTAATCGATTTCGTTTAACAATTCTTTTTCAATCGATAATAAAGCTAATTCATGTAATCTTTCTTGTGACAACGTTGATCTATATCGTATGGTTAAAGAGTTTTGATAATATATTATTGGGCCTCTATAACGTATAAAAATTAAAATAAAAAAATTATTTTTTGGCGAGGCCTAAAGCAAGGGCTTTAGGCGCCTCCCCTTAGGCCGGCCCTGCAACGTGGCAGTGACACCGATCCAATTTTCAGCATACAGAGTCTAAAAACAATCGACCTAACTTCTTCACCAACATGACATCCTATGTTATCTTTTTCCTTTCTATATGAAATATTGTGTTTGTAAATATATAATTTTGTCTTTCATTTTATTAATTTGTATTAACTTAATCTCTCACTTAATTAAAATTCTAAAATAATTTATAATTTTTTTTCCAAACCAACAAAGTTAATTTTGATGAGTCAACGCATTAATTATTATGTAAACAAATCTTTTAGACTTATTTAACATTTTTTAAAATTGAAAAATTGAGATGTATAATGACTAATTGACAATAATATTGAGGACTAAATTGTAACAAATTGTTTTTTCATACAATATATTATTTAGAAGTCTTCTTCCCTAATTTTTTTTTTCATGTATTGATATCTTCTTCCACCTTTATTTTTTTCTACTATATTTGCGAAAACGATATTAATAGAATAAATGATGGCTCTCAATTTACTCTATCTATGAAAGAGGAAAACACTGTTGGTAACTTATGGTTTCATAAATCTTGTATTGTGAAAATATGTTAAGTTCCTTTTTGTTTTTATGGAACGAACACTGTGATAAATATTTCAAAGACAAACACAAATCCGGATCCGCCATTATTTGATTTTTCTATTTAGAAAGTAATGTTTCAAATTTGTATTTTTTTAATTACTTTGATTGTTTCAGGTTGGGGGTTTTATTCAAAAAATTTAAATTACTTTATTTTTATTCTTCCATTTTTATGTTTTCTATTATCTATTATAGTTTCTTCTTCTGTTGATGATTCAGGTTGTTGTGTTTCAGAAATAGAGTTGTTGTTGCTATCTTCTATGGAGAAATGATTTACAACCGACCTTGATCATCAAATGAAGAAGATGAACACAAAAATAGAGCGAAAACGTCGTGGTATGGGGAGGATGATGTGTGCAAGATATAAGTTTGACAAAAGGTTTATTTCCATGCTGTGAAGAATAATATTATGTGATTTGATATATTATAAACAAATGAGTTTTCTAAATTGAAATAACTAATTTAAAAAATATCAAAATAGTCCTGGTTGATGATATGTGGCAACATCTCATTACTATAAAATATCAAAAGGTCTTTTAAGATTTATTTATGCGATAATTAACTGTCACCAATCTTTAACACTATTAATTAACTAGTATTAACAGAGGATCTAACTTAATTTACGGTGAAATAAGTCGGAAATGATTTTGTTAATATTTATAAGTGAGGACTAAGTTGATACAAGTCAAAAAAGTTAGAAACAAAATTGAATATTTACTCGTTATTTTTTTCAAGGTTTGTTTCTTTCTATTTTTGATTACTCCATATAAAACCATCATGTGAAAAAGAAACTTATTTTTTTATATAAGATCCTTTTTAAATTATAAAAAATTAACTAATTTTATAAAAAGTATCTCTAATTGAATATAATAAATTAAATATAATAAATTAAAAGATTAATTATTTACTGTCCTTAATAACTGAAAGACAATTTTAGAAATAAATTATATAGTATTGGTAAATTTAATATAAAAATTATATTTATTTAATTATTGTAGGTTGATCAAAGAATTTTACATATAGTGTTTGGTTGGTAGAGATGTCAGGGGACGAGAGGACAAGAGAAAAAGTATTTAAAAAATATTTTTAGTTCAAATTTCAAGAAAGGAGATAAAAACAAAATTGTTTATAAAATTGTTTTTGTTTTCCTTCTATTTTGAATTATTTATATACACAAAATTAATGTATATTTTTAGAATTATGTATAAGTATTTATTGACATGAAAAGATTCAATTATTGATGAGTTTAATTTATATACAACGATAATATAAATAACTTTTACAGATGCATTTAATTAAATATTTTATGATACCACTTTTTAAGATTAATTGTTAAAATCTACACCGTTAATGCATATAAATTAATTAATTTTATTAACTATTAATGATAATTCAGATAATATATTTTATTTTTATTTAGATTGTTTAATCAAAAGTTCGTACTAAAATATAATAAAAAATTGCTTCAGATTTAAATTTGAAATTCTCTAAAACAATTTATCTTTAACTAAATTTTTATTAATTATTTGAATTCAATTAATTTAAAAATTAAACGTAATCAATTAATTTAAAGATTATGCTAACAAATGCTAGTGGGAAAAGAAAGAAAAAAAAGAGCAAATTTTGAGACAGAAATTTAACTTTTTACGATTATGAAGTACAAAATATACAACTTTCAATATTTTTAACAAATGCCCGAAAAGGATTTAATGTTAACATATTCCTTAATTTAATTTATTTGATTAAACTTTCTTATAATCCATTCCGAAATCATTACTAGTTTTTAATGTTTTGCATCATTAACCTACGAGAAGGGTTGACGAAAATGATGTTCTTTTGTCCCCTGTCAAATGAATCATGAATTTTCATTCATTATTATGAACAAAACAAAGTTAGCGTTTTTGCTCCTGTTGTTTCCACGCTTTCAATTCAATCATTGAAAATTCACCCTTTTCTTCACCTTGCTCCCCAACTCTTTTTTTTTATTCTCTCTAACCAAATCAATCGATTCAAGATAGACCTACATTGCAAAAAGCTTAAAGTTTTGTATTTTCAAGCATGACGAATGAACCAAGTAGCCGCCATATTGTATGGATGAACTATGTTGTAGTATAAATGTTGCACAAAAGCTAATTTGGAAGTGAAGAGACCCACATATAATTCAAACTTTTATATGGTTGGTTGTTCATGGAAGATTCTTTGAAACATAGGCGACACCAATGGAGATGAACACCTTTTGTCCTTTGTGAAGGTGCGAACACGAGAAGGGGGGGTTGAATTGTGTTTGCACAAAGTTGATAACTTTATGATAATTTATAAATAATTAAAAAATTTGTTTGGTTTTGGTGACTTACTTAGAGTAAAAGTAATCAGATTCAGAAGCAGCAAACAACGAAAGCATAAATGATTTTACACATAGCTTTATCCTGGTTCACCATTAACTTGGCTACATCCAGTCCCCTCATTCAGAAGACTTTAATCCACTAATTCAAATACCTTGAATTACAAAGCACCTGACCCTCCAAGCCAATCTTCCCAAACAGCCTGACAACCCCAGACTTTTGAGGAACTAACCACCTTGACCCTACAAGCCAAGTCTTCTCCTAACAACCTGACAACCTCAGATTGAAGAAGGAACTAAACCACTATCGGATTGGATACAAGAGATTGAAACTTGAGTAGTTGCTTCTAACAAAGCTGATAATAATAATAACTCTCACACTTTAAGAAAAGAACACTAAAAAAATATTTCTAACCTGAACAAATGTTTCTTTCATTGAACTCTAAGATGAATTGAGAACTTTGAGCTTGAGTTATTCTTTTCTGCTTTTCGATGCTTTTCTCCTTCAGCCTTGAGTGTCTATTTATAGTGAAAATTTAGGCTTCAATTTAGTCCTTATTTAATTCTGAATTGTATCTTGTTTAGATTGAGTTTGTAAATTCTTCAAATTGATTCTGTTCCTATTTTGTGTAGATTGACTTTGTAAATTCTTCAGAATGATTATGTTCCTATTTTGTGTAGATTGACTTTGTAAATTCTTCAAATCAAATATTCTTCAAATCTTCATTAAATGTTGATCAAATATTCTTCAAATCTTCATTAAAATGTTGATCAAATATTCTTCAAATCGTCTTCAAATCTTCATTAAATGTAGATCAAATATTCTTCAAATCTTCATTAAATGTAGATCAAATATTCTTCAAATCTTCATTAAATGTTGATCAAATATTCTTCAAATCTTTAATTAAATGTTGATCAAATATTCTTCAAATCTTCTTCATATATTCTTCAAATCCTCTTCAAATCTTCTTCAAATCTTGATCATATTTTCTTTTCAACTTGGTCAAAGATTTTCTTCAATTATAAATATGAATCAAATCTTATTTTAGATTTTTCATCAATTATAAATTTGAACCAAATCTTATTTTAGATTTTCATCAATTATAATTTGGAATCAAATCTTATTTTAGATTTTCTTCAAAAACATGAATCTTCTTTCATACTCTTTGAAGTCAAATATATTATTCTCATAAAATACTTTTGTTAACATCAAAACTCTAAATGTAAAACCAACTTGGTTCCAACAATCTCCCCCTTTTTGATGATGACAAAACCTGTATTTTTTATAATAATTTTTTCTCTTTTTTTTTCTTTTTTTTTTCTATTTTTTTTTCTTTTTTTTTTTGAATAAAATAAATATAACATAATATAAGAAAATATAATAACTAGTGTAAAACTAAACTACTTTGAAGTGATCACAACATCAGTCAGATATGAAGGTAAGATTTAGGTTTTTCTTGATGAAGTCAAACCTATCTTCAGGTAGTGGTTTGGTGAATATGTCAGCCCATTGGTGTTTAGTGTCTACAAATTGAATGTTTAGTACCCCTTTTTGAACAAAGTCCCTAATGAAGTGGTGTTTGATCTCTATGTGTTTAGCTCTAGAATGTAAGATATGGTTTTTGGCTAGACAAATGGCAGAAGTGTTATCGCAATAGATGGGAATGTTGGATTCTAGGATGTTGTAGTCTTCAAGTTGATGTTTCATCCAAAGTAGTTGAGAACTGCAGCCAGCTGCTGAAATGTACTCAGCCTTTGCTGTTGACATTGCAATGGTGTTTTGTCTTTTACTTGACCAAGATATTAAGTTGTCACCTAAAAATGTGCAGTTGCCACTGGTGCTCTTTCTCTCAAGTTTATCTCCAGCATAATTAGAATCACAGCATCCACTAAGTTTGTACTTATGAGATTTCTTGTAGAACAAGGTAAGGTTGGTAGTGCCTTTTAGGTATCTAAGGATTCTCTTAACAGCAGTTAAATGTGATTTCCTAGGGTTGGCTTAAAATCTTGCACAGACACATACACTAAACATGATGTCAGGTCTGGAAGCGGTAAGGTAAAGTAGGGATCCTATCATTCCTCTATAGATTTTTTTTTTTTGTCAACTTTTTTGCATGAATCATCTTTTTCAAGTGAACAAGTAGGGTGCATTGGTGTAGCCATAGGTTTGCAATCACTCATCTTAAACTTCCTAAGAAGCTCTTTTGTATATTATGTTTGATGAATGTATATACCTTTTTGACTTTGCTGAATTTGTATCCCTAAGAAGAACTTAAGTTCTCCTATCATACTCAATTGAAATTCAAGCTGCATCAATTTAGAAAATTCTTGGCAAAGAGTGCCATTAGTAGATCCAAAAATAATGTCATCAACATAAATTTGAAATATAAGAATGTCATCTAAAGAGTGTATTTTCAACTTGTCCTCTTTCAAAGTTATTTTTAAACAAGAAGTTACTAAGTCTATCATACCATGCACTAGGTGCTTGTTTTAGACCGTTCAAGGATTTCCTATGTTTAAAAACATGATTTGGAAATTTAGAACTTTCAAAACCTGGGGGTTGTTTAACATAGACTTCTTCACTCTTATATAACCATTCAGAAAAACACTTTTAGCATCCATTTGAAATAATGTAATGTTATTATTTGCAGCAAAAGAAAGTAGGATACGAATAGCTTCTAACCTGGCCATTGGAGCAAATATCTCAGTGTAATCAATGCCCTTTTGCTGACTGTAGCCTTGTGTGACAAGTTTTGCCTTGTTTCTGACCACTTCACTGGTTTCTGAAAACCCACTTGGTTCCAATAATGTTCTTCTTTGGTCTAGTTACTAGATCCCAAACATCATTCCTCTTAAATTCTTGAGAACCTGCAAAATACTTATCTAGCTTTGATTTTTATGATCAAGCTTCTTGTTATCATAGTAAACATAATATCAGACAATAATTAAATTTAAAGAAAGATATCACCTATATGTTAACAATTTCAGTTTCACTATGAAAACCCTCTTAGTTCTTCTTTTCTGGTTTTCAGATTCTGAGTTTGTATATTCTCTGATTAGAGAGTCTGGATGAAGGGATTTGAATTCCCATCCAGGGTTGTAGTCTTCATGAATTTGATTGGAGTTTTCAAAGAAGCCTCATGATTCTGACTTTTAATCTGCCACTTATGTTTCTACTGATGTATCGGGTTTCTCTTATGGTAATTCTGATTCTTATGGTAGTTCCAGTTCTGTTGATATGTGTGATTTCTCTGCCAGTTTTGAGTCTGTTGATACTCCAGATATTTCTGATTCATCGTATGGTTCTGGTTCTGATAAGTATTGTGTCGACCAGTCCTTCTTCCAACAGAGTCAGTTGGCTTCTGTTTGGTAGAGCTTGGAACATAGACCTTTTTGCCTTCATATATTGCAAGTATCCATTGACCAGGCACCATGGCCGGTGTTTCAATTTGATTGCTTAGAATATCTGCAACATAAATAATTTTATCTTTTGGTACCAAAAATTTGATTGGGTCCTGATTTGTTAGATCTTAAAGATTTCTTGTCTGTCCATGTGGTTAGCATAGGACAAGATATTTTATTGTGACCTTTCTTATAGTAAATAATACATAAATCATCAGAGGGAATAAATTTATATTCAATTACTTTTTCTTGAAATCCTATTCCTCTTTTACCATTCCTACTAACCCCATAAATCATAGATGCATACTTGCTTCTTTCCATACCATTATCAATAAAATCTTGAAATACTTCTTCATGCTTATCAGAGTTACATGTGGTATTTTCAATTGATGTTGAATTATAATTACTTTTCAGAGTTAGATTTTCATCCTTATGTTCAGCAATATCAGTTTTCAGATTTGCATTTTCTGTTTTAAGTTCAATAATATCAGTTTTCAGAGTTGCATTATCTGTCTTAAGTTTAGTAATATCAGTTTTCAGATTTGAATTCTCTATTTTAAGTTCAGTAATATCAGTTTTCAAATTTGTATTTTCTATTTTAAATTCAGTACTTTTATTCTTTAAGACATTAACATTTTCAATTAGGTTGATATTTTCTTTCCTAAGTGTTTTTAGTTTTAAAGACAATTTGTGATTAATATTTAAAAAATCATTTATAGCAATAATTAAATCAAATCGAGTAAATTCAGAAAATATCTCAGTTTCTTCATCTGTTGATTCACTTCCAGAGTCAAAATCTGTGTTGGATCTAGAGGTAGCGTTGGTATGAGCCATCATAGCTAAATCTGTTTGTTCATCGTTAGATGATTCCTCAGAATCATCCCATGTAGCCACCAATCTTTCCTTTTTCCTTTCTCCATATTTGGACATTCTGACTTGATATGTCCAGGTTCATTGCATCCATAACAGATGATGCTTTTATCATCATTTCCTTTGTTGGATTGCTTGGAATATCTTTGGGGAAATTTTTTCTTTCTGTTGTGCCACATCTTCTGAACTTTTCTGCATATATACGCCAGTTCCTCTTCCTCTAAGTCTTCATTCTGATCATCTGAATCATCATCCTCTAATTCTGTTGTTGCCTTTAGAACCTTTTTCTGCTTAGATTTCAAGGCCAAAGTCTTGTTCTTCTTCTTGGGCTCATCTTTTTCAAGCTCAATTTCATGTGATCTGAGAGAGATGATTAATTGTTCATGCTTTAGAGTATTAAGATCCTTTGTTTCCTGAATGACAGTGATCTTAGGTCTCCACTTACTTGTCAGACTCTTAAGAATTTTCTTCACATGATCAGTAGTAGTATAACTCTTCTCAAGTACCTTTAATCCTGAGACCAGGGTACGGAATCTGGAAAACATTGTTTCAATATCTTCATCTTCTTCCATCTTGAACAAATCATACTTTTTGACTAGGAGGTTGGCCTTTGCTTCTTGAACTTACTTGCTTCCTTCATAGGTTAGAATCAGACTATCATAAATACTTTTTGCTGTCTCTTTGTTGGTGCACTTGTCAAACTCCTTGAAGGTGATTGCATTTATCATGAATGTTCTGGACTTATGATGCATCTTGTACATCTTCTTCTGATCAGCATTCATCTCCTTTCTTGGAATTTCAATACCATCAGTATTCTTCGGAGCAATATAACCATTTTCCACCAAGTCCCAAAGTTCAGGATCTTGTGAAATATAGAAACTTCTCAGTCTGTCTTTCCAATACTCAAAACGTTCTCCATCAAACAAAGGTGGTCTATTGATATTTCCTCCAGCAACTTTTTCACTGAATCCATACATATTGAACCCTTGGATCTTTTCTGAAACACTATAATGTGCTCAGCCTTGAGACCGAGCTCTGATGCCAATTGAAGCTGCGAACACGAGAAGGGGGGGTTGAATTGTGTTTGCACAAAGTTGATAACTTTATGATAATTTATAAATAATTAAAAAATTAGTTTGGTTTTGGTGACTTACTTGGAGTAAAAGTAATCGGATTCAGAAGCAGCAAACAACGAAAGCATAAATGATTTGACACTGAAGGTGCGAACACAAGAAGGGGGGTTGAATTATGTTTGCACAAAGTTGATAACTTTTTGATAATTTATAAATAATTAAAAATTAGTTTGGTTTTGGTGACTTACTTGGAGTAGAAGCAATCGAATTTAGAGGCAGCAATCGATGAAAGCATAAATAATTTGACGCGTAGAATTATCCTGGTTCACCACTAACTTGGCTACATCCAATCCCTTCATTCAGAACGCTTTAATCCACTAATTCAAAAACCATGAATTACAAAGCACCTGACCCTCCAAGCCAATCTTCCCAAACAGCCTGACAACCCCAGACTTTTGAGGAACTAACCACCTTGACCCTACAAGCCAAGTCTTCTCCTAACAACCTGACGACCCCAGATTGAAGAAGGAACTAAACCACTATCGAGTTGGATACACGAGATTGAAACTTGAGTAGTTGCTTCTAACAAAGCTGATAATAATAATAATAACTCTCACACTTTAAGAAAAGAACACTCAAAAATATTTCTAACCTGAACAAGTGTTTCTCTCTTTGAACTCTAAGATGAATTGAGAACTTTGAGCTTGAGTTACTCTTTTCTACTTTTCGATGCTTTTCTCCTTCAGCCTTGAGTGTCTATTTATAGTAAAAATTTGGGCTTCAATTTAGTCCTTATTTTATTCTGAATTGTATTTTGTTTAGATTGAGTTTGTAAATTCTTCAAATTGATTCTGTTCTTATTTTGTGTAGATTGACTTTGTAAATTCTTCAGAATGATTCTGTTCCTATTTTGTGTAGATTGACTTTGTAAATTCTTCAAATCAAATATTCTTCAAATCTTCATTAAATGTTGATCTAATATTCTTCAAATCTTCAATTAAATGTTAATCAAATATTCTTCAAATCTTCTTCAAATCTTGACCATATTTTCTTTTCAACTTGGTCAAAGATTTTCTTCAATTATAAATTTGAATCAAATCTTATTTTAGATTTTCATCAATTATAATTTTGAATCAAATCTTATTTAAGATTTTCTTCAATTATAAATTTGAATCAAATCTTATTTTAGATTTTCTTCAAAAACATGAATCTTCTTTCATACTCTTTGAAGTCAAATATATTGTTCTCATAAAATACTTTTGTTAACATCAAAACTCTATATATAAAACCAACTTGGTTCCAACAGACACATAGCTTTATCCTGGTTCACCATTAACTTGGCTACATCCAGTCCCCTCATTCAGAAGGCTTTAATCCACTAATTCAAATACCTTGAATTACAAAGCACCTGACCCTCCAAGCCAGTCTTCCCAAACAGCCTGACAACCCCAGACTTTTGAGGAACTAATCACCTTGATCCTACAAGCCAAGTCTTCTCCTAACAACCTGACAACCTCAGATTGAAGAAGGAACTAAACCACTATCGGGTTGGATACAAGAGATTGAAACTAGAGTAGGTGCTTCTAACAAAGCTGATAATAATAATAACTCTCACACTTTAAGAAAAGAACACTCAAAAAATATTTCTAACCTGAACAAGTGTTTCTCTATTTGAACTCTAAGATGAATTGAGAACTTTGAGCTACTCTTTTCTGCTTTTCGATGCTTTTCCCCTTCAGCCTTGAGTGTCTATTTATAGTGAAAATTTGAGCTTCAATTTAGTCCTTATTTAATTCTGAATTGTATCTTGTTTAGATTGAGTTTGTAAATTCTTCAAATTGATTCTGTTCCTATTTTGTGTAGATTGACTTTCTAAATTCTTCAAATATTCTTCAAATCTTCATTAAATGTTGATCAAATCTTCATTAAAATGTTGATCAAATATTCTTCAAATCTTCATTAAATGTAGATCAAATATTCTTCAAATCTTCATTAAATGTTGATCAAATATTCTTCAAATCTTTAATTAAATGTTGATCAAATATTCTTCAAATATTCTTCGAATCTTGACCATATTTTCTTTTCAACTTGGTCAAAGATTTTCTTCAATTATAAATATGAATCAAATCTTATTTTAGATTTTTCATCCAGTATAAATTTGAATCAAATCTTATTTTAGATTTTCATCAATTATAATTTGGAATCAAATCTTAATTTAGATTTTCTTCAAAAACATGAATCTTCTTTCATACTCTTTGAAGTCAAATATATTATTCTCATAAAATACTTTTGTTAACATCAAAACTCTAAATGTAAAACCAACTTGGTTCCAACACTTTGAGATTGCGACTCAGGTATGGGTTAGATCTATTGTTCTAACAAATCACTCAATTTTATTCCTATTATTGCAGGGATTCAGTGTTTCAAAATCGTCAAGAATGTGTACATCGTGTGGATTGAAGCTCCCTCTTTATGATCTCTTGCTAGTTCCTAATGAAGTGGCGGAACATGGTTGAGAATGTTGCATGGATATGCTCACAAGATTTTCAATTGCTCTTATTATGATTGAGATGTAAACAATGTTGCATAGATAGAAGTAGCTTGCGGATACATGGTTGAAAATCTCATAGTGGAACACAATTTTTAAATATGAATAATGTTAGCAACGAACACTTTAATACATTTTTTTATTGGTTGGAATCTATATAGATCTCAACAAAATTTATTAAGATTCATGTGAATTCCAATCAATAAAAAATAGTGTGTTAGAAAATGTGTTGTTAGTACTCATTTAATATGGTCTTACAAGACACCTTAAATGACCATAATGCCAACTTTGATGTACAAGACACTTAGTACTAACATTGTTTGTACAATTTTTTTTTCTTCTGTTTTTTACATGCAGTTTTTTTATTTGATCTAAATGGTTTTTTTTTTTCCTAAATGATCCTTTTCAAAAGACAATGTGCAGCAGAGAGATTTGCTTGTGCTGCTAGGGCATACTTGATGAATTTTCTCAGAGTACTATTTTCGTAGATAAGAGCCATACATTTGTTGATGCGAAATACCTTTCACTATTCAGATATTTGAAAAGTACCGGTATGTACGCTTGAGCTCTTGCTGCACTCTTAGTGCTTTATAACTACCTCTCACATAGTTGTTGTTATGATGCAAAGAAATTGGGTGGATATATGTCTCTAATGCAGGTATTATTTTATATAAATTTTTACGAATATTTTTCAAATATTTGTAAAAAAAAAAATAAAAAAAAAGAGAGAGAGAGATAGGCGCTGGCGTGGAATGCGTTGCAAAGATGAATAGATGTATCCCATGTTCCAGATTTTGATGTCCCGACCACCACTGAAGAAGCTTCTGGTTCACAGTCATCTACCCTACAGCAGGTGGGTGATCTTATACAATGAGGGTTGGAGGTACATGGTGCTGACCCAAGCGCAACATGTATAGTTGGTAGTTTTTTAAGTTATTTGTGATGAACATCGTTATTGTTATTTTTAATGTTATTTGTGATGAACAACGTAAGTTAACAATTAAAGAAAATACAAGATGAAAGATAACAAAAAGTAGTAACTAAAATGGACTAATAACAAATGATTTTATATAAGTTTTAAAGTATTGTGATCCATACAAAATATGTCGGTGCAAAATAAATCTTCATCTAATGACATGACATCTATGGGTTCTTTCAGTGGGTCGTTTGTAACACGTGCCTTATACCCTAATATTTCATGCCCAAAAATTTACCAAGGGCTTTAGTTCTAGCAATGTTTTAATGTAACAATAATGAGGACTTTGACCCTCACAACCTCAAAAATGCTGTAATTTCCAAGAGCTTTAGCTCTCGAAAAATAACTTGATCATTTTCTAGGACTTTGACCCTAAAAAAATACCTAGAAAGACATTGTGAGGACTTAGAGGACCTATCTATTTTCCTAGAGCTGAATAGCACTAGGAATGACCCTAGATATATCTGTGACGTAAAAATTTGTATTTGTAGAGAAAAAATTGTTGTCTTTTGCTACTAGAACGATTTTCCACCTACTAGAACGATTTACCTTTTTCTACTCAAACTTCTCCTTGAAAATAAATACAATAATTGAATAAAATTTACTAAAAATAGTGTGGTTCATCTTTGGACCGGATTCATATTAGAAAACCCTGTATTTTTTATACACAAATTTGCATGATATTCAGTCTTGCCTTTTTCCACTCAAACTTCTCTTTGAAGATTTTAAAAATAATCTAAACACAACATAACAAATCCACAAAACCTATCAACACAAGATTTTCAAGAAGAAAACTTCTAAGGGCAAAGTAAGAATTTAAAATGACAAACAATAAATACCAAGCAAAGGAAGATACACTCAAATAGATTATCAATAAAACAACTCAACGAAGATTGGAACTAAATGATTAAGTGATCCAAATATGTATATGGGTTTGATATTTCAAAGTTGTAAAATCAAACTTGATATTTCAAAGTGAACAATTATGGGTTTTTTTAAATGTCTTTTGCCAAAAAAACTTTTGTACATAATTTTTTTTTTGAAGGATTTCTATGTATATTTGGATTCCTCTAATTTTTCTAATCAATGTAGACTTTTGAATTTCCAGAATCGAATATGTATGAAAGAAATAATATCAAAAACAAGTTTGCAAATGAAACTTTGGATCAAAGAGTTGCATGTGAAGAAAATTGTACAATTTAGATTTTATTTTAATTTTTTTTTGAATTTTTGCGATCCAAAGTTCGAATTTCAGCAAAATAATCAACAAATTAAAACATTTCCACACGTATTATAACAAAAACAACTCAAGATAACACACACAAAAAAGATCAAATTAAAAGAAAATGAACTAAAATTTCAATCTTCTCTAGAACTTCAAGAATACAGATACTTAAAAACATAAACTAATGACAAATGTTAACACTTGATGACAAGCTCTGAACACCAAATTAATGATGTGGATTTAATTTCTTCAATATGAGATGAAGGATCTAACCAAGTGGTTTTTTGAAACAAAGTAGTAAAATAAAAAGGGAAAAAGAAAAAAAAAAACATGGATTAGGTTGAGAAGATGGACAAGACACCACAACCATGAATGACCGATAAGCAATGAGAAATCACCCCAATGGTAAAAAGTTATTGATAAGATTCAATCAAATTCTAATTCAAGAATTCAAATAAAAGATTTGCTCACTCAACATTCTCATTAATAAAGGGGGTTAAGTAGCTCAACTAATTTAAACTAAGGGTTGGAGTGAGATAGTCAAAGTAAAAGTGTATAAATCCTGGGGAAGGTGTAAAAAATGCTAACATAACTAATTAATAACATTTGCCTATAATTCCCATAAAGAAAAATTTTAATTCATTTCAAACTTGTGTCAAATGAAGTTACAAAACCCAACTTAAAGCAATGACCCCTTATATCTACACGAACCATAAGTGGAACCATTCCCTAGGTCCTTATTGGTCTTTCATCATATTTTTCTAAAATAAACCAAATATAAAGAAGTATAGTACCTTCATTTACACATGACATCAACTAAATCTAAATTAAAACTATTACATTTTCAAATTAAAATAAACTAAGAATTATTACAAATCAAATAAAAATAAACAAAGTTCATCCTAATTTCTTTTTTTAGGAAAAGTTCATCCTAATTTATGAAAATATGGATTATCTTTATACTCTTGAGATCCTTATCACTTTTTCTCCTTCTTCAAGATGTAGGAATATAGTTTATTATAGTTTCATCATTTATGTTTATTTTTAATGAAAGAGGATTTTTTGTTTGGTTCAAGTTTTTTTTTCCCGAATTGATTTGGGGATTTTCGTTTGCTTCTGTTGCATTTTCATTTGTCTATAAAGTAAGAGTGAAATATTTTGTTTTAATTTTCGTTATAGGATTGCAAAATCTGTGATTTTCCATGGTCATTTTTTAGGAAAATTTGTGGTTGAGTTCATGAAAAACTACATATTTGGGCCATGATTAAAATATATAAGATCTCTTTGATTTTAGTATTAATTTAAACGAAATGAAATATGAGATCCGACATATATTTTTATGTCACTCAAATATACTCCTGAAGTAACAAAATTGAGAAAGACTTTCAAGAATATTTTGAGAGATTGATCATAAATTATCACTGAACAAAAGCGAAATTATTGAACAAAAATATGAAAGACCACAATTACCATTGATGTGGTATTGATGAATTATAAGTGAATGTGATAAAATCTTATTTCGTATGATTCGTTATATGGTATTTTCTATAATAATATCACAAGTAATATATATTAAAAAAAATGTGTATTATAAAGATGTCATTTTATTTTTATTTTACTCAAAATATGTCATTTCATGAGAAGCAAGAATAAAAAAAATTAGTGGTTTGGTAAGTTTCTAAAGAACTAAATCTATGTTCTAACTTTATCTTTTGTATGTTACCTCAATATTTTAGCTAGTATGAAATAAAAATTAGCATATATGTTATATGGCCAAACAAAAAAAATTTACATGAGAGTAAACTAAGATAAATATAAATACATCTCCTAAATTCTATTTGTGAATTATGTGTAGTGATATATTTTGAAGTCTTCTAAATCTAGTTATCTCACTACAAAATAAATAACCTATTGTGACACTCTGAATTAGTGATGCGCTTCTTGTTTGTCACTAAATATTACTACAGTTACCTTTTCTCTTTATACAAATAAAACACAAATTGTATATTCTTTCTTACTAGAAAACTACTGGAACAAACATTTCATTTTCTCATAATAAATCAAGGTAAAATCATTTTCCTCTTCTCTAACAAAATCGATTTTCCTCTTCTTCACGGCAAATTTTGATTTCCTCTTCAATCATGGATTCTGTTTCCTCTTAACCGTAAATCGAAGGTCGGAACCCTAAATTGGTGAATCTACAGCTATGAGATACTCTATCGCGTGAACACTGATCTGAACATAGAATTGTGGTATGATATTACACATTTTCGTCAATTGCAACTTCGTTTCATCGTTACATTACGCATCTTCTTTTTTAGGTTATGCTTTTTCAGTTCTCAATTGCAATTATCACTTGAGTATCTTCTAAGTGATTTGAAGTTATTGAACATAGCAATCGTGCATTAGTAAATCATAGATTGAAGCCATATTTTAAAACCGATTTGAAGTTTCAAAGATTGCAGCTCATGTGTTTCTTTTATCTATTTTCATATTCAGATCTTGAAAAAAATAGTGGAAGAGATTTTGGATGTGGAGCAAACAGTTCTTTATCGATGGTGATGTTATCCTCGACGTTTCTTTGTTGGTGCTCTAAAACTTCATCAATTGCTGGAGCTATTGTTGTGGGGTACTGTGCTTTTCAGACATAAATATCTTCATGCATGACAGATACACCAACTTTCTTTAGGACCTTATTTGAAAATTATCTGGTGAAGGTATTCAAATATCTTTGTTACTGCCCCCAGCCCTGAGAATTTGAAAACCTTGTTCGAATTTATTTGCAAAGGTCTTGATGTACTTGACTACAAGGTACAAGTTCTCTCACTCACTGATATCTATCATTGTTTATCTTTAATTCAGATGCATTTAGTTGCAAAAGATCTAAGGATGACGACTGAGCAATGTAACGTTGGCAATGGATGGGAGTTGAAGTAATCACAGGCATTTATATTTGATTGACAAATGGTTCATTCCCATTTAAATCATAATATGGTGCATATTTGGACTATTTTATTGTGACTAAGCTTGCAACCTTGAAGTTGTAAGATACGAATTTTACCAATGGTGGAAATCTGGTAAAAATTTGTTTTATCAACTTACGGATTATGATTAAGCAAAAATTTCTAGTTCTAATGGTTGTCTAGACAAAGTTTGAAATAGATAACACATTATTTTACTCCCCTTGTAATCAAGAGATCTTCCTCTCTTGAGACCGAGTCATCATAGAGAAGAAGAAAAAATAGAAAGTGTGCAAACCGAATCAAACACCGATGTGTTTGACCAGTAATGGAAGCCATGAAATCATAAGAGTGTTCAATTAGTTCAAGTAAGTTTTGAAGACTCAGTACGTTGTGGTAAAATCTAGTAATACAATTTATGCAACTGAGAAATCATAGCTTTTTAGACAAGGTCGTAGCTATGACCATTTAATTGAAATATGACATAGATAAATATATAGTAAGCTTACATCATTCAATTTTTTGTCATACATAAGAAAATCAATGAAAAGATTCCAGACCAGGGCACTGTCCTAGGAATATCAAGTTTGGCAACTTTTTACTTCGATGATCATTGAGATACGGGTTACTGAGTGCATGTTATTGGTTTTGGGTCTTTTTATAGTCTCTTTTTTGCCTCATTTATTGGGTAATGAGTATATGAAAATAGAACTTTTCTAAAGGCCTTTTGGTCTGTTTGTATGTAAAAAGTTGAACGGTGTTTGTCTAATAGAGCTACATTTCCAATGTGAACAGGAGCATCATGATTTTGATGTGGTCAAAAGTGCGTCTTCTGAGTTCAAGAGTGCTACTGTAAGGATCAATATATACAAGCACCACAGACAGACCATTCAGGTAAGTTCATTTGTAATACTTTTTCATTGATGAATATGACTCAAAAAGTGTCGTATGATATTAAGGAAACTTACTGCAGTGAGGTTACGATCAATCGTAAATTAATTCTGGCCTTGCTTTTCATCCTAATTTCTTTTAGTATATACTGCCACATGAAAATGAAAAGCTTTCGCAAGTTGAATTATTGGTTATTGATGAAGCAGCTGGTATTCCACTACCTATGGTGAAGTATTTGCTTGGCCCATATCTAGTCTTCCTGTCTTCTACTGTTAATGGGTAAGGATAGTGTTTGCCTTTGGCGAAACCTTTTATATATCAATTTTTAGTGATAAATTATCAATTCTTTTGATTATCCCTTTCATTCCTCTTAAGTCAAGTTTAATGTATCAATTTGTTCATTTTGCTCTTGCAAAGTTATGAAGGAACTGGACGCTCGTTATGCACCGGTACAATGCTTTTGCGGAATTACAGTACCATGTCATGCACTTTTCGGAATAGTTCAATTTAAATAATTACAGTACCATGTCATGCACTTTTCGGAATTGAAATACAGTCTGAGGGAATTATTAATTTCTCTGCTTTTTAATGATCCATGGTTTGATTGTAACAAAATACACCATCTAGATTTTAATGACTGATCACTGATGCAATGAGACTGGTAAGGGATAAAGGAGTATTTTACAGAGGATCTAGTTATGGTTTGCTTCAAAATACTACCTACTATCTAACTTCAATGCTTTTCAACTGCTCTAGTTATGGTTTTCATTATAATTGATATTTTACTAGTTCTTTTCTTGCATGACGAAGCTTCTGATACTTGCAATATAAATTCCTAGATAGTTGATAGAAGTTGAGTGCTAACTAACCTGTTGCAGTAAGTTTATGTTTTTTGCTGTTTGTATTTTTCTTCAAAACATTTCACTTTATTTTATGGTTGGTTCACTTAATCATTTGCGAAATTTTTACGGAAGCGAAGGTGGTTGATGAAATGTTCAAGAACCAGAAATGTTACCATTCGTTTTGTTCTGAATGTGTAACAAAACACGTGGCAACAAAAATCCAAGAAAACATTATGGTTGTTCCTTGTCCTGGTTTGAATTGCAAGGGTTTGTTGGAGCTTGATGTTTGCAGAAGTTTGCTTCCAAAAGAAGTAATTGATAGGTGGGATGATGCATTGTGTGGGGTGTTTTTACTAACTGTTCCTAAATTCTATTGTCCCTTTAAGGATTGTTCTGCAATGTTGCTTGATGAAAATAAAGGTGGAGAAGAAATTAGGGAATTTGAGTGTCCTTTTTGTCATAGATTGTTTTGTGCAAGGTGTCATGTTCCTTGGCATCCTAGTGTTGGTTGTGAGGAGTTTCAGAACCTTAATGTGGATGAGAGAGGGATTCAAGATCTTCTTGTTAGAGAGCTTGCTAATCAGAAAAAGTGGAAAAGGTGTCTATGTTGAAAAAATTGAAGGTTGTTTGCATATCACATGTAGTGATGCAGGTGAGTGAGTCACTTCTCTTCACAATTAATTATTATGTTTTTATATTTATATTAGGCATAAGTCATCTTTGCAAAATTGGACAGTAATGGTGAGGGACCACTCTTCATAAACTATTTTTTAAGCCTTATGATTTTTCAGTGTTATTATTTTTTAGTATGGGACTTGATTATTGGGTTTGCTTGAATATAAATGGTACTCGAGATAAAATAATTATATTTCTTATGCATATAATAATTATATTTTTGTTTTCTCTGAATACCTTAATCTTGTATCTATTTCTTTTAACTTACATTTGGTATAATGATTTCAGAATACAAAATGTTGAAGTCAATGAAGGACATTGAAGATGATATGTTACAATTCCAATTATGTCCAAATACCTGAGGTATGATACCACTAACTTGCTTTTAGTGGTTATTACTTTCTACAGTAAGTGGTTATTACTTTCTACAGTAGGTGGTTATTACTTTCTACAGTAGAAATCATGATAATTTGATTCAAGTCAATTTTTAGAGTATTAATGCAATTTTTGTCGTAGTATACTTTCTACATTCGTGGTATTTGTAATATGTATATTTTGCAGAATAGTATAACTTTAAATTAGTTTGTTTGTAAGTTAAATTGATAATGAGTTCTATTATAGTATTATTTAGTTATTAAAGAAGGAAGTTTAGCAATAAAATAAGGAAGTGTACTCTCAATTATATAAGAATGTCCTCTGTTTTCCTCAACAACAAAAAAGAAAAGTCCTCTATTTGTATTTTAATGTTTTTCCAATATTTGATTCAATACATAAGTTTCTTCTTGTAAGGACAATTTAATTTTAAGTTTCTTATTAAGAAATGATGGTAAACACTCATGAGAATTGTTTAAAATTTTCAAAAAACAAGGTCAGTTGCATTTGGATTGATGGAAGAACACTTGATGTATCAAGGCTATGATAAGTTATAGAGTTTCAAGAAAAAGATGCTATAAAGGCAGTAGTGATATGGAAATTTCATTCATATATTTTTGTACGATTGTTTACTCTGTAGTGGTATGGAATCTGAAATATATTCATAACCAAAACTTTTTGGAGTATTTATAAAATATTTTGTTTAGGAAGATGATTATTGTTCTTTATGAAATTAGTTTGCAGTTTATCACAATAAATGTTAAGAAACTCATTCTAGCTTCTGTTGAAAATTTATTGAATCTTTTAGAGCAAAATAACTATTTATTGTATGTTTTAATAGAATTAGTAAAATTAAATTATATTTTATTGTATGTTTCAATGACATTAGTTAATAAAAATAAATTAGAAATTTAAATTTAATTTACTGGTATTAATAAATAATAATAAGTTTTAGTGACAGACAATACCGTAGGCATAGATTAATTTTTTATTTATATTTTTCTAGGTTTTAGTGACAGACAATACCGTAGGAATAGATCAATTCTTTACTTATATTTATCTAGTTTTTAGTGACAGTAATTATTGTAGGTAGAAATAAAAAACATGTAGTGACAATCGTCAGAACATGGAGTGACACTCCTCAAAGTGTAGCAGGACGCCCCCTTAAAATTGATACTTGATTTGGGTGTCACTCAAAGTATTATTGACTTTTACCTACAGTTTTTAACATTTAGTGACACACTTTGTGTGTCACGATAAGTCAATTTTTTTGTAGTGTCTTAAATTTTCAAAATATTCTTGTTGGATATGAATTAATATTAAATTTTCCTTTTGAAAATTATTTATGATCAGATATATATAATATATATTTTGAACATGTCTATATTTTAGATATATTAGTGATAATATGTGTTGTTAAATGACTTTTATAAAATTCTTGTAAATATATATAAGTGTATTTTCTTTTGTGCAACTTCTAAATATATATATTAATTTTTGTTTATTTAAATAACATATGGTTTATAGAGTTTTATTTATCGAATAAAATTATGTTTCTATATTTATGTAAATGATAATTTTTGATATGGATGATAGTGTAAAAGGGAAATTAAGTCTTAAAAATATATATTAAATTGTTTCATTTGATTACAAAATTTTACTAATTATGTTTGTTGATTATTTATTCAAATGAGTTGGAACAATTGGAAAATATGTATTAATATGTGTAATATTTGTAAACTAAAAATTTACAAATCATATTGAAGTTTGTTGTTGGTAAGACCGATTGGGCCATCTCAGATCTATTATGATGCTAAAATTAGAATTTTGTATGCTAACATGTATTGAAGAACCAAAAGATTCTTCAATCAAATAATTTTTGTGTTATTATTTTTCAAAGGACATTGACAATTTGAGGGAATGAGTCTCTCATATTTCTAAAATGTATATGATATTGTATTTATGAATCAATACACTATATCATGTGGATCAATATAACGATCATAAACTAAATGGTATTGTGTATGTTTGTTGTCAACTCACAATAAGAAGTTTATGAGATTGGTATGTCAACTAATTTGACTAAGCCAATTTTCATAAATATCTTGAAAGAAATTGGAAAGTAATGAATGTATTGGATTTGATATTGAACATCGTGTAAAGTTTATACACAAAAATGGACTTGAAGATCTATTCTTTAGACGTCTAAAGTTAATTGCGTGACCAATGCTTATAAAATCATCACTTCTAAATTCTAATTTGGGAACATGCTATCATGTATATTAAGATATTGATCGTATCAAGCCAACAAGTTACTATAGTCCTCCCCTTAATTTACAATCAATTTTGAATCGATAACATAATATTTCTCATCTAAGAGATTTTTTTTAATGGGAATGCGAGTTATGGGATATAGTAGATTGTTCAACTTCAATAATTGTCGTATTTTTTTTTATAAATAATTTTTTATAACTAAAATTTGTAGAGATATAGTAGTGTTAAAGTTTATAGAGATATAAGAGCGATATTTTGTAGATATACTTTCTTTTCTTTATTTACTTATGTTATGTTATTTTTTAAAATATAAATATTTCACCAGTATTTAATTTATTGTGATTTTTCTCTCATTAATTTTAGTGATGATTGATATTAAATTATTTTTTGGAAAAGCTAGTAATAAAAAGTGAAGGAAGTAAAAATTAGATAACTTAGTTAATTGGTTATGAGTGGGTAATTTATAATACTTAATAAAGTTGGATTCTAGCTAACTAATTTTATAAATTAATCAGTTAGGGAAATTTTATAAACTAATGAGTGATGATTCCATAATGTGTTAAGAATATTTAACTTGAAATGTGTTGTTGACATGAAATGTTGTTGTTATTTATGATTATTATAGTCTCTATAATACACAATTCAAATATATAACTTGTGGTCTTATAAATAATATCGGTGTTGATTTTGTGTATGATTATGATAATTTTTATGATATAAAAGTTGTATATATGAGTTATCTTTGGATAAAGTAAGTATCACAGTTATATTTGTAGAGCTTTCAAATGGTTAAACATATTCATGATCAAAAGAGTTATCTTGATTTATAATTTCATTACTATTGTTGTTGTTGTTTTTATTCTTTTTTCTCACCATCGCGATCAAAATGTAAAATAAAAATGATTCTAAACAAAATTCTCAGAAATTGAACAAGATTAGTGACGAAGCGGAGCAGAGTGGGAAAAACCCGCTCTAATATTTTCTCATTTGAATCAAAGCACATGGTTCTTAACTAACTTGATTGAATATTCAACTGATTCTCATCATTTTTACACCTAATAACTAATAATTTGCTAGCCAAGAATGGTTAGCATTCGAATTTTGGATTAGTCGGATTTCCTTTATCCGATGTAAAGTCAAATGAATAACATACAACTGAATGTGAGTCTATCGGATCAACATCAAGTCTACAGAGGTCCACGAATGTCGTGAATGCATAACAATGTGTTAATGAGACATGTTGTTGCACTTATATTTTATATTTTTAGCATCACTAACAACAACCAGTCAAACTTGTCTCTACCCACCCGCATAACCAATAAAACCCATAACCCGAGACCTGCCCAAACTGAAACTTTAAATGGTTGAAATCAAGCCTTCATGTAGCACCTGCGGTTTGGGACGGATTGGATGTTTGGGTCTAAACCTAACCAAATGGGCAGCTCTATCATAGACTTTTATTCATCGCTCTATATATATAGAACTAAATTGTAATTTAAAAACATATCAAATCCTTAAAATAAGGAACAAGTCTTAAACCTATTCTAAATATAAATTATATATCCTAATGATATCTTATTCTAAATCTTTAAATATCTTTAAATATAAATCTAAATAAAATCTTCTCAAAATATTTAGGCATATTATTCTCAAACTCCACCTTAACTAAATATTTTTCTTGAATGAAATTGTTTCTTCAGCATCTTTGTATCTTTCGTCTTCATTCTCTTCCTTGATTGAAGAATATTGTTTAGTGAATCGCGACATGATTTTTGCTGCATCTAATAAGTTGTCTACTGTGGGTCTGTGACCAAATCTGCTATCAAAAATTCAAACTTCTATATTGCTAAAATTAAAAATCATCATGCTCCTCCACTCATGCAAGTAAACATTATTCTTTCAATTTAAGAGTTAGTTACAATTCTCTTAAAAGTTAATTAGTGGTTATCAATAAATAGTTTAGATTGTTAATTTGTCAATTTTCATACAGAACATTTCATGTACTCTCTTACAATTTTTTATCAATAAATATTTCTATTGAGCACTATATATCTGCTCAATTTTATCCTTAAACAAGGAAAACTATTTCTAGACACTCATAAACCCAATATATATATTGAAAGAGAAATAAATTGAGTGAATGATGAAATATATATGATTAGTTGACGGTATATAATAGAAAGAGAGATAGAGACAAAATAATAAAGTATTACTGAGTGTCGAAAAATAAAAGACACTCAAATATAATCACTTCATAACTGCAAACCTACAACTTGCATAAAAACAAATTAGAAGTGTCACTTACATGAGTTTCATGATCTCTTTTGATGGAATGACTTGTTTATTCTTTTTTACATGGGCAATTAGTGTGTATGTCATTTGTGTTATATATCATGAGGGGTAATGAGGATGTTAAATGTCAAGTAGAATAAATGATTACTTTACATATAATCATATAATTGTCTTTACTTATTGAAGTAAGTAGTGATAATTATATTGTCATGTTGTTCTTGTTTGTATCTTATAAAAATAAAAATAAAGGTCGAGAAAGGTGACATCTCTCGAAATAATTATATTGTTATCGTTTGTTTTTTATATCAATAAGAAATACAAATTTATAATAGTTTATAAAAAATGACATAATTCATTTTATAAGTTGTTTCTATAAAGATAAGTTAAATTTAATATAAAAATTTAAGATGGTACTAGAGTTTGGTTAAACGGAGTACCACTTACTATTTATAACTAGAATATGACCCGCACGTTACGCGTGTTTAATTTTAAATTTTTTATAAAGTGATATATATATATAATATTGATCTTGTAAATTTTTATAGTTATAAAAAATGCGATAAAAGATATTGTAGAGTGTATAATTAAATGAGTATTTTTACTCCTAAAAAAAGATAAAAGAACAATGTCTTGTAAAAATTTAATCATAAAAAAATTAATAATTTTACGACCGTTTCAAGTTAGATTTGAACTTTATTTACAATATCAAATTTGTACCATTTAGCTGATTTTTTATGGTCTATAGACATAAAATATTAACCATGATTTAAAAGATAAATTATATAATTGATAATCGTAAACTCTATTTTTATTAAAGTATATAAGTTATGTAGGAATTTTTAAAATTGTAACATTTTTTCTTACACATATTAAAAAATTTTTGAAATAATGCTCATGGTAAATATATGCGTTGATAACTAATAACAGAAACAAAACACAAATTTTTTTATTAGA
>JBBPBQ010000003.1:43965069-43999280 GCA_037974755.1 Cicer yamashitae
AAAAATTGTTGGCCTAATTCTAAATTACATCTCTCTATTTGATTTAAATATTAATTTTAGCTATCTAATAAGTGACATGTGATAGATTTCGTATATATTATAAATTTC
The DNA here is from genome assembly GCA_037974755.1 of Cicer yamashitae. Lineage (NCBI taxonomy): Eukaryota > Viridiplantae > Streptophyta > Magnoliopsida > Fabales > Fabaceae > Cicer > Cicer yamashitae. The sequence continues at coordinate 43,965,178 of JBBPBQ010000003.1, forward strand.
ATTAAAAGTTTTTTTTTCTTCAGTAATGATACTATATAATATTCAATTTGAAGATATTTATGGAGGAATAACCGTTATCAATAATAATGGAGGACTAATGAGTGTCAAAATAATTGATATTTATTGTATTGTAATTTGTAACTTATGGCACATGAATAGTTCCACAAAATATGAAGAAAAGGTATTAAGAAAGTGAATAAAGAAATTCTCCATAAAAACGTACAACTTTTTAGCTGAGGTGGCAAATATTCGCATATGTGAAGGAAATAGTGTGAAGTGTCGGCTGAATCTGTTTTAAATATATATAATAGATACTCACATTAAGTCTAATAGTATTATGTGTGATGGAATTCAAGTTAAAATAATGTGAGTTCAATAAAAGAAACTTAAAAATATAATTGTTACATTTCTAATTCTATCAAAAATATTAGTAGATCTAAAAAATATAAATCAAAGTGTAGTGAGAGAAACTATAAGAGAATATAATGTGAAAACTTATAAGATTATTCTCTTCAAAATGAAATATAAACAAATATAATATTTAAAGATTTGATATATTTTTTTTAAATTTTAAAATATATATAACCTTTTTAAATATTTTTCTTTTATTTATACAACTTAATTCTAAGAGGAAATATAAAATTATAGGCTTAGAATTAAGGTATAATTTTGTACCAAAATAGAGAAGTAACATATAATTATTTGTCACTTACCTCTCTGCAGACACAAACTTCGTTTTCGCACACTTCAACTAGAGGAGGGGGACAAAATGGATAACAATCAGTGTGTTTTTTGCACGGAGCACTGAATGCTATGATATAAAACATGAATAATGGAATATTAGAAAAGTATAGGGATTATTGGCTCCAGAGATAACTCTATCATGAATTACTTAACTTAATAATTTAATATAAATAAATCATAATTTACTGTTAATGTTGGTTACAACAAAAAATTACTTCGTTTAATAATTTAATATAAACCAATAATAGTTTACCGTTAATGTTGGTTGCAAAAAAAAATAGATAAAGAACAAAGATCATAGCATAAGCAAACTTGAACATTTGAACCGTGTTTTTCCTCCTTTAGAAGTAAAAAATAGATAATACTTTATCACTTTATTACAATGTAAAAGACTCATGCTCTTTTTAATTTAAATAGGATTTGTCACACCGAAATGGAAAAAAAATTCTTCTTACAATTATAGTATTTTTTTAAAGTCTCTTCGATATATGGAGGTTGTTTGTCCCATTAGTTCGATCAATAGATTTAAACCTCGCATAAATAACTTTTTTCAAACATTTCCTTATCATTATTATTTTATTATTTGTATAGCCCATATTTTAAATTGTACTTGTTGTTGCAGCTGTGTTAAGAGATACCGAAAAATACTTACGAAAGTGATATATAGTTCAAACCCGTAAAATTAACATAATTATAAATTTCTTAATATTTTAATATTCTTTTAATGTACTATTCTTTTAATATTTATCTATAAAAAAAAGAGTAAGAGAAACACTTCAAAGCATAGGAGAAAGAAAGAGTGAAAGAAACATGTTTGGCATAAATAAATTCTTTATCTGATCTTAAATATAAAAAGAAAGTTAAATTAATAAAAGTTAATGAATTTAATCCAAAATTTAAATCAAATACATCAATTTTTGTTTGATTTATTTTCTCTTATCTTTCATGATTTCTTTCTTGTTCAAGTAATATGTGCAAGAGTTAAAGACCAAGAATCAACAAAGCCAACATAAATATTATCTAAACTAAACAAGTTGGTATCACTTAAAACACTAAATCTAAACTAACTAGAAGACACTTATTTATATATATATAAACAATTAAAATTAGAGGCAGACGAAATTTGTATCCAAAATTTAAAATTTTTGTCACTAAACATGTAAGAGACAGAATTAGACCTGAATTCATTTTCGTTGGTGGCTAATGCATCTCTAAACCATTACAGAGACAAAATATTGTTCATCTCTAGTTAGTGATATAATATATTTGTCTCTAACCATATTAAATTCTTCGTCAACAGTAGCTACTAAAAAAGAAAAGTTTGTCTTTATTAAAGACAGTATTATTTGTTTCTAAATGGATATAATTCGTCTTTATCAACATGATAGCTACATTCAGTTCATTTGTTACTTGAAATATTTTTTCATTATTGAACTAACGAATACAAACCTTGTAAGTATCTCCTAGTTCACACGCAACATCTTAACAACGACACAACCTTGCGACTGTTAAGGAACTTTCCTTCACATTTCAATTGAACGTAATAAAAATGCAAGAATGAGAGTTTGAATTGTGTTGGATTTTATTCTTTTTGAAACACACGTTATGAAAATATATCTTAAACAATAAAAAGTTTTAAAAACCTTTTTAAAAAATCACTGGTTTTAAAAATCTTTACGAACAAAGTATGCAATAAGGAAAATAAATAAACACAATGATTTATACCAGTGCACAATTAACCTAGTAACTACGTGTATTTTCTTCAACCTTGAAGAATTTTTCATTAAATCAATTAATTTATAAACATTGAAGTATACTTTTGTCAACCTTGATTATATTCCAATCATCTCAAATTTGATTTAGTATAGTCAAGATTTTGAGGACATAACCACTATTAGATCAAGATACAATTTTAAAATAGGTTTATCAAATACAAGTAGATTACTCTCAAAAGAGAGAGAGAGACTAAGTTCATGGTCAAAATAAAGTGAAGAAAAATTTATATGTTGGTCTTGACTAATTACACAATATATGATATTGATAGATAATGAAAGTCATGTGATATATACCCTGATTCTTGATATTCACAAAAACAATTGTGTATATAGTCATAGAATGTATTAAAATATATTAAAACAATTTCCCAACTCACTTCGTTGACAAATCAGCACTTTGTATCCCTGTAAAGTTATTTGTGTCACCTCTTTTTTTTTTTAGGTGTCACCTTTTAGAATTGCTCCCTTAACTTTTTCATTCTAGACCTTTTGTTTAGCACACATTTTATAATAATTATGTTTGATCAGTTATAGAGCCTTTAATTAGTCTCATTATAATAGATGTTTTATCACTTACCAAGCATTTAATTAGTCTTATTATACAAGAATCTTTTTCCATTTTCTTTGTTGACTCATAAGTTACCCACCACTAAAGCAATTCTTTGTCTATGGTTTCTCACCCACATGTACATTTCATGGAGTGTTCTACAATTCCCTAAGGTGGCTAAAAATTGGGGTGCATCATTTTGGTCATAGTTGTATTGTAGCAGATCCATCACTCATTTAAACATCCGCAAGTCTTGCACTCTTCTTATAAAGAAAAATATATGTAGAACGATTCAGTCTTACTTAAGAGCAATATGAAGACAATGAATGAGATTTGTTCATGACTATCATCCTCTTAGTGTATAACAATCAATACGTTTACTCTCAACTCATATATCAGTGTATGCTTTTTATATAATCAGTAGTAAAATCTTTCCGTCATTTCTTCTCTTTAACATATTTTATAATTCCTTTAAAAAAAATATATCTTATAATTGTTTGATGACATTGTCTGACTTTCTATTTTTCAATGTTTGTAAGATAAGATATAATAGAAGCAATTATAATGTTTTCTTTGTTTGTTCCTTATTAAGTCTTTATTAAATTGTCAAATGTAAAAAAATTGAACATCTTATTCTAAAACTAAATTTTCTTTACATCATGTTCATGTGAGTTTTCTGTAATTATTATGTCTCTCTATTATTTTCTATTTACTTTATATCTTACACTTTTCTATGTTTTCAATATATTTACTCCATATATTTTTAACTTTTGGATACAAATCATTTGTTTTTCTTTTATCTAATATTCTTTTGGATCTGTTGAACACATTTGAATTAATTCTTAAACCACAAAATGATTTTCTTATTTGATCTTTGGCATTTTCAATTCCTTCATGTTTTCTCAATTCTCACCCCAAATATCAATAAAAAATGTGATATTGTATAACTTCTTGGTGACTTCTTCAGCTTGTTCAAATTTTATGTTCAGGTCATTTTCTTTCTCCACTTAATTTTATTCTTCTTCTATTTTTATTTCCCTATTTTTTTATCTATGCCTTTCACTTCTAATTTAATATGCACAACTCGGCTTCTTCTGGTTTAGGTATTTTCTCATTACTTTATATTTTAAATTTTTCTATGTTTTCAATATATTTACTCCTTGTATTTGTTAACTTTTAGATACAAATTGTTTGTTTTTCTTTAACTAACATTATTTTGGATCCATTGATAACTTTCGAATTCTTAAACCACAAAATGATTTTTCTTATCTGATCTTTGACATTATCAATTTCTATATTCTTTTAGATTTTTAGGTCAACTATATGTAATGGATATAGACAAATCCTACATTTCATTTTAGCCAATAATTTACAATGTCAATTAGCATAAACAGATTTGTTCTGCTAGCAGTTTGAGTATACGCACTAACCAAATGGCATATGGGAACATGACTTCACATAATTTTGTTCACAATTCACACCAATTGCTCATTTGGACAACCAATAGTGTACATCATATAGAGTGTCAGTTTTAATCAATATTATTTTGGTTGTAATGCATGTATAAAAAATTAATAAATAAATTTGCAAAGTAGTGAAGACAAGATAACTTCTCAACAAAAAAAACAGGAAGAAAAATGACAAATAATTAAAAAAAATACAATATCTTTCAACAAAAAAAAAAACTATGATTGAAAAACTAAAACCTCTCTATTTTTCATTATACCATATATTTATGTATATCTCTATTATTAAAAACCAACAATAAAAACACAACTCCTACTACAAGTTTAATTTCATATTAAGTCACTCTTGGTAATTAATTACATATAAATGCATCACAATATTTTAATTACAATTTAATTATTAAAATGTAACAACTAGGGATAACAATTAGATCTAGACCCATACCTGCAAAAAAACTCATAATGGGTAGGGTAAAAATCCGTATAATGGGTATGGACACGGGGACGGTAATTATCTGCAAAATTAAGCGGGTATGGGTGCGGGTACGAGTACTATATATTATTTATTTATTATATTATATTATATTATATTATATTATATTATATTATATTATATTAGTGTTTAGTTTAATTAATTATTTTCTTTTATATTTTAACATGTATTGATATCATTGAACCACTACAATATTTATAATCGAAAGATAAATGTTTGCAAACTTTTTAAGAATTTAAATTTGATGAATAGGTAAATAATTGTGACTTTATAACTAAGAGTTATGTCTTATTAATCGTGACTTTATAATTATACTTGCAACTTCCTATCAATTTTTTTTATGGATCTCGAATAATTCCGCTGTATGACTTGCAACTTTATAAAGTATTATTATGGATATTTGAATATGTATTGTAACATGTATTCATTTGAAATGTTTTGAGTTAGAAAATATTTTGATTTATGATACTTTATGATTGGATTTAAGATATTTGGATAATTTTTAAATTTAATCACAACAATATCATTTATTTATCAACCTATTTTAGTTAAAGCGTGGGTAATAAGTATGGGTATAGCACTTAGGTACCCAAAGAGTAAGGGTACGGATATTAAAATTGATACCCAAGAGGGTAAGGGCACGGGTATAGGTATTTTTTTAAATTGCAAGTATGGGGATGAGTACTATAGTACCCTACCCAAACCTTAACAATTGTCATCCCTAGTAACAATCACCTTAAATGACTGTAAAATATATAAAAACATAATAATCACAACTTAAAAACCAATAATCAATTATAAATAGACAATCTAATTAGGTTTAAACCAAATTAAATAAATAAATATTGAAAATATTTTTAATGTTGATAAAACATTCAAATACTTTTAAACATTAAAAAAAGTCAATATACAACTTTTGTACTTTATTATTATTATTATTATTATTATTATTATTATTATTATTATTATTTTATTATTATTATTATTATTGTGTTGACATATATATTTACCATATACAACAAATAATCAATCTAATAAAAAAAATTGTGTATTCTTTCTCTTATTAGTTATCAATGCATATATTTACCGTGAAGATTATTTCGAAAAATTTTAAATGTGTAGGAAAAATGTTAAAATTTTAAAAATTACTACATAACTTATATACTTTAATAAAAATACGGTTTACAATTATCAATTATATAATTTATCATTTAAATCATGGTTAATATTTTATGTCCATGGACTATGAGGTGTTATCTAAATGGTACAAATTTTATATTGTAGACTGGGTTAAAATCTAACTCAAAACGGTTGTAAAATAGTTATTAGTTCAACTTTGATTAATAATAACTTTTTCATCCCTAAAAAATTGTTAATATTTTTATGATTACACTTTTGCAAAACATTGTTTTTATCATTTTTTAGGAGTAAAAATACTCATTTAATTACACACACTATAATTTCTTTTATTCAATTTATTCTTCTTATAACCATAAAAATTTACAAGATTAATAAATAATATATATATATATATATATATATCACCTTCTAAAAAAATTAAAATTAAACTCGCGCAAATCTCGTGTCATATTCTAGTTCCCGTTAAATTATAAGTTTTTTTTAGAGTTGAAATTAGTTAAATATAGTCCTTGACAAAAAGATAAGTATTGAGTTAGATTACGTGTTGATATTTGATTAGATACATCAGTTATGAAAACATGAGATGCCTCCACAAGGCTTCTGTTATCTCCTTCATGACTTCATTGCTTCTTTCTTCTAATTAGATGACAATTCCAAGAGGTGGTTAGATGATGCTTCTTGAAAGAAACTAGATGTGTTTTTATTCTTTTGAATTAGATGCAAGTTTTTTTTTTTATTTGAAGATTGTGCATCAGATGTAAAGTGATTGTACATTTCGTATTTACGCATCTTGAAGTTATTATCTAAGGTATTTCATTATGGTCATATTGTTCATATGGTTGTTGTCACTAAAAGATACCTTAGACAAGAAGAGAGGCAGTCACACTTCCATTCCAAACAATTTTTTCGATGTAAGTTTACTCAAAATTTGCTATTCATCTAGATGATGAGAAAAAATATCTATAGCATGTATAAAAGGGATACACCATTTTAGTGTAGTCTAATTCTTCAAATTTTTAACTTCTCAATTACTATCTTTTAAAAAACAGTTTTTTTTTTTTAAATTCTTAACTTCTCAATTACTAACTTCTATCATTTATCTGCCTAAATAAAATTTGATTTTCTTGTAATTTTGATCCTTTTATTTTCAGCAATTCATGAAATCGGTTCCCTTATTTTAAAAGTCGACAATTTTGGTCTCTCTCTCAAATTTTTAAACTAAAAAATGACGACATATTTTAATTAATGTGATGTACAATTTTATGATATAGAACCATTTAAATCCATTAATTATTCATATATCATTAATTAAATTATAACAATAAAAAATTTATGAAGTTGAAAATGGAGTTTTTATAGGGTGATATTGTGATTTTATGGATTTTAATCTTTCTACATCATATTATATTCTACGTTATTTAAAGTATGTCACATCATTGTTTATTAGTTAAAAAATAAAAATGAGACTAAAATTGTCAGATTTTATAATAGGATGACCGATTTCGTAAATTGATAAAAAAAATATAGAGACTAAAACTACAATTAAATTAGAAAAAATCTATTATTTATTTTTCTTTCCATTATTTATTTTTTCTTTCTATTAATTTTCTCATTGCAATTAAACAACATTAATGACAATTGCAAATCACAATGTTCAAGTGACGCAAGAATATTTCAAAGAGATCCATTCAATTATAATTATGATATAAAGTTATCCTCAGTTGTTATATTAAAAAAAATCTGAAATTAATTATTCACATTAGCATAAATAAAAAAATGGATAGACGAGTACCTGAGTGCACGTCTCAACTGTTAGTACTGTTAGTTCTACTGTTTTGATTAATATCAAAGCAATCTCTTGGCTTTGGTATGTATCTAAAACAAAGTTTCAAACTTGTTATGTTTTTACTCACTGGTGCTCTAATTGTTTAGTGTGTTTGTAAAGTGATTAATATATTTTTAATGTAATAGGTTGGAGTGCCTTTATACTCATTAATAATATATTTTTCATACTAAAAAAAAATCAGTCACCTTCAAAATGTTTTAAAAAAGCTCACCGTTTCATTTGTGTTTTCCTTTCCTATATATTTTTGCGCACATTTTTAAGTATTGTTTTAAGGAGTGGAGAAGTGAAGGCTCATATTATTATTTATACTTGGCCGACTTTAATGAACCGTTTTAACAATTTTTGACCATTATAAAGTGGTGATTTCAATTAAGATGTATTACACTTTGATTAACCAATTCTTGTCTCTATATATTGATTATATTAATCTGAGGCTTCATTGTTATTAAGAATACTTTCACCTATTTATAGAATTTCATACATTCAAGATCATAATCTAGATTACACGTTTTCTAATTCAAATCGTGCTTGCAAATAAAACTTTGAGTGAGAAACATCAAAAGAATGCATATCTATTGTTGAGGTGATAATTCGAAATGCAAGCAATCGAGGAGATATCGATCAGCCCTATGTTGAGGTTCTAAAGAGAGATTTTTTATATGTTCTAGAGAGAGATTTTATCTAGGTTTCATTTTGTTCATTGTTTTTATAAATTTTAAGTCTTTGATATGTATGACAAATGTTGGATGACAAATATTTACTTCTTGTTGGATGACAATTTTTGCAGCATTAAAATTTATTTATCGTTGGATGACAAATGTTTTGACTATAATCAATATTCTAGTCTATAAGTTCATATTATTTTAATAATTTATTATAATCATCTAAATCACATATTGTTAGATTAACTATTTAATTAATCAACTATAGATTGACAATAATTAATTATTATGAATTATTATTAATATATAATATGATCAATTGTTATTAACCACTAATTAATTGATGAGTATATGTTGGGTCATATGTTTGACCATTTTGTTAAGACCTCTTCCCTCAAATATTTAACTATTTAATCGTCGTCTTATATTAAATAAATTGTTGATATATCACGTTAAAAATTCTAAATGACAATTAGGATAGTTCATTACTCATTTCCTACTAATCATATTCTCATAAATCCAAAAAGTACGCCATTCATAATCATGTAAGATGTATACAATATGTTATAATGTTGCATCTATTATAACGTTAAAATTCCAAAAATTGAATATTTATTTATCAGTTCTATATAATTTGCATGTAAGAAAAATGATTCTACAATAGGTGCAGATTTGCAGAGAAGGAGAAAGAGAAAAGAAAAAAATCCAAGTTTGTTGTTTAGATTTAGAATGGTGAGCTTGAGCTTTAGATCTGCTTCTGAATCAAGGATTCACATAGATCTACCCAACCACCAACAATATCGTTTCTTTGATGTTTTTTGGATTTGAATTTTTTTTATCTAATATTATTTAATTATAAAAACATATTTATATATTTATAATAACGAAATGAAAGTTAAATGTTGAGATAGTGTTTTTTTCCAACTCATCAGTGTCATGACATGCCACATCATAGATAATATAGTCATATCATAAAAATAGAAAGACTTAAAAAATCTCATAACTTGTGAAATATAGAGAGATCAAAAATCTAAATTTAAAAATTACGACTAAAAGTTAAATTTAGAACTAAAAAATATTTAAGCCTTTAATTAAATAAGAAAATGTACAAAGAAATCATAAACAATGGAGAGGGGGTGACGGAAAAGAGAAATAGTTTGTTTGTAAGTTGAATTTTGGAAGGCTAATTCTATATTTGATATATTTGATATATATATATATGATATTTAAAAAAAAATGAAAGAACAACGTGATAAATGACCATATAATATCATGTTGTTTTTTAATTTTTTTAAAATATCAAATATATATTAAAATATTGACTTGACTTTTAAAGTTTTTTCCTCCAAAATACTTTAAAAACTAACTTGCAAACAGACCTAAGAATTTCACATAACCTTACTTCGACATTTTTGTTTTAAATAAAAAATAATCATCACCACCGATAAAAATACTACCTTCATCCTTATATATAAGACCAATTAGATCAAGAAAATTAAGAAAGCAGTCAACCTATGTGGGTCATCCCAGCCTTGTAGCCCACAAAAGCAGTCAACCTACATGGTTTAGTAGGATCATCTTTTGGAAAAGACTTCACTACAGTGACAAAATAGACAAGTTGTCAAGGGAATAAGGTCAGAGACAAAACAATAATAACTAAAATATGCAAACAGGTGATATCACGTGATTTAGAATAGGGATATTGTAAAATACAGTCAACAATTAGCATCAGAAAAACTGGAGACCACTCCATAGACACCAATATAACACGAAGATGTCAGTATAAATCAGCTAACAAATGATTTGATTTGTTTGTCAGTAAAGGTCACCAAACTCATACGCATAATTATACAAAGATGAATATATGATCCCAGAAAGTCAATCAAATTAAAAATAGATGTTTTAAGCAGAAGCGACAGACAGGTACTTTCTCACCATGTTGTCGAAGAACAATACGGATATCAGTTTTAATTAACGAACCAGAACTTGCAAACTTACAAACAATACAGGACGACGCATAGAGCAAGGCAACTTGAGACATACAAGTTTAAACTGATACAAACACTTAGCTTAGTCAAAAACTCAATTAAATATCAAAAAACAAACACAATGTTGTGTGTTTCAGGGAGCTCATTTCAAATTAAAAGTTTAATATACGCATATTTTCATTTACACAATATAAGTTGAAAACTGTCTAAAATAGTCAACAACCTGTGAAGCATAATACTCAATTATAAAAAAAAAGTAGGAGTGTAATGGAAAGTGTTTTATCTGATAAAAAACAATTCTTAAATAAACACGTCTCAGTACATCAATCACGAAAGCACCAACTTCCTATAAATATATGCAGAATGAAAGATAAATAGATCTATATTATACACCTCAATGTAATGTCCATTTGGAATATATATGACAAGAAAAATTCACAAAGAACAGGTTGAAATTAACCCAAAATATATAACTTTGAACAATCACTTTTCTCAGTCCTAAAACCAAAATATATATTTTTTATTCAAATTCTATAATAGAGAATGGAAGAAATCAAATGTACATCAACATACCTAACCAGAAAAAAGCTTTAGCTTAGATACACATAAGAGGAACGAATTTATTTTAAACAATTCATAGACAAAAAAACATGCAATCCGTTATGAGAAAAATCGGTTAACTCTGGAAGATGGCTAATGTAACAAATGAAAAGCTTAATGTCTGCACATTTCCTATTGTTTTGGTCAATAGGAGTGGACCATACTCATAATGATTTCTTACAACTTTCCAAAAGGTGGCAAGGTGCATGCAGTATACAATTGCATTCGGAAGGAGAAACATACTATAATACAACACAAGGCTCTACTATATATGTGTCAACACAAATCAGATTTAAAAATTGTTTATCAGTGTTATTTTTCTTCCAATAACTATTACTATATAGTGAGATATGTTTAGTACTTTAGTATCCAAAAATGCCAAAAAATTATTTGATGGATAATTTGTATTTGTACTGTATTTCACTTAAAAACATTCAATTGAACTTCACTGTCATCTCAATTCTGTTACTATGATTATTGTCTTAATCACAATATATACCTTCTCTTGGGATGAGCTGTCTCTGGTGCCATTCTTCCTTGTTTTGCTTGAACTTTTGAAGTTGTCCTTATGAATTAAAACCACTATTTCTTTTGTGTTGTTAAATACAAAACTCAATATTATTATTGTTGCTTGAGCTTAATATTTTTTAATCATGGCAATGTTATGGTAATGGTCATATGCACTGGCTTTTAGCTTTATCAAAAGATTCTCACATGCTGGCTGTCAATCTAACTTGTTATTATCATTTACTTTGTTTTTCTGCAGATCCATGAGTGCATCATTCCAATTACGGAGTAGCCAAGACCAAAACGGAAACTGAGGAGAACGAGTTCATTGTGATCAGATGATCAGTCAGAGTAGGATTTAGAGCTAGGTGTAGATATAAGAGTTTTCTTTCATAGGTTACACATTGCTGGTTTCTCAGAGTTACATTGTATAGACAAAATAGCAACAGTCACATAATAAAAGTTTTTTTAGGGGTTTTATTAGAGCTTAACTTATACTGTTTGATTGATTCATGGATTTGGAAGATCCATGGTTATTGGTGGTTTCAAGGTTCTTTGGAATAGTTTCAAATAAGGGTGTATGTATGTGTTGTTAATTTTAGCAATTTAGATGCTATGCTTGTTAATTTCGTGAATGGGGTATGGTACCTGAATATGAAAATACCTGTTAGATTTTATATGAACAAGTAAAGATTAGTAGAATTTAGAGGACTTTTATGTCACATGATTGTGCCATATTTTCAATATACAATTGAATTAATTCATTTAAAATATTTTGAAATTCTATAAGTCCAACAACTGAATGTGGTGATGGATACTACTCTTACGATTCGTGATATGGTTAATTCAGAAGCATATTGAGATCAAACATTGTATGGATGAACTATGTTGTAGTATAAATGTTGCGCAGAAGCTAATTTGGAATTGAAGAGACCCACATATAATTCAAACTTTTATATGGTTGGTTGTTCATGGAAGACTCTTTGAATCACATGCTACACAAATGGAGATCAACAACTTTTGTCCCTTGCTAATGACGAAACTATTCTTCATGTCCTTTGAGATTGCGACTCAGGTATGGATTAGATTTATTCATTCTAACAAATCACTCAATTTTATTCCTATTATTGTAGGGATTCAGTGTTTCAAAATCGCCAAGAATGTGTACATCGTGTGGATTGAAGCTCCCTCTTTATGATCTCTTGCTAGTTCCTAATGAAGTGGCGGAACATGGTTGAGAATGTTGCATGGATATGCTCACAAGATTTTCAATTGCTCTTATTATGATTGAGATGTGAACAATGTTGCATAGATAGAAATAGCTTGCGGATACATGGTTGAAAATCTCATAGTGGAACACAATTTTTAAATATGAATAATGTTAGCAACGAACACTTTAATACATTTTTTTATTGATTGGAATCTATATAGATCTCAACAAAATTTATTAAGATTCATGTGAATTCCAATCAATAAAAAATAGTGTGTTAGAAAATGTGTTGTTAGTACTCATTTAATATGGTCTTACAAGACACCTTAAATGATCATAATGCCAACTTTGATGTACAAGACACTTAGTACTAACATTGTTTGTACAGTTTTTTTTTCTATTCTGTTTTTTACATGCAGTTTTTTTATTTGATCTAAATGGATTTTTTTTTTCCTAAATGATCCTTTTTCAAAAAATTTTTTTTACTGAAATATTCCATTTTCAAATTTATATACCTAAATACTCCATTTTTTCACTAAGTTACAAGTAGCCATTTGGGATGGCGACTTCCCAAAGGCTTTTAAAAAAAATATATATTTTTTTCAATTTTTTTTCAATTTTTATTCAAATAACAAAAATAATATATATATATATATATAATTAATTAATTAATATAATTCATAAAAATACGTAAATATAAATTTTAAATTATTGACTAGAGTTGGCTGTAACATTTGGACAATGTTTTCTTACGCAGCACTTCCTCCTAGACATATTCAACGAGAAAATCTCGACAATGTGGTACTAGAGGCCACCTTAGATATTAATTTTATCGTAATTTTTATAAATTTTGTGATATTTTTTATGAATGAATTATATAATTTAAAATTTTATCTTAATTTAAAATTTATATTTATGTATTTTTGTTATTTGAATAAAAATTGAAAACAAAATTTTTTTTTTAAAAAAAACCTTTGGGAGGTAGGGACAGGGGCCGCGACTACCAAAAAAAAAAATTATGGGTAAAATATCAAACTGCCCTCATTAAAATTAAGAAATTACAGTTATACCTTAAACCTAAATATCTGTTCCTCTCTCTTCTAGTGTACATCTCCCTCATTAAAATTAAGAAATTACAGTTATACCTTCGCGGCTTACCTCCGCTTCCGCTTCACGTCTTGCCTCCGCCTCTGCTCGCTGCCTCGGCCTCGGCCTCGCCTCTACGACTGCTCACCTCCACCTTTGTTGGCCGTACGTCAAAACAAGGTTCGGATTTCAATTCGTATTATCATCAGAAATTTAGAATTGATGTTTGGAGTTTTGTTTTGGAGTTTTTGTTTGTTTCAAATTAGATATTAGTGCTGATTTTTTTTGGAGTTTTATTTTGTTGCATATAAGGTGTTTGATTTTTTGTCCATATAAGATGTTTGATTTTAGCTGCCTCGCCTTGAGCTCGCCTCGCCTGTTCGTCGTCAAAACTCTAAAGGTTTGGATTTTGCTGATTTGATGAACAAGGTGTTTGAACAAAATGTTTGTGCTGAATTTTATTGTTTATTTGCTGATTTTTGTTGCATAGAAGGTGTTTATGCTGATTTGCTGATTTTTGTTGCTGATTTTTGTGCTAATTTTTGTTGCTGATTTTTGTGTTGATTTTTGTTGCTGATTTAGAATGTTTGTGCTCATTTTTGTTGCTGATTTTTGCTGATTTAAAACGATGGTTGCCTGTCTAGAATGATGGCTAAATTTTTGTTACTAAATTGGTTGATTTAAATTGTTGTTGTTGATGACTGTCTGTTTATTGAACAAGATATACGGCAGATTTAGAATGATGGCTGTCTGATTTTGTTTCCTATATTGCTAATTTCGCTGATTTCGAATAAATAATCGTACATAATGGCTGCATGTTTTAGAATGCAACTCTTTAAAATTAGAATGCTTATTTGATTTATACATATTATAAATTTATGTCGGCCACCCCAAACTTTTTAGTCAAGCTCCACCACTGCCTTTGGGAAGTCATCATTTGGAAGGTGTACTTCTGAAGTAGCCATTTCAAATGGGGACTTGTAATTTAGTGAAAAAATGGATATTTAGCTATATAAATTTGAAAATGGAGTATTTCAATAATTTTTTTTTGAAAAAGGGTTATTGAAAAAAAAAACACCGATCTAAATAACTAATAAAATATATTTCTATTTAATCCTTAAAAAAAAATCATATTTTAAATAAACAAGATTGTAATTTTCATACTAAACTATTATATTGATGGTAGATATACGGGTACACTATCAACGTTACTGTATGGTAAACAATTTTCAATTTTCAATTTTCAATTTTGAAATAGAAATGTTGGCGAACAAATTTATTGTTTTGGATTGGCCGGGCCCTTATAATTAATGACCTAATTGGACCGGGCTTGCGTTTCACAGCTCCCTTATTAAACAAAAACGCGAAGTCTCATACAGTAAATACAACAATACATCAACCACCGGCAGAACCCCGAAGAGAACAAACACTCAGCTCCGCGTTGGACCTTCATTCTCATTGTGATACGACATGTCGTCTCTCAGAAACTCTCTTCCTAGGCGTGCTCACAAAGAGCGTGCTCAACCGTAATAACTATCTTTCTCTTTCTTTATCTCTTCCTATAATTCATCGCGTAATCTGCTTCAATTTAATTTAACTTTTTTTTCCCGTTAGGTCTTCGAGGGAAAGATTTGGGTTGCTCGAAAAGCACAAAGATTATGTTGAACGTGCAAAAGCCTTTCACAAGAAGCAGGACACTTTACAGGTACAATAATTTCACCATTCCCTCTCATTCTATGCATTATTTCACTTTTTATTTTTTATGTTCATTTAAATTTTTAATCAATTGTTTTATTTTTTTTGGCTCACAGAAACTTAAGGAAAAAGCTGCAAATAGAAACGAGGATGAGTTTTATTTTAAGATGGTTAAAACAAAAACCGTTGATGGAGTTCATAGACTAGTGTAACAACTTTCTATCCCTTTCTTTTATGTGGCTAAATTTGTTGGTAGTTATCTTGCTTAGTTTTTGGGTTTACCTTTGTAGGAGTGAAGATAACAAGTATACTCAAGATGAAATTATGTTGATGAAGACACAGGATACTGGATATGTTCTTCAGAAGCTTCAGAGTGAGAGAAAGGTAGTCCAGTACACTCAATTTCTTTTTTTTGTTTATGCAAAAATTGTTAATGTAGGTTTAACTTGTGAATATCTTGGATTTTTTGTGTGTGTAGAAAGTTGAAAAGCTAACTGCAATGTTGCATTGTATTGATAATCAGCCATCGAACAGTCATGTTTACTTTGCTGAGGACAGGTTTGAGTTTCTGAGCTATCTTTCTATAACATGCCAATGTTGTTATAGAGCGCTATAGTGTAGATGAGTTTGAACAAATCCCCATTGTTTTGCGATATACTTACACTATTTAGTACAAAATGTTTTGGAAAATAGTGGTTATAACAGTACAATGGTATTGTTGCATGGCAGAATTTGAACAAACTGATATTTTTCTGTGATCCGCTATTGATGCTAGATATATATTATATTAGATCGGAATAGATTGTTACCTTGTCTCATTTTAGTTGTAGTTTTATGTTTTTATTTTTATGCTACAAATTAGAAGAATTCAATGCTCATATTCAACGGATGGTCTTTGTGAATGTTATGAGAGCTTCAGTTATCTTCAACTTCAAATTTGTACTGTAGTTTATGCTTAAGCCAGTGAACTTGACTTGGCCGTTGATGTCGATTTGTCTCATTTTAGTTGTAGTTTTATGTTTTTATTTTTATGCTACAAATTAGAAGAATTCAATGCTCATATTCAACGGATGGTCTTTGTGAATGTTATGAGAGCTTCAGTTATCTTCAATTTCAAATTTGTACTGTAGTTTATGCTTAAGCCAGTGAACTTGACTTGGCTGTTGATGTCGATTGATGGATTGGGATCAAAAGTAGAAAACAATGTTATTTAATTTGAATGGGGAATCATAAATTTCACCATTGAAAAAGAGAAACTTTTTACTAAGTTAGTTTTGATTGTTCCATTATATATTAAGTCTGACTCTGTGGAGACAACTGACAACTTGTTCTTGAGATGCAAAATCGATGATTAATTATGTGGAACATGTCATTATGACTATGATAAAAAGGAGTTGGTGTACAGATTAAGTGGTTGCTTACTTGCTTTTGTAATTTATTTTTGCATGTGTAGGAGCCCTTGTGTATATTACATGTTTTGGCTTCTAATATATGTGCTAATGCTATTTAGGTGTAATCCTATTATAAGGTCCCTTCATTGGGAAAACTCGTTGTCATTTTCTAATTATTGACGATATGTTATTGTTCCTTTCATCTCCCTCCACCCTCTTCTGTATTCTTGTTGATGTTATGTTGCATGTGTGTACTAGTAGATTTATCCTCATTCCTTAGGTTTATTTTGAACAAATAGCTTTTTATATCATCATCTATGGAGATGCAGGGAAGAGGCTAAAGAGTTAAAGTTACTACACTCAAAAAGAGAAATTCCACTCACTTCTGACGATATTCCCGATAACATTAAAAGGTACAGACCTACTTTTGGCTTTGAAGACTTAGATTGATTTTTCTCATTCTGTTTGATGTTTTCTATGGGATTAAACAACTTATAAAGAATTTGTCACTAAAGATGTTTTAGGGTTATGTTCTACTTAATATTTTATTTGTTCTCTTCAAAGCACTTTCAGATTGGTAAGTTTGAAAATATCCTAATTGCAGTAAATGCCCTGAACCATTGCATTTTTTTTCATCTCCGAATTTCTGTGGGTCCATGAGAATGATTGATTAAATCAATAGCTTTCTAAAAATTTTTTTGGCTCATATCTTTATCAAAGAAGATCATTTCAATAAAGTTCCACATGGGATATTAATTCAGAAATAATATGTTTCTATGAAGCCTCAACCGCAACCACAAGGTTTGAGGATGTAGTCATGACTCATGAGTTATGAATTTAGTATCATATATGCATCTTACTATGGTGTTTTTCATTGACACCTAAGATAGCATTTGATAGACAAGTCAATACAGCCAAAGATAGAATGGTGCCTATATTTGAGTCGAAGAGGGACTACCAATAGGCATTGCGATCCTTCCTGAGGGCTTCATGTAATGTTTGACGCCGAGGAGGCCATCAGAGTTGATCAAGTAGACGATTTCGTCGTGAAAGTAGGATAATCTAGATCTTTGAAGGGACTGTACTTGGTGGTGAAGTTGTGGGCGGCAAAGGATGATAGAAGCGAGCTTTGTCGTTGTCAGCCGGCGAAGGAGATTGATTATTGTTGGAGATTGCATGGGAGGGACAAGGGGGTGGCAGGTATTGGGCAGATCTTAGGTTGAAAGTGGTTTTGGGAGATTTAGTCTGCGGCTAGATAGAGAATGTTTGCAGTCATAATTAAGGACTTTTTAGTAATTTACAAAATATAGAAATTGCTATCTTTTTCAAAAGCTTTATTATTACAATTGCTATTAGTTTTCTGCTTTTTTGACCACATATTGAATCCATTTTCATGCTGGGTTGATTCTTTCGTGATATTGCTCATTGAAAGCTGGCTTGTCCTGTACTGTAATATATCAACTGCTATAAGATTTGTTTATTGCCTATAAACACAGTTTTTATTTCCATTTGTTCTTTTGTCTTGTCTTGATTTTTAGCACCATGTCGGATTTCTAGATTTTTTTTTTCATGCACAGGAAAACAGAACGATCTTACAAAGGGTTGGAAGCAAGGAAGAATAGAGTCAGCCAGCTAGAGAAAATTTACATGGATATGGGAATGCAGAAGGAGTTGCAGGTACTGATATTTTGGATTGCCTTATTATGAACCCGTTTGAGTCTCTTACATATACAGAATACTCAGAAAGATATTCCATCTATGAACAGAAAAATGGCAGGAAGCGCAAACTACGTGAAGCCGAAATTATCTGCCCAACCAATAAACCAGTATACAAGTGGCGTGCTGAAAGAAAGCGCTGAAAGAGTTAACAATGAGCTGCTTCGTTTTTTTCTTTTTGCGTTTTATCATTTGGCATAATGATAATTTACTTCTGTCTTTGGAGGATAATAACGTTTTGATTTTTTTGGCTCTTAATGTATCTTGGTAATTCAATTTTGTCTCTGATACAATTTATATTAAATCAATGGTAAATATAATCTTATTTATTCACTTTAAACTTGAGAGACAAGATTATTTTGGTGACATTTTATATTTAATACCAAAATTTTCTTCTTTGAGTCAAGTCGAGCTTCCAAAATTTGGTGCTCACTTTCAGTAGTCACTAGTCAAGGTTCTCAGCTTCCCATCCTTCATTGGTAGAAACATCAACCAATTAGTGTGGCAGCATTACAGAAAAAAAAATCATTAAATATTAATGACGGCATTTGGTTGAGCTCTTCTCTTGTTTCATGCATGTAAAAGCGTTATAGATGTTTAAAACTATCGCCATCTTTTTGGCATCATATTGATTTGAGAAAAAGGTTGGTATATTGATTGTGTAAATCAGCTTTACACATGTAGGTTATAAGAAGAGTTGATTTTGTCTCATCACACAATTATATCATAACACAATTATAACTGTTATTATAAAATAATTACATAATTAACAGTTTGTATTTGTTCTCATTAAACTCTATTGATTTATGTTTAGGTAATTGAATTGCTTGTTATTTTTTGTTGCTCTAGACTACACTCCCTCCTATAAATGATTTATTGGTGCAAGTTTTACTTTTATTTTTTTTTCAAGGTTACGTGTGAACTGAATTCACATAATCCACGTGAACTTAATTTATTGTATATGTAAATGTGAATCAAATTCACGTATATCATCTATTTGGGTGTTTTTGAAAAAAATAAAAATGTAACAAGTGTAAATATTTAGGTGATTTGAGTAACAATGATGTCTCTTTACTCATATTTGTTCTAGTCAAACCCTCTATGTAGATATTTTTTGTTGTTGATAATTCTATGTTTTAGTCAAGATATCAAATATTTAGTTTGATAAGAAAAGATTAATTCAAATATATTTTGTTACTCAATTAATTCAAATATGCTAGATTTAGATTTTGCCTCGTGTTAGTTTTGTGAAAGTTAATGTTGATGAGTCTTATCATAGGTCACATGGTAGCCCGACCACTGAAGATTTAGTGCATATTTGGTGTACTTTTGGAATAATCAAAATTAATTTTAAAGGTGTAAAATTGATTTTGATATGTGTTTGAGTGTTATCGAGAATAATTGATTTTGTCTAGAGAAGTACATGAGTTGAGTCGTTTTTTTACCAAATCCAATACTCGGACCAATTAATTTCATTTGGGTTGAATTAAGCTCTCAATCTGTGATTTTTACATCAAATTCGAATCAAACCAACCCGATTATGAGCAAGTTAGGTTGGATTCATGGGTCATAAAGAAAAAATATATTTTTTATTTTGAAAAATGTAATTAAATTTAAATACTTGAATATCTCAAAAATAATAAAACTATATAATATATCATTCAATACTTAAAATACTTTTACAAAATACAATAAAACACTTAAATCAATTAAAATAGCAACAAGCTCTCAAATATAATCCAACAACTAAATTTTAACTATACATCAATAATAATAAAACAGTTATAATACACTAACTATAATTTTTTTACGTTGTTTGTTTGAAAATGAGTTGCTAAAGAAGCTGATGGAACATAATCATACACGATAAATGTTTGTCATTAATCAATTAGTCAAAATTAATATTTTTTATATCTTCGAAATAAAAATCATAATTATTATTAGGCTTAATTGCATTTTTGCTCCCTCTATTATTACCAATTGACGAAATTGTTCCCTTATTTTAAAAGTCGATAGTTTTGGTTCATCCCTCAAACTTTTGAACTAAAAACGACAATTTAATATATTTTTTATGATGTGACATACAATTCTATGATATTAAACCATCTAGATGCATTAGTTATTCATATGTCATTAATTAAATTAAAAATATGAAGAAAAAAAATTGAAGTTGAAATCTAAGTTTTTATGACATTTTATTTCAATTTCATTAGTGTTATTCATTCTACATCATCGTATATATCACATGTCTCGTTATTTAAAATATCTCACATCATCATTTTTCGGTTAAAAAACCTAAGGGAGGATCAAAACTGTCTGACTTTTAAAATAAGGGGACTAATTTTGTGAATTAGTAAAAATAGGGGACTAAAACTGCAATTAAACTTAATTATTATGTATGGATTAAAATCAAATTTTTTGCACTTTATAGAGACTAAAACAAATGTTTTTATTTTGCAAGAACCAAAACTAAATTCCTTAGATTTTGTGGGGATTAAGTTTAATTACGGATAAATAGTCATTAATTATGCATCTGTTAAAAAATTTATGGTGTTATATGTTAGGGGTTAAAACGAAAAACATTTGTACTTTGCAAAGACTTAAACTAAAAAATTTATTTTGTAGAGACTAAAATCAAATTGATAGTATTTTACATATACTAATTGCATATTTAAATTTATTTTTTTATGCCATAAAGATGTAGCCAGGAGTGCTACAGGGCAATTATATTCTTCTGATCCGTTCTAAAATATAAACGAAAATTAGTGAAAAAAAATTGATTGATTTAATTAAAAATTTAGACTAAATATATTAACTAATTTTTCTTATGTTTTAGGAATTTTTAATTTATACAAAATAATTCGAAGTTGTTTTAGTCTTTGATGGAACAAAATATTTTTTAATTTTTAATTTTTGAATGATATTTTTCAAGTATATTTAGAATATTATTAAAACTTTATCCACACAAATTTAGAATTTTTTAACTTGGGATAAATTAAATATGAATATTTTAAAAGTCATATGTTCACTTTAAAAGTCATTAATATATGGACCTAAAAATCAAATTTTGAGTTTACTTTTTGAGGAAGAACTTTTTATAGTATTGTAAGCATGTATACCAAAAAATCATTCAAAAATATATGTTGATGTTCCTACATGACTAAAAATGTTAGCATGATAATTTTATATAGACTAAAAAATCTGATTTTTTTTATAGGGAAAATTTTTATAAAGACATAAAATTTATTTAACCTAATATTTTTTTTGTCTTAAAAACGATAATAAATACCACCATAATTAACTCACACAAGTGCAATGTCCCAAATTTAAAACAAAACATTCAATCTAACAATATCGACATTTAACTCAATATTTTATCAGTAGAAGATATTTTCTACCTTAAAAGCTATTTTAGTAAAGATGAGTTAAGTTAATATAAAATTTTAATAAGATATAAGTTGCTTTTATAAGTAGAAGATATTTTCTGACAAGAGAAACACATTTATAAAACACCAACTTGCTTTTAAAACTTACATTATAAGTTGCCTCATGAGAAAGTTCAAAGGAAGAAGAACCTTTCCAAAGCAAATATTCACTTAGACTTATTGATAGTTCAAATTTATCTTGGACTCCTTTAAGTGTCATCCACAATATCACCAAGTAGACAAAGTTTACAAAAATACATGAAACACAACATAGATTTACTTTCATTTTTGAAACTCAAGGACAGTGTAGAAATGGTCCACATGAAAGGCTTTGAAAAGATTGAAACCAGCAGAAATGGCAAGTTGCTTAAACTGTTCTTCAGTCCTGTGCTTTCCTTTGGCTCTGTAGATTGTCATCACAAATATGTCACCTTGAAGCAATGCCCTTGTTCTGTGGCTATCATCTGAATCCTCTGGCAACACTGGCTCACAAGCAATTAGTTTTCCACCAGCTGGTAGTGCCTTGTAACAGTTTTGCATTATGTGCTTGCATTCTTTGTCTGTCCATGTTGTTAGCACCCACTGCCAAACAATATAAAAAAAAAGTGGTATTATGAAAACAATTTATAGTTGGACCGAACTCTGAATTACTAGAGTCTCATACTTCTCAAAACCAGATAATTAAACCAAAACAAAAAAAACGAGTAGTATTATTTGAACATAAAAAAAACTACCACCATATTCTGCTACCGTATAAAAATAGTTGAGGAAAAAGATAGATATCAATAAAAAAATTATCCATAAATCAAAATTAATTAAATATATATAAAAAATAAGATTTTAAATGATTGCTTGCATAAATTTCTAGAGATTTTGAGAGATGTGACCAAAAAATTAAAATGATACGCTAAGAAGAGTATTTGAGGGAATGGATCGTATCGCACCTTCATAAAAATTGCATCTCCTTGGGGAATATATTTGAACATGTCACCACCCACATGAGTTACACCTACAAATATACAAATATATATATTATAAAATTCACATGTCTGAATCTCAAATCAAAACCTAACAATGACAGAGTACTTAATTAATTATAATTCCATAAATTAACGACAAAGAAATTGTTGAATCATGAAATTTACCTGGAATTTGTGGTGCTTTGGCCACCACTTGAGGAAGATCAAAGTTTATCCCATCTTTAATAGAGGGGTATTTATGCAAGATCATACGAAGACAATCTCCACCACTACCACCAACATCCACTAACTTTTTCACACCTTGGAAACCATTGTAGCTCGCCAACAAGGCCTTCATGAAGGGCACTGACACACCCGACATGGCCTTCAACATTAACTCATTCATTTCTGGTTTTTTAAGGTAGTAATCATAAGCTGCCTCACCATTTGCCCTCTCGAAGGGCTCCTTTGATGGGTCCACAACTGCTTCGTGTACCAATGGCCATGCTCTCACCAACGCATCCTGCACAACCATTTTACGATTACTATTATATAACTATTTTAAAATTAAAAAAAAAAATCAATATAAGAATTCAAAATAATATAATGACATTTCCCAATTTTTATTTTATTTTTGATAAAATGACATATATCAGTTTGTTTTCCATTTTACATAATTAAAATATATAAATATTCTTATTTAATTTAGTTATGAACTGACCTGGTGGTGTTGAAGCACATAAGAACCGTACGATAAGCCTTGTTCATCGGTCACAAGAGTTTTCCCAACTTCGGTTAAAGAGTACTTCCTTTCACCGCCACCAAGATGTTCTTCAAAAACACCGTAACTAGCGAGCATGCGTAGCACGCGCTGTAGATTCTCGGCGTCGCCACCACCACCTGGAAGCACGCGCTCGAGGATCTGGTCGGCAGAGAGAGGCGCGTTGGAACCACCTTCCCAGATTGCGTCAGCAACGTTGAGCCGTACGACAGCGTTTAAAGACATAGGTACGCTTATCATGTTTGCTAGTTCCAAAATGGAAAGCCTTGCTTGCTTTCGTGAATCTGTGTCTTCTTCCATTATCCTCAACTGTTTGATTTGGTTATTGGTTAAGTTGTTGTGTGGTTTTCTGTGTTTGAGTTTTGCACCTAGTAGTTCAACACACAAAAGTACGGTTGAAATTTAGAGTGAAATGACCATATCTCACTGTCAAGATAACCGATATAATTGTTTATTTATCAGGTCACACAAAGCAATATTAATATATCAATATTTTTACCCAGACTACCATTTGTCTATTTATAATATTTTTAACTATATCTTTTTCATTGTTCATAACCTCATAATTCAAGTATCATAATTTATCTAAAAATAAATATAAAATTAAAGGAATTATAATAGTTATTTCATAAAATAGTATTCCAAACAAAAGTATAAATATAAAAGTTTGGGTGATATATAAGAATGATTTGCACAATAGTTAAGAGTTTGCTTTGATTTGTTCTGTATCAATTTTTATTTAACAAAATTATTAATTCAAAATAAAAGGAGTAATATTTTTTTTAAATTGTTATCTAATTTTGGGTGGTCGTGGTCACCCTATGTCTCACTTAAGTTCTGCCACTTGTCACAAGCAATAAGTGAATACAGTTTAGGTACAGTGAACTCAATTCACATATACACAATTCTCGTACACATACGGGAACTCCATTCACGTAAACGTACGTGAATTCAGTAAATGAGGCGAACGTAAATTGAGTTCACGTAGCTACAGATAAATTTAGCTTACTGAATTGAATTCGCGTAGGCATCAGTGAACTGAGTTTACTTAAGGGTTAAAATGTTATAAATAGACAATGACATTTTAAGTATTTTGTTTTTATTAAAGAGATTTGGATAGCAAAAATGGAGATGTGGATACTAAAATTGTTATCCTTTATTTTTATTCATTAAAATTGCTCAACCATTTCAAAAATAACTTCTTCTCAACATTAATTAAAGAGTTACCGAGATAAAAAAAAAAGTAAATATAAGAAAAGCAAAACAATGTGGAAGAGGATGAGAAAAAAAATGGATATATATAGAAGAATTAACGCAATAATAAAAGTAAATGCTAGTATTATTTAAATAGATAAAGTTATATAATTTAATAGAATATATGATTGTAATTGGTTAACGGTATAAAGTTTTTGTACATTATCAGTGCATATTTTTTTCTTCTTAAATTTATATATAAATGTTGGAAAAAACCAGTTTAAATAAGTTAAAAGTAACTCAATTAAACAAAATATAAGGCGAAAATTCTGAAATTAAAAAATATCCCCATTGTTATCTAGTAACAAGAATAGAATAATTAAAACTTTTAATGAAACAAAAAACTACAACACAGTTTCTTTTAAAATAAGTTACATCTCAATGTTGTTAAGACAAAATCTCTAATTAATTGTTTTGATGATAATTAAACAAAAGGTTAATTAAGAATTATAATTATGATTCTAAGTGTTTTGGTATTTAACTTGTGTATTTGAGTGTGTTAAACAAGATAGGTACCAAGCAATTCAAAACAAATATCATTAAAATCAAAGCAAGTAAAAACAGCAGATCGAAAATCAATCCTGCCATACTTCTGCAAAACGAAGATTGATCTTCACTTCCATCAGAATCAAGAATGATCAATCCTGTGCAGAAGATTGCATTCTAGAAGATGTATCAATCTTATATCTTTATCAAAAATAAACAAGGAAAAGTTTAAAACAGAATCAGCCCAGAATTTGAAGAATCATGACAAGCTTCATGAAGGAATATAAGAAGCAAGATCATTCTTCATTTGGTACAAATGCAAGTACAAAAGTACAGGTTGTAAAAGTACATCACAATTGTACTATCAAATCAAGACTGCACACTGACTCAAAGCAAGCAAGCAACCTCAGAAAAGGTACTGGATCGAGTACAAGTCAGATTACACTTAACTAATCTAAGGATCGATCCAAGACTGCAAGAATGTTCCTGGATTCAGCTTCTTCACTCTTGCTTTTGGCCTGCTTCAGTACACTTACTGTCCTATGACAGCTGGCTTCATCTCAACGGCTACGTGAGCTGTCCTAACCTCTATTGAAGCTTATAAATACAACATCAAGATGAAGAACAAAACACAACTCAAAGTGTCAAGCAAAGCATCAATCTTACATTCATATTCGAGCTCTCTCAAATATCATTCTTTAGCTTGCAAATCTTTTTCTTTGTGTTGTGTTGTAATCAGTAACAACTAAGTCTTAAGTTACAGAATCTATTTCTCAAACAAGACTTGAGAAATATTCAGATTCTAAACATCTTCATCATCATTACTTTGTAACTCAAAGCTAGTATATCATCATAGCTTGAGAAGTGTGTAGAAATCCTTTTATGTTGTAAAAGGTAATTTGTGAAAACCTTACTGGAATAGGCTAAGGTAAATCTGGAAATCCTTTCTAAGATAGAAAGGTGGAAGTTGTGTAAAGATCAAGATTGATCTACGAAAGTTGTGTAACAACCAAGAACAATCTTGCCTTGAGCACTTAGTGGAAAATCTCACATTTGTGAGGACTGGACGTAGCCCAAGTTGGGTGAACCAGGATATATGCTTGAGTAATCTCTCTATCTCTATCTCTATTTACTACATGCTCTGCAATCAGTTTTTTCATTGATAAAATCAATATTGTTGTTTTTACACTAACCAAGATCGTTCTTCGTATTACCAAGATCAATCTTGAGTAAAATTTTTAGTTTCAAACAGGAAATTTTTAAAAGGGGCAATTATAATTCAAACCCCCCTTTCTTATAATTGACATTGTTACTTCAAATGTAATCTCACTTTTCAAAAAAAAACATGTAACTTACATTTCATAACACTTTAAAATAAGTGTATAAGAGAAAGAAAAAAAAGTTAAATATAAATTTAAAATATTTTTAATTGGTAAGTTTTGTAACAAAGAACTACATCCTCTCTCTATATATATATATATATATAATTGGTCCTCTCTTCCTTTACAATATTAAACTATAATGATATTTTTTTTAAGATAATTCAATTTCAACTATACCCAGCATTAAAGAACATATCAAATAAAATGACTATTATAATGAGAAAGTAAAATGAATGAATCTTAGTCATTGATTAAATCATGAATAATTAATGAACTGTTCAAGTAACTAATAGTGGTTGGGAGTTTTTGGTTTTTTGGTTTAAAAGTCAATTTCAAAACCAAAACTTGTACGGATAAAATGAAGTTCAGTTGGTTTTTTACTTAATTTCAAAAAAAAAGATTCCTAAAAACTCAAAAAAATAAATAGGTTTTATAAGTTTTTTTTTTTAAATTAACAAGTCACCATCATTAGACATAAGTACCACTCCAATCCATCACCATCACCACTTCTGACCATCACCACCATCCGCCTCCGATCACCGCCATCGACCACTCACCTCCGGCCACCTCCAACGCCACCATTGACCACCTACCTCTGACCACTGCCATCATCTTCTATCACTTTCATCATCACTACCCACCGAACTCCGATGACTGTCATCGACCATCCACCTCTTACAATCGTCACCACCATCTTCGACTACCGACCACCTACCTCCAACCACCTCCACATACCACCATCTTTAACACCGCCATCAACACCAATCACCCACCTCCGACCACCGCCACCAACCACCATCTCTAACACCCACCACTACCACCGATCACCCACCATCTTCCACCAATAGAGTCATCGTTGGTCACGCTTCAATCACCACCTCCAATATCAACTGTCTCATTTGATTGCTACAGCCGTCTTCGAAGACTGACCACTACTACGATAGTCATCTTCAACAACTACCATTTGCAACCACTATTAGAAAAATTATTACAATTAAATAAATTATAAATTTTACAATATTTTAATTATTTTAAAAATTTATTTTTAATTAATTTTTGGTGAATTCATAATGAGATAGGGTAAAGAAAGTGATTCAATTCAAATAAAATAAAAATTCAAATGCAAGTGACAATTAAAATTCAAAACTAAAAATTGAAAACTCAAAACTGAAACTTGTTTTATACCACTCGTGGTCGTTTTTTGCTATGAAATTTTTAAAAACCAAAACCAGTTTTGGTGGATGTCAAAGATGATGGTCAGTATTGGTGGATCAGTTGTTGTGGTCGGAGGTGGATGGTTAGTGGTCAAAGATGATGGTGGCTATTATCAGAGGTGTGTAGGTGGTGATGATGGAGGTGATCAGAGATTATGACGGTGGTCAATGATGGGAGATGGCAGTCAGTGGTGGAGGTGGTCAGAGGTGGATGGAGGTGATGGTCGATGGTGGTGATATGTGGTTGTTGGAGTGATACTTACGTCTAATAATTGTAACATGTTAATTTAAAAACATAAACAAAAATTATAATTTTTGTTTTGTTTTGGTTATGAGTTTTTAGGAAAAACTGGTCTCAAATTAAATAAACAACCATCCCAGCCCCATTTTACTCGAATATGTTTAGATTTTGAAATTGACTTTCAAGACCAAAAACCACAAACTAATGTTTTAAAAACGGGTTCGGTAAAAGTATAGAGTAACTGGATTATTGGTCAAACTCGTGAGTCACTGGTCGAACCACATAACTAAATCGAATTAAACCGATGACTCAGTCACCGTAAGAATATTGGCTTTGTATTGAACCATTTAAAGCAATATCTTATTTTGGTGTAACATATTTCTTTATTTTTATCCTTTAAAGAAATAAGAAAAAGAAAGAACAAAATACATACACATTAAGCGCAGTAAAAAAACAGTGTGACGGGCAAGTGCTTGTTTGAACCCTGGTATCAATTAAATAAGATAAAATTAGATGATTTGATTGTATATGGTTGTGATTAGATGACACTAGAAAACTCTTTTACATGCATATTCATTTTTCTCAAATTTATATATAGGTGTCAAAAATAGCTTATATAAATTAAAACTAATCCAATTAAATAAAATATAAGGTGAAAACTCTATAATTAAAAAAAATTACCACGATTATTATCTAATAATAAGAAGAGAATAGTTACCACTTTTATAGAAAAAAATAGTTATAATACATAAATTTTTCTCAAACAACTTGCATCTCAATATATTCACATTTTTCAAAGAAAATAGTTAATTTGCACCTCACAACACTTTAAAAAAGAGTATAAGAGAAAGATAAAAGAGTTGAATATAAACTTAAAGTGTTTATAATTGATAAATCTTGTAACGAAGAACTACAACCTATATATGTAGAATTGGTCTCCCTCTCCCTTTACAATACTAAGCTAAATAGAGTTTTTCTAAGATAACTCAATTTCAACCATACCCAATAATAGATAACATATAAAATAAAATGACTTTTATAATGAGAAAGTGAAATAAATGAATTGTAGTCATTGATCAAATCATGAATCACTAATGAACCGTCTTGGGTAGTTGTGAGTTTCTGGTTTTTTATTTTGAAAGTCAATTTCAAAACCAAAACTTGTTCGGGTAAAATGAGGTTGAGTTGATTTTTTACTTAATTTCAAATATAAGAGTCAATCATTAGATTCATAAAAGTCAATCAAAGAGTTAACAAGGAGAAAACAAAGATATTTTACTTTAAAAATGTCCCTCGTCATATGTAGCATCAAATTTGTGAGGTTTTCCAATTTCAAATAACTAATGATCTTGAGAAGTACTTGAGAGTTCCCCCTTTTTAATAAATGAGTTAGTAGAAATTCTTTTCAAATTATTTTGGATAAGGTTGACCAACGTCTTAGTGAGTGAAAGGTGCAAAATTTGCCTTTTGCAAGAAGGCTCACTTTAACGAAGTCGGTTATCGAAGCACTTATGAGTTATATGATGCAATTTGTTCACCTTCCTAGATCAAATTGTTATGTGGTGGATAACAAGTGCAAAAACTTTATGCGGAGAGATTCTGAAAATAACATAAAGGTTCATTTAGTTTCTTGGGATGAGATGTGTATTCCCAAAGACTTTGGTGGTCTTGGGCTTAGAATGACGTGAGATATCAACAACACTTCTTTGGTCAAGGCTGGATGGGATCTTTGTTCGAACCCTAAAGCTCTTTGGGCCAAAGTCATCTGTAATAATTATAAATGTGGTTCGACTAATGTACCCAAAGTTTTTGTGGTTAAGCTGAGATCAAATTTCTAGAGAAAGTTGTATGCTAACTCGGATATTCTGATAGATAACCTCAGGCATAGGATTGGAAACGAAGTCGTTACTAACTTTTAGATAGATGTTTTAGTTCCTTTTGTTGGGTTGCATTATGAATATTATTGAGTATCCAATCTCGGATGCTGAGATTTGAGAAAATGTGGCGAACTTTGTTAATAAGGAGAAAATTTGGAACTTACAGTCTATTACACCCTTTATTCCGATCGAGGCTCTTGAATGCATTCGTGCTATACTTGCACCTCGTTCTTTTGTGGGTGAGGATTTGGTTATTTGGAATGGGGATCCTGATGAGTTTTTCTTCCTTCTAAGGGAGCCTATAATGCGATAAGAGACCTAAAATTTAGAGTGGTGGATGATAAGTTTTGATGGAGTAAAGGTAATTGAACATTGACGAATGGCTAAGTAATGTTTGAAAATCATCCACGGGCCACCACTTGTTACGTTAGATTTGTCTTTCTCCTCATCAAATATCACCATGAAGAAAGAATTTTAAGCCTCCATAAGATCAAAACCTCCATTCAATTTCCAAACTAATTCAAGCTTTGTTTTCATCATATTGTAGCCAAGCTTTTTTCCGAGAAGTTTCATAACCAAACACCTTTTATATGATATACTTAACTTCTCAATCATAGTATGTTGGACGTGGAGCATTGAGAGCAATCGATTTCCTTTGATATGTTCAATTTGGGCAAATTTTCCCCACAAGATCTATTTTAGCCACACAACGGATTGGAGACAATACTAGCAGAGGAGATGACTGCTACATGCGGTGTGTCAACTCCTAGGAATCAGGGCTTCCCTCTGGTATCGAGTTCCTCTTCTCTATCACACACTCACACACGAATAGATTGTGCGATAACATTCTTCAAAGTCACGATATCATACAAGTTGCGTTGCAGAAAAAGATTTTCACGATATCATACAAGGTTCACAACGACGCTTGCTAAAAAGTGCTAACTCTAGAGGCGCGCGTGGGGGGGGGGGGGGGGGGGGGGGGGGGGGGGGGGGTGCGCTTCAAAGCTTCGTGTTCTCTTTTTCACTTTATACTCCACTCTTTTTTCTAATGTAATGAAAAGTTAACGATGTGAGATCTATTTTACTCAAGCATTGTTCACTTGTCCTTGGGTCAGAAAAGATGTAGAGTAAAATAGAGTATATTATTTGTTTGTCCTTGTATCAAAAAAGGATTCCAGTATTACTCTATTTCAAAATATAAACAAAAATGGATTAAAAAATGAATGTATTTGATCAAAATTTTGAACTAAATACTTCAATTTTCTTTGACCAATTTTTGTTTATATTTTAAAATAGAGAGTATAATGGCAATGATATTGTTCAATTGTCCTTGCATCAGAATCTGAATGGAGTAAAATGGATTTGATATTTGTCACTTGTCTTAGTGTCAGAATAAATAAAAATAGAGTAAAATGACACTTGATAATGGTAACTTATTCTTGCATTAGAAAAATAATGGAGTAAAATTAATCCGACATTGTTAACTTCTATTTCGTCAGAAAAATGAGTTGATAAATGAATAAAAAATCATTCTAAGTATTTTGTATATTTTTATCATTAACTTAACAATGTAATGAACTTAATGGATAACGAAAATAATTTAAAAAGTTTAATTTTTCATAAACGAAAATTAAAAAAGAAAGGGAGGGGCATCACTAAATTTGAGAGAAAGAGAATTAAAAAATTAATAAAATATTAAGTGGTTGTTTTGTACTTCTTCCGTTTCACAATAAGTGATCCATTTATAAAAATAATTAACTAGTTAAGTAATTAATTTTACCTAGTGTCACATAATTATTAATTCTTTTTTTCGTTTTGTTTGTGTTTTTTTTATTTAAGTACAACGTTATTTTGTTTGTTATCTAAATGTGATATTTTAATTTTTTTTTTGTGGTGTTCATTTTATTAAGATCCACAAATTAACTTAAGCTAATGCAGATGCAATCAATAACATTTATATTATAAACTTTCCACCCGAATTCGTCGTAATT
Source organism: Cicer yamashitae (assembly GCA_037974755.1). NCBI lineage: Eukaryota > Viridiplantae > Streptophyta > Magnoliopsida > Fabales > Fabaceae > Cicer > Cicer yamashitae. The sequence continues at coordinate 43,997,654 of JBBPBQ010000003.1, forward strand.
TGGGCAGGGAAAATCGGTTTTTATTGGGTGTGTGTGTGGGTGCGGAGTTTCCCTGATATTAAAACTTGGGGGCGGCGGCGGATTTGGGTTGTTTATATCCACTCTGCACCTAAATCCGTTCCGCTAATAATATTATGTCATTTTAAAATTTTATATACAAGTATATATTCAATATAATTAATATTTTTTCAATATTAAAAAATATAATTATCTTTCTATAGAAAATATAATTTTAATATTTTTTAATTTTATTATTGTATAATATTTATTATTTTGCTATATTAATTATAATAAATATGAATTCAAATTTATTATTTTATATATATGAATGAGTGGGTGCGGACGGAAACATTCAAACCATCACAGACAGAAACGAAAATTTAAATTTCACACTCGATAAAAATATATTAAAATGTTCTCCGACTTCTCAGATACAAGATTGGAGGAGGCAAACTCCGCTCTTGCATTAACCCATTGCCATGTCTATGATTACTTAGAAAGCAGTTGAGTTTTAAACTTTTAATTAATTAGTTACTATTAATTTTATTACTTTCTAAAAGTACAAATAGGTATGAGTCAGATTCACGTTATGAGCGTGGGGACCAAGCACATCATCTTTCTAAATTCTAATAAATTAATAATGCATCTGAAAGCGTTTGCCTAAACATAGATTTGATTGAGACCATTTGTGTGGCTATTAGAAGCTGAATTAGGATACTCAGTTAAAAATCAGATTCAGGGGTTTATAAGGTACATTAAAAAATTAATATATATATATATATATATATTTTAATATTACTAAAATTAAATCATTAATAATTAAAAATTAATATATTTTAATATTATAAAAATTAAATCATCAATAATTAATTCAAAGATATGTTATTTACATATTAAAATTCTTAATTTAATTTTTTTAATATATACTATAGTAAATTATGTGTAAATAAATTAAAAAAATTATTAATCAAAAAATTGATAATACCGATATACATCCTATTTTTGATTTTATCTTAGAAAAAGTATTATAGTGTCTCATTTTACTGTAAATTTTGCTAAGAAGTTGTGATACTTCAAAATTGAGGAGTAACCACGTAGAATTGGATAACGATACTCTAAGATGCTTCGAATTCGTATCTTAGAAACATCTGAATTATTTTAATTTTTAAAATATATTTTATCAAAGACTTTCAAGATACTTTATAAATATACATAAACGGGTATCTTAAGAAAAATCAAAACAATAAAAAAAAAAAAAAAAGGCAAAATTGTGAGATATCAATTCAATGTACATGATCTAATTCAAGTTACTTTGGATTTCTTGAATTGAAAAAATTGTCTTTTAATAAAATCAAACTTAAAAATCGTGTTTTTCATGAATAATAATATTGATGTAAAAAAGACAATTTTAAATATTTTTGAATTGTTGATTATTGTATAAAATGAAAACTTATTTTTAGTTTTTTTAAAGATATTTTTGTTGGTATTCTAATATATGAATTAAAATTAAAATATATTATGAAAAGTTTGATTATTATAGTTATATATTAATGAAAAATGATCAATAACTCTTTTTATTTATAAGTATTTTATATATTCGGACTTAATAGATATTTTTCCTAGACAT
>JBBPBQ010000003.1:43999407-44015961 GCA_037974755.1 Cicer yamashitae
AAAAAAAAAAAGCTACACATCAGTGTGTTCATTTTGTTCTTTTCAAATGAAAAAAAAATCGAGGAAAAGAAAAAAATAATAATGAAAGATATGTTAATGGCCATTTTATAACTCTAAGATATTTTTCTAGATAATTTGAACTTCGTTCTATATTCGTTCTATGAAGTTATAATCATGATGATATTCAGAGTTCAAACATTAATTAATTCAGCAAGAAAGTGTGGCCACTACAACATTAATTAAGGAAGCTTATTGAACCATAAATTTTGACCCAACCTAACTCGGTTAAATAATGTGGAATATTTGGTCAGCTAGAAACGACATTCCATGGGAGAATCTGAGACCGTATGCAAGAGAGGTACAAACGAGAGATTATGAGCTACAAAGTTGTGATTAGGGACACAACATAGACAATCCTTATGATGTGTTGTGTGCTATCAAGGTGGTGCAAAATAGTTATCTTCAACAAGTGGAGTTAGAGACTGATGCAAAGGTTGTGATAGAAGACAAACATTTCATAATTTGGCACATGACTTAGTTAGAATATCTTGTCTTCTTTAAACAATTGCATAGTGTCTCATGTGAGTAGAGAGGTGAATAAAGTAGCACATGACTTAGTTAGAATAGTTATCTCTTGACCAAATTTTTATGTTATTCCGGATTGTATTCACAACTTGATTATCAATGAAATGGAATGAACTTTTTACTAAAATATTCATTCATAAAACTAATAGATAATGCTAATTTTCATAAATAAATAATAATAGCAAATCATAAAGCATTAAATAGAAAAATCAATTCAACCCAAATGAGTTAGAGTTCTCCAACGTTCAACAAGTTGAATTCTTCGATATGCTAACCAAAATTCGCTCAAATAAAATTATTGAGTAATGCTGTAAAAAAAATTGGTTCAACAAACAAAATTAAATTAAAAAATTAGAAAATTAAAATTACAATTGGTTCAACAAAGTCACGATCACCGTGAGGACCGTAAAGCAGTGGCAAGATCAAAATTCGAAGTGTAACGATGACTCAAACAGCGTTTTCAGTTTCACCACCAAACCATTGGCACCCAACAAATCAATCAAACCCAAATACTTTCACCACTTTACGAACCCCAATCCAATTCCTCCGTTTCCCCAATACAAACAATCAAAACGACAAAAAAAACCTCCAAACCCTGCGTTTCACTTTAAACCCATCCTCACACACCACACAACCAGTCGTCGTCGTAGGGTCCGTCAATGCCGACATCTACATCGACATCGACCGACTCCCTAAAGAAGGCGAAACCGTTTCCGCAAAAAGCGGCCAAACTCTAGCCGGCGGGAAAGGTGCTAATCAAGCTTGCTGCGGTGCTAAGCTGTCGCATCCGACTTATTTTGTCGGTCAGATTGGGAGTGATGCTCATGGAAACCTCGTTGCTGATGCTCTCCGTGACGGCGGTGTTCGGCTCGATTATCTGGCCGTTGTTCCATCTGCTCCGACAGGTCATGCTGTTGTTATGCTTCAGTCTGGTGGACAGAATTCCATTGTTATTGTTGGTGGTGCTAATATGAGTTTTTGGCCTCAGAATTTGCCACGTCAGCATTTGGAGCTTGTTTCGAATGCTGGCATTGTTTTGTTGCAGAGGGAGATCCCTGATTTTGTTAACGTTCAAGTGGCAAAGGTTTGTACTTTGCATCTATGAAACACATATGGACACTGGACATGACACTAACTCTTCGGCACCGATAATAATTTGAGAATTAATTGAATATAATCAAGGCATTAATGTCGGGCATAAATATACCTTTTTTTTTTTTGTTGAAAATTGTAATAGCTAGTTTTGACATGGAATTGTGTGTTTGAGTGAGTCTTGGAAAAGTTATTTTGAATAGAATTGATTTTGGAGATATGATTATTTTTCGATTGAGTTTGAAGTGATTTATTAGAGGTTTCTTCAAAAATAATTTAGCTCGAGTCTAAGTTTGGAGGAGGCAAAATTGATTGAAATATATAATTGATTTTGACATGTTTGAGTGTAATCGAATAAAAGTATAAAATTTATTTTGCCTCTTAGAATTGAAGTTGGGATTTGAATGTTTGCCTCTCAGAATTGATCTTTAACCTCAAATATAAATCACTTTCCATGGAATTTTCTCCGAAATTTTAATCAAGATCAGTTCATTTACTATCAATTTTCACCTTGTTGTATGTCTTAGTATGACAGTAGTAAAAGACGTGTATTTTTATACTAAAAAAATCATGTTTGGCAGAAGTAAAATTAGTTTTGATACTTTCAAATGAAGAGCCTCGTCTACTATGCATTTTGTACTTGTGAACATATGATATGTTTCATGTGAATTATATGTTCCATCCATGAAATTATTAATTAGTCAAAATGTACTATGCTCTTGTCTTGTGCATATACAGGCTGCAAGGAATGCTGGTGTTCCAGTAATATTTGATGCTGGGGGAATGGATGCACCAATTCCACAAGAATTACTGGATTATGTTGATATTTTTAGTCCTAATGAAAGTGAACTTAGCCGCCTTACGGGAATGTCGACCGAAAGTTTTGAAGAGATTACACAAGCTGCTGCAAAATGCCATAAATTGGTGAGTTCAAATAGTACCTTAGGGATAACATTGAAATGCTTTGCACATTGCTCTACTTGAATGCTACATCTATTGCCTAAGGATATCTTAAGAAGAACACTCAATTTTCAAATATTTTTAATCCTTGCCATGTTCATTGTTAACATGCATGCATGTAACACATCAGAAGTGTCACACGTCTTGTTATCTGGGTTTCACTACCTATCTTTGGTAGCCCTACTCCCTTCCCAACCAAAGTTTTGAACTTTCTTTTATGTTGAGAGAAATAGAGCAGTTTAGCCATCCTGCTCGCGAAAAAAAAGTGGGAGAAGGATTGTAATTTTGAATTTTTGGTCTTTTTCCTTCAATCCAATTAAATGCACCATAAAAGGAAAAGGTCATTGGTGACCAGTGGTTTTAAATAGCAGCTATAGTGCTAATGCTATAGGGTAGCGGAATTTAAACAAAATCACTAATGTTCCATGATACACTTTTTAGTACAAAAGGTTCTCAAATAGTGGCGTTATAGCACTATCGTGTAGCGAAATTTGAACAAACTACTATTTTCTGTGATCCGCGATCGACAACACTGCGAGTGACAAATAAACTGTTGAATTTGCCAAAGTACCACCTGAAGGGTTGGATCCATTGTGGATCTATCGTAGACATCCTCGTCTTGCATTTGCAAGAGATTGATTCCACAACTCAAATTGGTAACCTCCAATTACATGGCGGTAACACCAATTATTGCACAACATTCCCCTTCAAACTATTGATTTGAATTTTCTATTTGCTGATTATGCCATTGATTTGACATTGTCTCTTCAGATGTCTTGTTTGATTCCTGAAGGCTGATAGATGAATGTGTCTTTTGTCTCTCTGACATTGCATTATAAGAGTCTCTCAGTGGTTCCATCTCTGGTGTTTGTTTTTTCATCTTAAATTTCTGAAATGTTAGGGAGTTAAGCAAGTTCTTGTTAAACTTGGAGCCAAAGGATCTGCCCTGTTCATAGAAGGAGAAGAACCAATTCAGCAACCTGCCATCTTTGCTAAAACAGTCGTTGATACAACTGGTGCTGGCGATACTTTTACTGCTGCTTTTGCTGTAGCCTTAGTAGAGGGCAAGTCTAAAAAGGAATGCCTCAGATTTGCAGGTACGTATGGCAACATGTAGTTTGCTGGGTTTTTTTTTGGGAATTAACTATTCTGTGAAAATTTTACCACAACAGCTGCTGCAGCATCTCTTTGTGTTCAAGTCAAGGGAGCCATTCCCAGCATGCCAGATAGGAAATCTGTTCTCGAACTTCTTAATCATCATTGAAGATACTTGCAAAAGGTCAATTTCTGCTTAAATGCTTTTATTTGTTTTGTTCTTGGGGTTTACCCTTTTGATCTTATTTAGTCAAGAATTTTAGTTTTGATTTTGTTTACCCTTTTGATCCTGGTGTCAGTATCTTTACATGCTATTCGTCTGTTGTTTTCCCTGCTATTTTGAATCAATTTGTTACGTTCATGCCTATAAGTAAATGTTCTATGCCATTCCATTTCCTGCATGATTCAATTACATAATTCTTATTGGATATTTTTATTATAGTTCATATTAAATTTCACTAGATGCACTCCTGGTACAGTTGTGGTGTGCATATATTAAAATGGTTTTTTACCTTATTGATCATGGTTTGTGTTTTTTACTTTTTAGTTGTTTCAATAGACACAGAAAATGTGCTGCTATTGCTTAAATATGAATTCTCTTTAGCAAGAGGTGCGAAACCATGAAGATTTTGAAATGCAAAATTGCTTTCCTATGACTGATAAAACTATAACTTTTGATTTAGAGTCCACAATACCTGAGTAGCAGGAACAGAATAACTGCATGGCAGAGAGAAGCCCTGGTAAATGACAAGGAAAACAACTTTTCTGAAGAAGTATTTTTATGAGAAAGGCACTTCTTGTTGTAATTCGTCGGTCATTTCAATAAGACAAGGTTCATTTGGAGGGTTAACCTAATAGGCATCGTCCTGCATTGGAAGGTCAGCCCTTAGATATATTGTACAAAAAAAACGGAAGGTTCAGATTTGATTTTGGAAACACTTGGATGATTACTTGTAAAACCTCTTCCTTGTCTAAATTTCTTTCTGTCTTCGTTACTAAGTTTTGTATTTGGCTCTTGCACTATGAGTATAATTTCAGTTAATCATTTGTATAAACCACCAAGTTTTGAATGTCAATTATGATATGAGATAATATTTCTTCAATATAATCCGTTGATTCAAGGAGTATTCATCAACTGTGATGTGTACATTCAAACTTTTGGTACAAAATTGAAATGGATTCCAAATTTGAAGAACCTTGGCACCAATTTCTGTGGCAAAGTAATTAAAATTACCCAAGAAAGGTACTCAAAATTTCATCTTGCTAAGTTTTAAAAATACTTATTCCATTTTTTTAATTAAGAGGAGGCAAGATGTAAAAGTAACCAAATAAAAGCCGTCTAAGTAATTGCCAGGGGAAAAATTTTTTCCGCCTCAAAATCATTTCAAAATATGAGAATAATAATAATGCAATAACAATGTAAAATAATTTTATAGTGTCATTTTATCATAACTTGTTTTGACATATGATTGTTAGATAATCGTCGTTGATTTAAAAACAATACAATACGAAGTGACATGGTGAATGATTAGGATTAGACAATAGTATAAAGTTATTTTATATTGTTAGTGTACTACTTTTACACTTGTAAAATATTACATGTTTTTAGTGTTTGAATTGTACTTTTCACAAAACACCTTTGAGTATACTTTCAAATAATGTCAATTGTCTTAAGATGGTTAAAAAAATGAGTTTTACTATATCTCATATCTTTAGAGAAAATAATTAATGTGTGGACACAATTGATAATTTGGGATCTTACATTGTTAACCGTAATTGATGGTATATTTTTCCTTTTTTTTTAATAAATATAAAGTAGGTCTTTTTGAATATAGATTTTGTTGATGTCTATAAACGATTATTGCATTTTTTTTCTTTCACCGTGATTTTATTCCTCTGGATTTTCCTAAGGTTTTTAATGAAGCAATAGTTTATATCGCTAAACATTGTTTTCCCAAAGCATCTTGTATTTTCTTTTTATTTTTACCTTCAATAATATTTTAGTGCTTCAAATGATAGACGATTAGTTTAGGGTGCCAACATAGTTGAAATATCAAGTCAATCATGTGATGTCTTTGCACTTTATTTTTGAAGTAAAAAAAAATGCTACCATTTGCTGGTCACAAGAATGTCACTCCTACTTGGGCTTCAATCGAGTTTTATGGAAATATATCCTTACCCGTACCTCACACTTTATTCAAACTACCTATTTTATCTTGTATTTTGTTTTAAAAAATTGTCCTACACCGATGTCTTCAATTTGTGTTCCTAAAAACTCAAAGTTTATGTATTTTAGAAAACTTAATTTAAATTTATTGAAACACTAAAGTATTTTGAAAATTTTAGGAGCCGTTTACTTTGAAAATATTTTCTGTTTTTATTTCTTAAAATGTGTGTTTATTTTACTTTAATGAAAGACTCTTGAAGTAAATCATTGTCATAAAAATATTAGTTATTCAAGATTTATTTTTGAAAATAATAAAAATAATTATTTAAACAATTTTTGAAAATATAGACAATTATTAATTTAAAAATATTATCTTGTAATTAACGAATAAAATTAACATAAATTTTAAAAAATAAAATAATACAACAAAAAATCATTAGCACCAACAAAAATATTCTACAATACAATATTAATTTTAGCAGACATATATATAAAGGTTGTGATGTGATCTGAAGAGCATGCTCTCCAACCATATAATGAATGAAACAAAGGGAAGTGGTCCACCGAATCATCACAATCAGAGCTTAAAGATCTTATTATTCAATAAGAAATAAAGATTTTTGCATGGTTGTAGTTACCCCAACTTCCAGAGATACCAAGTGACTCACAAGCACAACTGCACTAAGGAGATCATAATGTGCCAATTGATTGAAAATTTGAAGGCAACTAACTCCAAATATGGACAATCATCTTAATTGGTTTATAATAGATTATGTTTTAATTCAATCTCAATCATGGAATTTCAGGTAGATTATGTTTTAATTCAATCTCAATCATGGAATTTTAGGGCGTGATTGTGAGTTTTCGAAATGAGAGTTTTGAAGAATTAAATCTATATTTTGATATATTCTTAATATTTAAAAAAATTAAATCAACAACATTATATTATATGTTCATTTTATGGTATTTTTTTTAATATATATATATATATATATATATATATATATATATATATATATATATCACTTAATCATTTAAAGTCTTTCTTTCTAAAATTCTCTGAAAATCTATTGTAAACAAACCCTTAGAGTCGGTTTGGTTCAACCAAGTGGAGGAAAGAAATTTTAATGAGAAGAAGAAATTCACGGAAGAAGTTTTAATTATATATATATTTGATTCAAAAGAGAAGGGGTGCGAAATTTTAATTATATATATTTTTGTTTACAAAGGGAGGGAAACTAAACTAATTAATCTTTTTACCTTTATAATCTCACAACAAGTTTCTTTTGAAATTTAATAGAGTTAGACACAATTATAACATTCTACAATAACAAGAATATTCAAGAAGACGTATTTTTAAGATTCGACTGAGAAAGTTGACAGAGAGAAAATGATGAGAGGTGAACTACTCCAATTGTCGTCTACGTTTTAGGATGAAGATTTCATAGTTAGGTTAACCGTCTAATGAGATAAATTATATAGCTAAATGACTAGGGTAGAGACCTCTTAATGGACTTAATATAATGGTTCAATGTATCACGTTCCATTCAACAACAAAAACCTAAAACATAATTTAATGTTTAATATTAATTAATCATAACTAATAAATAATAATAATAATTATTATAAATTGATGGTCGTCAATTTATAATTTATAATTTATTAATTAAATAATTAATTTAGCACTTCATGATGTTTATAGTTATTTCTGGGGCAAATCAAACTATCTATACAATAAAAAATTTCTCATCCTTGATGATCCATCTAGCCAAATAAAATATTTATAAAATAAAACCTTCCATAAATTTATAAAATTATGTCTTAATATTAAATTTGTTTTGTGATTGAATTTTAATTTTTTTTAATCTCAATTTAATTGAAAATAATAGAAATTTAATTATTATGTTTTATGTGGATGGATCCCTACAGGGACCATGGGAATCGGCAGAGATGAGGCATAGTTAAAAAATTCTTCGAAGCAACAAGGAGTACTTCAACTGTTACTCGAGATGGGGTTAAATAGAGTTCAATTTTTTCTCAAAGTATTTTGCAAATACTTTAATTTTTGGAAAGAGTATAAGCAAACTATTTGTATCGGACGATTTTAGTGCAAAAAATGGGCTGTAATTGCAATCACACAATTATGACGAGACAATCTAGAAATAAAAAAAATTGGTTTGGTTGATTTAATAAATGGCTTAATGATTCAATCAAATGTAGTAAACTTAGAATTTGTGCATAATAGATTGCAACAATGATAGAAAAACCATATCCATGGAAAGTTCAATTTAAACACAGTTTATGATTGTTGATATCTTTCAAAAAGAGTATGTATTGATAACAATCAAAATCATGAAAAAGTTCAAAATAGTAAAACAATATGATCCCCTCTAAACACCAAGATTGAAATATAATAAACAAATTCACTAAAGGAAAAAGATTTAGAGAAAGAAAAAATCAGACGACAATTTTTATATTTTTTTCTCTACGTCGTCCTTGCACGTGGAGTACATCTAGTCTCCATTCAAATGAATAACAATTTCTCCCTTTATCTATATTGAACATTTACAAGATCGATTGACAAATATTTATAAAACTTGTACACCAACTCATTCTTCTTTAAATGTTCAAAAATTAGATTTCTTGAATACCCTTTTCAAGAACCAATATGAACCATTTTCTTCAAGATCAAAAAAACCACTTCAAGCTTGCAAGATACAAACCCCTAGAATAAATAACACTATAATTAAAAAGATATCACTTTTCAAACCTTCAACATGCATCCAATAGATATACCATCAATCGCTTGCGTCGGGAACAATAACCCCAAACAAATGATATCTCACCTTTGTTGTTTCTAACTCAATCACACGAGAATCGAATAAAAAAAAATGTTTAACCTTGATTATGATCTTGAATGAATGAAAGTTGATGAATAAATGAAAGTTTTCAACATTTAAATAATGGAACAAGTCAGTATTTAAAGAACATAAGTTGGTTAGTGAAAGTATACTGCATCATAACTGAAATAACTGATTTGTAACTGAAAAAACTTAATTTTATAGATCATGTCAATCGATTCACAAATATATAAATCGATTCATAATATAATTACAATTCTTAACTATGTGAATCGATTCACTTAGTTGTAAGTCGACTTATCAAACTTCCTGGAATTGGATAAGTCGATTCACATATTTGATGAATCGATTCACCTTTCCTAAACATCATGGAATGGTGTTAGGACTTTTTTCAATCGATTTACAACATGTGAGTTGATTTATGAAGTTAAAAACCACTTAGAAAATGTTATTGATGCACTGCATGATGTTCCAACATGTTCCTAAAATGCATATAATGTAATGCATGATAAAATAAAAGATTTTAAAAGATTTTTATGATTCAAGAACATTCAAGGATATTGAGAATTGAAGAATCAACAAAGGCACACAAAACATCTAAATAAACTTAGTTTTGACGTCCATCAAAACAATAAGTCTATTTCAGGGTAACTTGCATTTACATCTGCTCTCGTTCACCTCATTGATATCCCTACCTAAATTCTAGTTTAGCATTATTTGTTTATATATTTTTTGCATTGTTAATCTAATATTGTATCAAGAAACAAGATGAAACTATTTTACTGAATAATTCCTCATATATTGAAAAGAAAAATAGAAAAGATTACTTTACAATATAGCATCTCAACTTCTTTATATACAATGGGAGATAAGAGATATGAAGTTGTGTAACAACCATAATTGAAATAACCGAATTAACTAACTAATAACAACCTAAGACAAGTATCCTATGAGCCATTACAAGCAAGCTCACAGTTAGCTTGACTGACAAGAAACTATCAAGATGACAGTGAGGCTGACAGGCTGGTTGGCTGACTGGCATACTAGTGATAGCTGGCTGGCCAGTGAACAAGCTGACTAACTGGCAGATTAGTGAAAGCTGACTGTCTGGTAGATTAGTGGACAAACAAGTTGACTGGCTGATTGGTGGAGAAAGTTGGCTGGCAGGCTGACTGATGCATAAACGGGTTGACTAACTGGCTGGTGACGCTAAAGTTGGCTGATGGCAGAAAAGAAAACAAACCAAGTAGAATGTATTAGTTATCTAATATCTTGAACTCGATTATTGGCGTAAAATGTGAGATTTTTAATCACCAACAATTAACCATGGTAATGCTCACCTTCCACCTCATCTTGCTTCTCGTGTTGTGGGTGAGAGGGATAAGCAACATTCTTCATGTTATTCTACTGATAATGGTGACAACACCTAATTATAGTATTGAGGAGGAGTGAGCAAAGGATAAGAGAGAGTAGGCTTGTGGAAAGTGAACAATGGTAAGAGAGAAATAGGTTAGTTGTCGATGTGTAGAAGGAGAAGTTAGAGTAAAAAGCTCAAATGTGTTAGATGATGTATCAAAAGACTTGTAGACTTATAAACTTTAACCCAAATATGAATATATTGTAGACCACATATCATTGTTTAATTTACCTAAGATTTGTGAACTCATTTTGATCAACTGATTTTAAACTAGACTCCATACGTCTCTAATTTATGGTCTATTACATTTTTTATTTTTATTCAATTTTTTTGTTGTTTTAAAAAACCATCACAAATTAAACATGTTTTTTCCTTTACATCTTTACAAAAACAAAAACAAAAAAATTAAATAAATTTTACTTTTATTAAACAAATTAAGAGTAAAAAAGTCTTCAATTATTATTAATTTCATGAGTCTATACTTATTATATTTATTGTTTATTAACGCACAAAATTTAAAAGATTAAAGATAGAAGTAGTGGTTCATATTGAACCACCTATTAAAGTGGGTAACAATAGAAGTAGCATTAATAAACCTACTTTTTTATTTTTGAAAGGTTAATGAAAAAGACATCAAGTACTCTTTAATTTTTTATTTCCTAACCAAAGTGAGTGAGGTAGAATTATTTTATTAGTTTAACCTTTCTCTCTCTTTGAGAATGTGTTAAAATTTTGACCAAAAAAGAAAGAATGTGTTAAAAATATGCATAAATTTAGTTCTATGACCTCAAGCCCATAGTTTACTGCAACATGTTTACTTGTGGAATCATTCCTAAACTTATTCTGCTAAGAAAATATTCCTTTTAACCATCTGTCTTTTCATTAGGTCATGGAAGACTTGTTTACTATTATGTTGATGTAAACATTTTTCTCAAATTGAGATAACGACAAACATTTTATGTTGTGGGTTGATGAACCTGGACCCACTAAAGCAATAAAATAACAAAATCTCAAATTTTAATTATTTTGAAGATATATTTATAATATTATAAAAAATTATTTCATAAAAAGTAAGTTTAAAATTCAATTTTAAAATTAATATTTTTCTTACTTTTATCTTGAGTTTTTTATATTTAAAAAATTCATATTAAATTCACCATTAGTCAAAAAAAATTTAAATTTATCTTGAGTTCTTTTTTTAATATTCTAAATATGTTTGTGAAAAACTATTCAAAGTTATTTATTTTAGGAGGGATTAAAAAATTTTGTTGCATAATTATGTAGGGATTAATCGCTATAATGTTTTTACAATAAGTAAAATTGAAAAATTGAAATTTTATAGGAATTAAAAATATATCTAATCCTCTTTTTATAGACAAAATATTAGTAAATATTTGACTCCTTCTATCCTTAAATCAATTCAACTACTTAATCCCTCATATAATTAACTTTTTATTTTCGATTAAATTTTAATTGACCTTAATGATACTAGTAAATCAACTCCAAGGGATTGGTCCTAGTAGTAAAAGGACACTGAGATTTTCATGCTGTGACTTACAAGTTTGACTTGTGAGTTTGAGTGCCACTTATTCTTTTAGATGGAATTAAATACAAATTCTTTGGTGACAGCTTCTCTCTAAACTCTAAGAGTATGTTTATTTCGAAGTTATAAAGTTTATTCCTGAAAATAAGAAGCCGAAATAAATATTCCATGTTTGTTATAAAAATAAAAATTTATTCTAAGTAACAAATTATACCTAAGAGTTTTTTTTTAATCATGATGGCATGATTTTTATTCACAAGTAATGAAGGTGGGAAACTTTTATTCTCATGATAATGCAATCAGTTGTACGTGATGTTTACCCACACACACATCATAACTTCCAATTTGTATGCATTTTATTAATTAATTAGATAAAATAAACAATCCATTTATATATTTATTCACAGGAAACTATTTTGTAAGCCAAACACTTTTCTTAAACTTTCCTTGAAAAAAAATTCCACCATTATATGTTTACACTTTTTAAACTTTTTCTCGAAAAAATATTCTACCATTATATTCTTAGGAAAGCTAATCCTAAATAGATTTTAAAACGATGAAACAAATTTAAAGATTTTTTATAACATGAATTAAGAAATCATCCGTCACCCAAATTTTTTTCACCCAAAATAATATTCTAGTAATCCTGTTTTTTTTTACAGAATACAGGTAATCCAATAAAACAGTGAAATATTGATCGAAAATTATTATTAATTACTATGTATTGAAAGCATTTTTTTTACACATACATTTCATTATATCTATATCGTATTATAATATTACTTTTTATAATATTTAGATAAATATCTAGATGGTTAAATATGATTCATTAGTATAAAATTATTTTATACTTTAATGTATAATAATTAAATTTTTATCATAATATACTCATCACTTTTCAAACATATTGAGTGGAGAAAATCAAATTTTAGTATCTAGGATGGTATGAATTTTCAAGGGATAAATTTTCAATACTAACCTACAAAGATTTAACAAAAATTGGATAGCTATAAATTTTGTTTGATTGTTTTTGTAGATATGTTTTAAATCATCAATTAACCATAGAAAAAATGCTCCAAATATTTGAAAGGCAACCTTCATGTTTGAAAGAAAGGTGTTTTAAAGGTTTGATTACCTAAGTAAAATAAAATAAGTAAGTTATCAAATAATATAAATTTTGTTGTCATTATTTTATAAACTTTACACAAAAATTTGCCTATTAATTATTATTTCGTTGATGAAATATTTTAAGTATACTCAATTTGTGTTTCAGTTGTTTTCAACATGAATTAAAATGTCTCTTATGTAAAATAAGTGCATTATATATTTTAAGTAATGATTACTGAATTAAGTGTGTTTAATACGTCAATTCTAAGTGTTTGGATGCATTTGCTTCAACAATTTGTTCTAGTAGTTTTGAGTTATTGATTTTTTTTCTAACATGCTATTACGTGTCTGTAATATTTATGTTTCCTTTGTCACTTTATTTGGATTCGTTTTATACTTTTAGCATTATGGCCCGTATTGTTAACATTTTAGTGCTATGATTTATTTTTATGAGCAAATGGTGCCATGTGTATGTTTTATGATTTTGTTGATTCTATAATTCTTTTTTATGTTTTATGCGTTGTGATTTATTTTTGCATAATTTGAGTTTTTTTCTATTTGTTTTGTATGCGAATAATTCGATACTGCTATTTTTGTAGTTTTGTTTTCCTTTTGATAATATCAAAAGAGGAGAAAGAAGTGCAAAATTTATATCAAAGTCTTAAGTTTGAAGTAATACATTCACACTAACGACACAAATTCAGGTGAAACATTCTTATTGCCAATTTTCCTTTCCAATTAATTGAGAAGTTCATCAACAAAGTCTTCAAAAAGTCTTGCAAGTTTTTCCATCATCTAAAAGGAGATAGAGATAGTAAATTGTAAGACTCTCTTAGATATTAGACTTAGGCCCTGTTTTGTAAAATTAAGTTATAAGCTAATTGATAGTTGAAAAACTTGCTGATAGTTGATAACTGATGACTTATAGCTGAAAAGATAATTAATTGAAATTAAAGTATTTGATAAATTTAGAACAATATAAAATGACATAAAAGAACATAATTATTTAATTTAAAATAACAAAAAATGTGACATTTTTATCCAATCTCTCCTAGGTATTGTTTTACTCAATTTTCCTTTTTTTAATCAATTTTCCTACTTTACTTTTTTTTTTCTTCTTCTCCATATTCTCATATATGCAATAACATCATTCTTCATATCTAACATGTCTAAAAATGAAAAATTAGAATAAAAAATGAATTTAACTTTATCACAATGATAAATTAGAAGATGAAGAAATAATAATAATAAATATGACAATGCATACCTTAATTAATTTCTGGTAAGATGAATAAAATGAAAATTTATTTATTTTTGAGTTATTTTGGCAAGGAATTAAAGAAACTGAATACATCTCTGTTCACCGAGAAGAAGATATACGTGAAGCTATGAACTAGTTGGTGAGAGAGTGGTGAGTGAGTAGGATAGTTATTTTGTATTACATAAGGATAAAAAAAAATAATAAGGTTATAAATGGAAGAAAATGTAAAAAACTTTAAGCTCAAACGCTACTTGAGGTCCCGAACTCACTCCAGGTGTTTCAGGTCTTGTGAATAGATTCACTGGTCTTGTGAATTGATTGTCTAACTTCTAGGAGGTTTTGTGATTCGATTCACACACGTTTGAATTGATTCACTCTGCTTCAAGATGAAAATCTTGATTAAAAGACTCGGGTGAATCGATTCACATAGTTAGTTTTTGACAATTTTTAACAATTTTTTACAGTTATAAAGTAGTTATTTCAGTTATGATGCATTGTATTTTGGCCAACCAACTCATATCTCTTTATATATTTATCTAAACCTTCATTTGCATCAAGAATACTTCCGTCCATTCCAAAAGTTTCATGCATTCAATATCATAATCTAGATTTTGAACACTCTTTATGATTCAAGTCGGGTTTGCGATAGAAACTTTGTGTGAGAAACAACATTAGAAGGGTTATCTTTTGTTGGAGTGATTATTCCAAATGCAATCGATTGAGGGGATACCGATTGGCAATGCGTTGAAGGTTTGAACAGAGGATATCTTCTAGTTCTAGAGATGTATTTTCTCTAGGTTCTATCTTACGAGAAATTAAGGGGTGTCTTTTTCTTGAAGATATGAATTTAGATTTCTATGGAAGATTGTTCCAAGATTTCTAGTTTAAGAGCATTTAGGGAAGAAGAAGTTGGGGAACGTGTTGTATCAATTGTCGACTGATCTTGTAAAAGTTCAAATTAAATATAAAGGAAGAAACTCTCATTCTTTGAATAAAGACTGTATGTACTCTACATACAAGGATGAAGTTGAGGAACCGATATAAATCGCTATGTGTTTCTTGACTCATTTAATTTCTACAATTTCGTTCTTTATTGATTTTGATATATTGGACTTTGGAGGTATAAAAATTATGTTTTTTTTTTGTTTAGATTGATGGAAAGATTTAGAATATTGAAAATTCTGTTTTTGAATCAATTTCGTGTTTTGTATTCTTGAGTAAAATTTTATTATGAATCATGGTAAACTTTTTTTATGTGACTCTTAATTGGAATTTTTATTTTTCTTATGTTTCTATCACTGTGCAATTATTAAATGGTTTTAGCACTCTTCATAAATTTGATTGAATAACAAGACTTTAAAAATCATTCAATCAAATCATCTTTTTTGTGTAAACTTGTCGTATTTAAAATTTGTTTTCAATACGATATTGTACGCAAGTCAATCACATTAAAATCATTGTTCTGCTGCATGATTAATTAAACTCTGAAAAATTAAATTCTTGTTCAATGGTCAACATCTTTTTATATATTTAATAACATGCTATAGAACTAATTTACTTCATTTTTTTTATGATAGATAATATACTATGGAACATATTAGTATTATAAAATTAATTGTTAGATTGAAATTTGGTATAATATAGATTATATTTATAAAGTTCGACATTAGTTTTAAACCATTTTATATCTAAATGAGATACATCAAAGCAAAATTGTTTAATAAAAATTAATTAGATGTAAATTTTATAGTATATTAATGATATATCATTTAATTTAAGATTAATATAAAATTTTATAAGTATTATACATGTGATAATAACTTTCAATCCAACAATAAATTTTGTAATAAAGATATGTTATAAGTAATTATCAACTATGTCATAATATTGACACCACAATATCAACGGATCACACCCATTTTAATTTTTTTTTACCCCTCAATTCCTAGGAGAATAAAACCCGAATATCCAAAGTTCGTTCAGAAATATTTCAGTCAAAATTCAAATTCAGGTTTTTCAGAATAGTGTCTTAAGCACATATGTATATCAATATTTAGGGTTTGTTTCATTCACATCCCAAAAACTCTATTTTAATATTTTAAAATTTAAAAACTAAAAAACTTGTTTGGATTTCTTGTTTTTAAAAACTGTTTTGTAAAACTATTTTTAATATTATACTTTTTAAAACTAAAAAAGCAAAACAAATAAATGATGTTTTACTTTTCATTTTTCAGTTTTTTTAATTCTCTAGTCAAAAACTGTTTTAAAAATTAGAGTTGTCAAATAGATTTTTTTAAAATTTTCTTTTTAAAAACAATTTTCTAAAATTTATTTATAAAATAGTTTTTAAAAACTAAAAAGTAAAACACAATCAAAAAACTCTTAATTTCTTTATTACTCATTCGATTCTTATTTATAAGCAAAAATGCAGACACATTTAATCTAAAATATAGATCAAATATATCA
>JBBPBQ010000003.1:44016418-44026573 GCA_037974755.1 Cicer yamashitae
TTATCGATCAATAACAAATCTATATAAAATTGGTATATATATATATATATATCAAAGTCTAATATTTTGAAGAGTTCAACAATTACTTTTTTTTTGAAAATTAATAATTTAATTATTATGATTAATAGACAATATAAAATATCTTTAAAGTTGATGCATACTCATTTGAAACTCAGTTGTAAACAAAATTAACTAACTACATACATATCAAGAATAATAATTAACCTCATTCAATATTAATAACAAAATTGATTTTATTTCCCAAATTACCTTTTTTCTTAATTTAAATTTATATGTGGAATTTGTTTCATCTATGGAAACTTTAAAAATAATATTATCAAATAGGATAAAAAATAATTAGATTTTGTTAATATTTTATACTTAGGAACACAAAATAAATAGTACCCATTTTTTTGACTCAAAATAAATGGTAAGTATATCACTTAATTAAATCTACAAAAGAATACATTTACATTATTCCTTTACAAAACTGTAGAATTATATTGACTCTAATTTTTTAATAAGATATAAAAAAGACAAACAAATGAATATATATAATTGGAATATTCGTACGAGCTTCTTCTCTTCTCAATTGTCTTTCTCTCCTACTCATTTGGATCTCTCTCTCTCTCTCTCTCTCTCTCTGTGAGTTCAGATCCTCTGAAGTGAAACGGTTTCTGCTTCTGCTACACCTCAACTTCTTGTTCTCGCTCCAATTTTCACCAATTTTGTGAATTTTTGCTCTGTTTGCTGAATTTTGAGCTGTAATTTTCGATCTAGGGTTTCTTTAGCTTTGTAAGTAGCTCGCAAAATTACTTGCTGTTTGATCTGTTCCTCAGCAAGAAGGAAGAAAGAAAGAAGAACAAGATGCAGAAAGATCAACTCAAGAAGGTTGTTTATTTTTTTCTTCTGATTTTAAGATTGCTCCTTTTGTGTGTAGGGTTTGTTACTGTGTTTTGAACTGACACGGAAGTGGAAGGTGTGGAAAAATGGAAAATTGGAAACTAGGGGTGTCAGAAAAAAGATAAAAAATGATTATTTATTTATTTATTTATTTATTAAATGATTATGGATAAAATGGTTAAATACTTGAGTATGATGAGGTATTTTGCTGTAAATATTGTTCTTTATGTTTACATGTTGGTCCCTGGATATGAAGTAGAGGGTTTTCTGCTTCCTACTTTATGTGATTTTAGTTTAGAGGTTCCAATTTTGATTGATCATCACTGTTGGATTGATTTAACTTCTGTGTAAATTTGTTGATTAATTGTGGGTGTTTATGGCCGGATATTGTTCAGTGGCCATTAACTTTTATGTGCATTTGATTATTTTCTTTTTCGTCTTTGTTATAAATTTTGTATAATCTTAGAGTACACTCGAGTATTCATCTATCTTTAAAAAGATTATTTGGAAGCTTTTATGATTTAATGTTGCTTGGTATGATGATTTTGAAATCATAACAGTTAAACTGTGTTGCGTTGAGCTATGTGAAACTGAAATATTAGGTTAACCTATCACACTTGTATCATATGAAGTTATGTATGGTTCCTAGTTCCTACACGTATTTTTCTTTTTCCAGTTGATTCTTGTTATTTTCTAGCTTTGATGAAGAGTTGTGTGGAACGTAGTTTCTTAACAATTTATTGATGCACAGGATATTAAAGAGGTTAAATTTTTCACTGAGTACGGGGATGCCAACAGATACAAAATTCTGGAAGTTATTGGGAAGGGTAGTTACGGAGTTGTTTGCGCAGCAATAGACACACACACTGGGGGAAAAGTTGCAATCAAGAAGATTCACGATGTTTTTGAACATATCTCTGACGCAATTAGAATCCTCAGGGAAGTCAAGTTACTAAGACTTTTAAGACACCCTGATATCGTTGAGATTAAGCGGATTATGTTGCCGCCTTCAAAGAGGGAATTTAAAGATATTTATGTAGTATTTGAGCTCATGGAGTCCGATCTCCATCAAGTCATCAAAGCCAATGATGACTTGACCCGTGAACATCAACAGTTTTTTCTTTATCAGATGCTTCGTGCGTTGAAGTTTATGCATACAGGTATTTATATTTTGATTTTTGGCGTTTATATGCATTCTTGTTTGTTACACTTATGTCATATTTCCATGAAACGTGGCACTAAATTGCTTTATATAATTTTATGTAATATTGCAGCAAATGTATATCATAGAGACCTTAAGCCGAAGAATATACTGGCAAATGCGAACTGCAAACTCAAAGTCTGTGATTTTGGACTGGCAAGAGTTGCATTCAATGATACCCCGACAACAACTTTTTGGACGGTAGTGCGGTCTATTCAATTTGAATTTCTAATAGAGAATGTGGAATTTATGACTGTTTTTGAAGTTGTTGAGGTTTTTCAAGCTTTCTTTTTGCTGCATATTGCAGGATTATGTTGCTACAAGATGGTATAGAGCCCCTGAACTATGCGGCTCTTTCTTTTCTAAGGTATAGTTTGGCTAAAATGTATGTATTTAATTCATCGATGGTGTCTTAAGGTTATCGTTCCTTACATTATTATCAACGAGGTCATCTATTCTTAGCTTTTGCAACAAGCTATTTTATTGACTTTATTACTGATACAAGTTTGAATAAATAATAATAATTTTCTGTATATTGTCATCACATATCATATTAATTGGCTTTGTTAACTGGTTTGTTTTTGACTAATTGTTCTCATAATTGGGTGAATCCCCAAAAAATGTAATTTGAAATTCTAACCACATTTTAAGTTGAGTGTAAGGTAGAGCAATGAGTTTTGAGTTTCATGTTCATTTTGGATGTTCGGCATGAAAAAGCTGAGTAATTGTCGATGAAGGGAAATTTAATAAAATCTTTCCAAAAACTATTTTGAGGGCCTGAGTCATTACACTAGTAGGATGGCATATGGAGGAAATTTGGTGTATTTTATGTCAGCAATATGGTATATTTTCTGTTGATAATTATATCTTTCGACTTTTTTACGAGGTAAATTATGCTTATCACGTAAGGAGAACTAGAAAATGTGTTTGCCTAACTTGTCAAAATATTGCACTTATTTCTGTATGAAATGCTTTCTGTGTGTTTAATAGTAAAGAGTAATGCCTAGATTATAATAATTCTTGTTCAGGGAGGACTATTGATCTCTCCTGGAAGTTGAATTTATCTGTCCTTCAGGTAACTGTGTCAGTTCGTCTGTTTCCATGAAGTGGTTTGGTTGGAATGTGTAATTTCTCTTCTTCTTTAATATTCTGATTTTGTTTGCGCTTTTGTGCAGTACACACCAGCGATTGATATATGGAGCATTGGATGCATTTTTGCCGAAGTTCTTACAGGAAAACCATTGTTTCCTGGTAAAAGTGTGGTGCATCAATTAGATTTGATTACTGATCTTCTTGGGACACCATCACCCGAAATTATTGCAGGAGTATGGACCACTCTTTTGCTTTTTACTTAATCTTAATCTCATGGGTTTGTTAATGTTCTTTATTCATGAAAAAACTATTTAAGTGTTTGACTGTTAATTTTATTCAAACTTTTTTGTAGGTTCGAAATGAGAAGGCAAGGAAGTACTTGATGGAGATGCGGAAGAAATTTCCCGTGCCATTTGAACGGAAATTTCCAAATGCTGATCCATCAGCACTTTGCTTATTGCAACGGCTTTTAGCATTCGATCCAAAGGAGCGACCGACAGCTCAAGAGGTATCTATTTATATCTCAAGATCTTTGTATAGGAATTTATTTACTTTTCTTCAATATAAATCGGGAAGAAACCGCTTTGTGTTTGGTTGTTAGGCACTAGCTGATCCTTTCTTCAAAGGTTTGGCAAAAGTTGAGAGGGAACCTTCTTCTCAGCCAATTTCAAAAATGGAATTTGAGTTCGAGAGGAGGAGGGTGACAAAAGACGATATTAAAGAACTAATATATCGGGAAATACTGGAGTATCATCCTCAGCTGCTTAAAGATTACATAAATGGAACTGAAGGCACAAACTTCCTGTACCCTAGGTTAGCTTAACGACGATTGACTTTTTTACTGATGTAACATAGTTGCGCGTTTAATGTTTTAATATATGCATTGCTCATTATTTACTGAGATATTTTCCTTGCAGTGCAATAGACCAATTCAGAAAGCAATTTGCTTATCTTGAAGAGAATAATAGCAAATGTGGACCTGTGATTCCTCCAGAAAGGAAGCATGTCTCCCTTCCAAGGTAAGAAGAATGACATGCACTAACCATGGAAGATTTAGTAGTTATTGTATTAATTTCTTGGCTATATCGTTTTCGTTTGTATGTTGAGTAAGCACCAACATAGACATGGACACCATACATGATATTAACACTGACATGTAGACACTAAAAATAATTTAAAAAATGGAAATGGTTGAGTGTAACTATATATGTCAGTATGGTGTTAGTGTCAGACACCGGATACACTTTCAATCCAAGGTGTCGGTGCTGCATTTGGTTGCTCTTTTCAACCTGATATTTTCAGATAGACATGTCATTAACCATACATTTTTTTGGTAGGTCCACGGTTCTCTCGAGCACAATTCCTCCCAGTATGCAGCCATCTTTTGCTCCATACGCAAACAAGCAAATCGCACAACAGTCATTCAAGATTTCAAGAGCAGTAGAATCAAATTCTGTAAGCCAATCAAAGGGTTCACGACCTCCTCCAAGAGCGCCACCAGGTATGAACTATATAATTAATGTGGTACTTGCCTTAACTTTCTTTCTGCGAGGGGTATAAATAAATTCATAATTAGAATTCAGAATAATTAGAACCAAGAAAGATACAGAGGAGAGGACAAGATGAACATAAAATAAACAACAAAATGATTATGAACTTGGTACTAATATGGTTACATTTCATTTTCTAATCTTCGAGTCTATCTTATTATAAACACGTATTTCTTGCCTCACTGCAGCCAAACCAGGTAGAGTTATAGGGCCAGTTCACAACGACAATGGGAGAAGCACTGAAGATAATTATGACCTGAGGATCTTCTACCAAAATAATATTCCTCAAACAATTTCTCCACACTGTTTCCAAAGGCATGCACACCCCAGTAATGCAAAAACTACACCAGAAACATACAAGGATAACTCACAAGGCAAACATCAACCCTCACCCGAGCTGTGTAGCGTGCCAGCCAGACCAGTTATCGACCTTAATACCAATCCATACTACCAGCAGGGCAAGAACGATCTCTTAAACGATCCTGTCACCGTTATTGATGCGGAATTGTTGCGGGCACAATCTCAATTTGGCGCAGCTGGTGCTGCTGCAGTAGCTGTTGCTGCTCACAGGCATTCTGCAGGCTTTCAATATGGATTGTCATAGATTGGGAGATTTCAAAGAGAGATTTGCCTTAAATACTTTGTGCCTAAGTTAGGAGGGAAGAAAGCTGATTAATTTTTAGAAGGGTTTAGTTTTTGTTTTCTACTTCTGCTTTTATGTTGTCAACCTTGTAATTATGTGTACATCATTTAATTGGTTAATAAAAAAGTTGATTGTTTCTTTCCATCTTTTGATGCATAAATTATCCAAGGTAATAAGAGAACCTTGAATTGCAAATGAATTCTATTTCCACAATAGGTGACAATAATTTGTCTTACTAAACCCAATAAAATTGGTTTTGAATTGGACTTATTTGAACTTATCTTCTGACATAACTATTTGCGAGATTGTTTGAACGAACTTATCTATAAAATAGAATTTGGATTTGTTGACTTTATTATATTTTTTATCATTGAAATAAGTCATACATCCATACTTATGTGATAAACACTTATGCTGTAAGTGCTCAATTTAGCTATTTACCCAAACATGGCCTAAATATGGACAATTTAGCTGTAAGCTGCACTATGTTTCCATAACATAACATAAAACAGCAGTATTGTTGAGTGAAAACATGTAAATTGTTTATGTTGAAATTTCATTAAGCACGATTTTTTGGGATGATAATGTCAAAGCTGCTAACTGTCCATTCTGCTAGTTGGCCAACATCACTTATATATATTTCAGTACCCAAATCAATTGATGGCCAGTGTCTCTCCACAGGTTTAGTACCTGGATCCTGCATTAAATATGTTAACAGCAAACATTGTCAACAACAAATACTAAATCCTATTTTGTATCACTATCATTAATGATCTTGCCAAAATTGATAGAGGGAATATATACTTTCAGTTGTTTGAATCATGGATGGTTTTCAAGCAAAACTCAAAGAGATGAGAACTTGCCTGATAAAAATAAAGTGATTGAGAGAGCTTTCCAACATCAAGCTCCCAAGTTCTTGGATCACCAACCCAACCTTCACCTTTCTTTGTTGGGTACCCATATTCGCCCCAAACCGGGTGCGGCAAAATTTGTAGTATCTCTTGAGGCTGCGGATTGCTATACGGATCAGATGCTGTCACTGGTTTCTCAAGATACATTGCATTGCCAGGAGCACGGTAGAGAAGGTAGGCATCATACGGGAACTTGGCTGTGTCTGTTCGGTGTACTCGGGTGCCATTCGAGAAGGTATGATAAGGAGGACATTGTTGAAGCTGGTTAGGTTTGCACAATGGTTTAATTTCTGGATTTATGATCATTTCACTATATCTTGTTACATCAGATGTAACATCCCCATTGCATGGTTCTCCATTGTTCTTCCAACAACTTCCTATGTCCATGAGGTAGAATTGGCTCTGTGGACCCCCTCCCTTCTTGATATCAAGTGTGAACTTTACCTTAAAATGTGGTGACTTTGGCACCTACAGAAAATATTTAATTCATATACATCGTCAGTGTAAATATTTTTTACATTGTCAATTAATTATAATTGTCAGAAACTTTCAAGAAAATGCTAATAAATTTGAAAGTAGAGGGAAAAAACTCACAATTTTTGACATGCCTCTTGTTTCATAATGGTAACCACCAGAAAATCCAGTTGTAGCATCTGATCTCAAATATAACATTAACCAAGGATACTTAGAAGATGTCTTCAAAACATGATGAAAATTCCAACTTCCTTTACCAACTTCTTTCTCCCAAGTCACAGAGTAATAAGAAGTGTCATTCACATGACCTAATGATGCCTCATCAACATTCAAATCCCATGAACCATAGAAACTTCCTCTCATGATCTTATTTTCATTATAATTATACACTTTGGTATAATTATGATACATAGAAGGCATATTCATACACCCTTTTCCAAAGCAAGGAAATTGATATGTTTGTGGGAATGGCTTTGATTTGAAGCCATTATTTGGACAAATTGCAGCTAATGTATCCATGTTGCCACTTTTTAACATTACCATCCAAAATTGCCATGGCTTTGGAGTATCTAAAACTTCACATTTATTACCTAAGTATAATTCCTTCCAAGCTGCATACGTGTTGACATTTTCTGTCTTTAAAAGAAGGTGTTGATTATTTGATATGCCTAGCCTGTTCTGCCATTCATGCACCTTGTGAACTAATTCCACCTCTTCTGATAGAGATAATTAAAATATGCAAAATTAGGAAAATATTAAGTATCATATATTATGAAAGTTAAAGAGAGATAGAGATATATTAAAGTTATTTCTACACCCTTTGTGTTACTTACACTGATTAAAGAATTTCACACACTATACATTAAAACAAAGTTATATTATATTCACCACTCAAATAAAGTCACCTTTCTAAAATCCTAATCTCATTATTCGTAAGATTTAGATCAACTGACAAATGCCGAAATTATTAGGCTGGATACCATGTCCCGGATCCAAACCCATGACTTGTAGTTGAGTTCAAGTTTCTTTATCTTTCCATCTATTGACAAAAAAAATATCATAATCTCATTATTATTTGACCATAATTTCAGTTAATTCTCAATTCTTTTTTTAAAAATTTCATTTCAAAACATGTTGATTCTAATGTACCCTTAAAAGTAATGTTGTCAAAGTCACCCCGATAATCAGTTGAATCGAGAATTGACCAGTATGTCGGTTGGTTCACAATCCTATAGATCAGATTGAATTGAGCTAAACCAAATTGAACGTCGAACCACATTTAACCGTGATTGTTTTATTTTATTTTATTTTTTTGCCTTTTGAAAAAAATATTACTTTTTAATACTTTTATTTATTTATTAGTCAATTAGTTTAACTATGATTGAATCAAATGAACTAAATTTAACCATGACTCAAAAATTTCACTAGTTCGATTTTCGTTTAAGTTTTTGACACCATTGTTTTATTAAGTAATAATATTGTTAATTTTATCAACCGAAGTGCTGACCATTTAAAGACTAAATTAAAATAAAGATGCAAGAATCAAGAATGAAATAAAAAATTAGGAGTTGCACAAGCTTAAGTAAACTTCTCCAATGATATCGTGGTAATGCAGTTCCATTTACCACACATCGAAATCCAGAAATTTCAAGCTGAAGAAAATTAAGAACTTTTCAACAATTGCAATTGAACACTTGCATGTTGAACTGTCTTTGATATGATATCCTTTACGCGCGTATATTTATTTTGTGATTAAACTTTTGTACAAACACATTAACTCACAGTAATTTTATTAATTTCATTAATTTCATTGGCTAACCAAATAAACGTAGAAGCTTAAAATAAAATTTAAAATACAACCTTTTAAAATTAATAATAATAAAATTGAAGACCTTTTAAGTTAATTATTTTTATAATATTAAACAATTATTTTACGGATACAATATTAAAGAACTTCTAAATAGATATTAAATATATTAACATAATTGAATAAGTTTTTATTAAATTAATTAATACCAAAATTTAAAAATAAAGCGTATAATATAAATATTAAAAAAATTAATAATATTAATTAAATAAAAAATATAAGATCTAAAAATATTTGAATTACTTGCCTCCGTTTGGGCTGGCCTGGTACTACATGTATGGTGGGATGGAATTGTAACAAAAGCAATTGGTAACTTTCAACAAATTTAGAAATTTAAATACTATCTAACTATACAAGAAAAAAAAAGTAATAGAAGAAAGATATGATAAAAATACAAAAATAATGTTAATCTCGACTGAAAAAAGAAAAGAATTATTAACTACACATGAAACAAGATGCAAGCTACTTAATTAAATTTTTTTTTAATTAAAATGTTTAATTTCATACACCATCAACTTATAAAAAAAAAATTGAAAGTAAGACTACATATTTAATTTTTAATGGACACTTACTTTGAGGTTCACAATATTTGACATCAAAACAATCAGCCATTCTTGGACTTCCCATGTTTGGTGCTTCTTTTCCAACCTCATTGCATTGATTCCATGATTCAATTGCAACTCTTAGCCCATCTCTTCTCATTCCTGGATCTCCAATGGCTGATATATAATCTCGACCGTTCATTGTTGCATGCACTTCAAACAATAGAAATAAAAATGCAACTCCATATATTTTTAAACAAAGGCGAAGCTTCCATAGCTCCATTATCAATATTGGATTTTAACAAAAAGATTACTACTCTAAACTAAGGATATAGAAGTTATAATGCTTATATATAGACCATGTTTTAAATTTGAGTCCAAGTTAGTATTGAAGTGTAGGGATTTTAATCTATCTTTTTGTTACTCTTGACACGTGTCATGAGGCTGGTGACTTTTTCTATTTTGATATTTTCGGTGAAGTACATTTTTAAATAGTCTTATTTCTTTCCTATTTTTTTACCATAATAATTTTAATCCTAACAAATACTATATATTGAGTCAAAAAACAAATACTATATATCTTTTGAATATAGTTTTTTTTATAGAGTTCATGAAATTTAGTTATATCTTTTTACATATATATTAAAGTTAAATTTTTTCTAAATATATTAAATATTCATAATTTTAAATATTTCATTTTTGAATTTTTGAGTATATTTAATTGGTATCCCACGTTAGTGCAAAAAATAATAAATGTGTATCCAATTATCTTTAACTTTTTCTTTCGTAAAAGCAATTATATTTAACTATTATATTTGGATACAATTAAATTTTTATGTTACTATGTTATACTCAGCTCAATTTAACGTTTGATGAACAATATGATATGGTAAATTAATTATTAATTTTATTGTATAAATCTCTCTAGTTAAATCTTTATTTTAGATGAGAGCAAATTATAAGAATTTGAAA
>JBBPBQ010000003.1:44027053-44087627 GCA_037974755.1 Cicer yamashitae
ATATATATATATATATATATATATATATATCATAATACGATATGTATCAAAAACAGGATAAGATAAAATTATTTTATCTTCTTTGTTATCATGTGTGTATTAAATACATGATAAGATAATTGTTTATCGTGTATGTATCTTATGCTATTGTTATGTAACTCTATATCATGTTAATATATCCTGATCCCCAAACAAACCCCAAGCTTCCTATCCAAAAATCATTATTGTATGCACATGATTGGAGAGTCTAGTCCCCTTCAAGGATTTGGAGCATATTAAAGACCTGTTTGATGCACAAAAAATTATAGAGACAAAATAATATATAGAACTGTATAAAAATATGATATGATATAGACATGATACTTTTATCATATCATGTGTTTGACCGAGGCCTTTTTAAACATTTTAGAAATCATGTTCTAATTTTTCTAATTTTAAAAATTAGGCTCTAATAAAAAGACGTGCAATTTTAATATATAAAAAAAGGGAAAAAAATAAATTTTTAGTCCCTATCAAATTTCAAAATTTTATTTTTAGTCCTTATAAAAAAATTCTTAACTTTTAAGTCACTAACATATTTTTTTATTCAGTTTTATTTCCTATTTTGAACAGTTTTTGTAAAAAATTAATACTATTAATCCCTAAATTTTTTTTTATAAAATTAAAATAGAGACTAAAAGTAAATAAAATTATTTTAGTGACTAAAATTCAATCAAAAAAAAAATCACTATACACACACGATAGCAAAGATGATAATATTATTTTTATCATATATGCTTTTGGTACAAAATATGAATTGGATTGGGACAAAATATGATATAATTATCATATCCCGTTGTGTCATCTTACATTGGATATTTGATACAATTATCATATCATGTTTCTTACCTTGCAAACTTAAAGGTCCATTTGATAAGTATGATATGATATAAAACAAGATAAAAATAGGATAAAATAGTGACATGATAAACGTTATTCTATTATGTGTTTCATGCGCATATGATAATAAACTAATATTATTTTATCATGCATGTGTTTGGTACATATCTCATCGTAATATGATATGATACATATCATATATTTAAATGAAAAAAATTATCACTGTGAAAAAATTATATACTATCTTTTTCAAATAAACCTACAAATATCTTTTTGAAATAAACTTACAAAGTACTTTTAAATATTATAAATTAACAAAATATACTAAAAAATTAAATAAATATTGAATTAATTTTATTTGTTTCTCAACCATTTCTGATTCCATTTGTTGTTGTAGAACCTTAGTAACACAAGGAATCATCCAACCATTAATTGTCACTAATCAAATGCAAGAATTATTGGATAAATTCATAAATATAATAATGTTTTCATTCTTCCATCGGAATTACAATTTTTTTCTAAAACGTTTCTATGGTTTCAATTGCGTATATTACTAAACAACAAGGATCCATATTTATTTGAATAAAATCATTCGATTCACATTTGCTTTAATTAAGATATGAAATGAGTTTTAATCTCTAATATAATATGTTGACAGGGTATAGTTAATTTGAATAAGGATATATATCTTGAGATACCTATGATTTTGCACGACCACTATTTGCGTTTGAAATTCTCCATGGAGGCGGTGTCTAAGCTAATTGTGAAATCGATACTATCTTTAAAAATGTTGCTGATATTAATGTTGAATTATACATGTGCTAATTTATGCGATGAATGTTAATTATGTGATTAGTTGATGTAACGAAAGTTCTACTCTTGATGACGAATGCTTAAACATGATTCACATGTGTTTGTGCTAAATATTTTTTGTTGTTTCAACACCGTTAATAGATGTAGGTGTATATCATAACCAATTAGGTATTGTGAAAAATTGCGCAAAACCCTTAGCTAATTGATTAGGTGAATTGGATAATCGATTAGGGATAATAATCGATTAGGTAAAAATGTTAAGTAACTTAAAGGGCTAATAATCGATTAGGACGACTCTAACAATTGATTAGGAGGAGAAGAATTACTTAGTAATGATTAGTTATTTATAGGGTTATGATTAATGAGTTATAAACTAGAAATTAATGAAATTAGTTAATATGACTTGTTTGCTAAAGTTGATGATGGTGACATATATAGATTAATCGGAAACCGAGGAGGCATCACGTAACATCAAAACAAACACATTACACATTACACCAAATAATTAGTTTGCAATAAAGAATATCACAAGAACTGCACACGTAACATATCAAAACAAACACATTACACCATTAGAGTCACTATGCATACCATAAGAGCAAACCTTAGAAGACCCACATATTATTTTTCAAATATATATGCATTTTCCTGAAAACATTATAATAAGTTGTCACAAGAACCATTTTGTCATTTTATACATCTTATATCATATCTTTCTATTATTTGATAAATCTCAAACATATAATAAGATTATATATATATTATTTTATTTATAATCAGATATGCAAATTACATACATATGGTAGAGTGAGAGCATATTAAGTACATACTAATGAAAGCCATCAAATATGTAACACTACAACTTTTTAATTGTGCACATATATTTTGTGAAGATTTATTCTCCATAATTCAATTGTCATGCTCTATATTCTCATGACATCGATGTTAGACTTTCCTTCAAGCTTACGAGCAAAAAAATTTGTGAAGTACTCCTTTACTCCAATTTTTGTGAACAGTGCTGGTGTTTGTTTACTAATTAAACTCTCCATAGGGCCTAAAATACTATCATGTTTTGGGCTACAGAACGTAGCAATTGAAAGCCTTTCCTTTTCATTGTTCACTATTGCTCGATGTTCAATACTTCGATATATTCCATTTGTTATAATCTTCAATGTAAAACATGAAAATAAAAACCAAAAGTATATAAGTGAAGAATAATGTAGAGCATATTTAAAAAAAAATTTAGTAATCCTACTCAAATGATTAATATTAATTTCATAATTAAGTTGAATTGCGTATCAAAATTTGATCCCTAACTAATTGAAACATATTTTTTATTATACTTTATTTACTTTTTGATTCAAATACAAATAATCACGACCATTTTCGATGAGAACTAAAGAATTAAGGCAAAAATATATAAAACTGAAAATTGTGAATATATAGATAGAAATTAATTTTTATCAGTATAAAACATTTTACATTATTGATAAACCACAACGATTGATACATGTGACTTTGAAAATTATTATGGTACGAGTCTTTAAAATAATGGTGAACCGATATAATATTTTATTAAAATTTATTAAAAATAGCGAAGTCCATCTTTGAATCAGCCCATATAATTGATTAAACAATGCATATGTAAAACTCAAGTTGCCTTAAGTCTGCAGGGTCGGCTATTGGATTTGCAAAGCAAGCACAAGACTCCAAATTGACGAGTGTCTCAATTTTTTTTTCTATAGTATAATAAAATGAGGATGAGTTTTGGGTTAAATATATTTTTAATTTTTATAAAATTACGATATTTTAAGTTTAGTTTTTAAATTTTTTTTATTTATCTTTAGTTTCTATTATGGTTTATCATTTTTTTACAAAAAAAAAAAAGCTTTTCGAAAATAGGACCATAAGAGAATAAAATATTTTTAGGAACTAAAATTTATTTTATTTTATTTTTAATTATTAAAATTACACTTTTTTTATTAGGAGTTTAATTTTTAATATTAGAATAAAATATCTAAAATGTTTAAAATAACCCTGCTTGAATTGATGCTATGTATTTATTAATCATGCATGCTTTGGTTGAATTACACTCTTCTTAAATCATTATATATATATATATATATATTAAATGTAATATTATAACACCTCTAAATATAATGTTTTATAACCATATTACAAAATCTACAGTTAAATTAAAATTATTATCGTATAGATCATGTGGATAAAATTATATATTAATTTTCAATTTCTAAATATATCAAATATACATACATCAAAATTAATATTTCGTGGACTTTTATTAAATAAATTAACTTTAATGTATTTTATTTATGTATCAAATAATTCAAATCAATGTGAAATTTTATAGTCTCAATCTTTGCGATTATAACCTTTAATCAAATGAAAAATTTTATAACACAAATATATAAAGATGTGATAATATATATTAATTTTGACCCCCACGGTATGAAATAATCCAAACCCTATGATATACATGGATAGATCTTTTACCTCTAGCATGTCCCCAATATTGACAATGAAGGCATTTGGTAAAGGCTTAACTGTAACCCACATGCCATCTTTTTTAATTTGGAGCCCTTCTACATCATTGAGTTGTAGGAGGATAGTAACACCTACCGGATCTGAATGATTTGTTAGACCAATAACCTTTTCTGGTTGAGGACAAGGAGGGTAATAGTTCATTCTCATCATTTGTATCCCTTCTTCAAATAATTCTCTTATTTCTTCCATCTTCAAAGCTTTTCCAATATTACTAACAATAGCCATGGCTATATTTTTTATTTCTTGTGAGTATAATTCTAATGTATCTCTGCATATGATAAAGATAAATCAATTTTCATAATTTTAAAAATTTGTCTCTTTGAGAAATTATTAGCCAATTTACTTTCTTGTGAATTAAGTCTAATGTGTCTCTTTGAAAAAAAACGAGCCAGTTTACTTTCTAAACAAGTTTTCAGTTTTATTTTTTAAAAATTTGTTTACATATTTAAATTGCTAGCAAGGAGATGAAAGATTTGTGTACTAAAAACAGTCATGATAGAAAAAAGATAGAACTCAAACAGTGAAGAGTACATTTTTTTAAAATAATAAAAATATTGTTTTGACATTTTTAAATATTCTTAAAATGTTAGATCTGTTTCTAAAAAATGTAAAAGAAAAAATATTGAATCTATGTTACTATCTTTATTACTTAAAATAAAAACTAAAATAGAAAAAATAGGTAGTAAATAAGTGGGTAGTCTATGATGTTGAATCTGACTTCTATATATTTTGTAAAGGTTAGAATATCGTTTGTACTTTTATTAATAAAAATTTTGCTTATAAAAAAAATAGACTCTATTATACGATAAATTCTAAAACGAACTACTATTCAGGATGAACGGATACTTGAATTTTTATTAAATTTTTTTCTTTCATTTTTATAACTGAGATATTAAATTAAATGAAATTGATTCGATATAAATAAAAAAAAACAATTATATGCTAGTTCACATTAAATTATTTTTATAATTGGTCTACATTAGAACTTACAAAAAAAAAATTTAAAAGTGGTCCAAAGTAAAACTTAATAAAAAAAAAAAATCAAAGGATTAGTGAGAAAAAGAGAAAAACCTTAGCGGAAGAGGAAGTTGTGGAAATAAGTGGGGCATTCTAGAGTCTTTAGGAAGGGTTGTCATATAAAACATATCAGCCCAATCAAGCTTTTGTTCTTCACTCACAACAAATGCTTGTCCAAATCCCTCCATATGTTGGCTACTTTGCCAAAACTTTTTCTTCTCTGACATTGGAAGGTTGAAGAATTCTTGAATCTCCAATTTTACTTTCTCCACCAAAGAAGAACTTATTCCATGGTTTACAAGCTATAGACATATTATAATAATTAACAAAAAGTAAATTAATACTACTAAAAAATTCAATACTGCGCAAATTATGCTAAAAATTGAATTAGTATAAAAATATTTTGTACTAAAACAAATGACATAAATATATATATTTTTCAAGAAAAAAATTAGAAAAGAGAAAACGTACTATTATTAATAATTTGAACTTTAACTCTTAAAAATCACAAAGTTAAGTTCTTAGCAATTATCTAACACTTCATGAACAAATGAACAAAAATAGAAAATCTATTTCTAATTTCGACTCTAAGGACTAGAAATTTTTAAATTGAAGATCAATTTTGTTTTTCAGATCTCTAATTTATGTTTTTAATATTAATTTGAAATTTTGAGATAGACATTTCATCTACAATGATTAAAATATTTTTGTCTAATTGTGGTTGCACCATCAAATTTTGTCTGACATATTGTGAGTCCAAGTTTTATAAACAATTAATTGAGCGTGGGGTGCTGAATTTATTTTTATAAAAAAGTTTTATAAAAAATTATTATGATGTTTAAAAAAATAATATAACGATGTCTAAATGACGATGTTGTTTGTTTATACATATCTGAAATTCTGAAAACCTATTTTACACTAATATTACCTACATATTATATTATATTATGATATTAATGTATATTTTATTTGTTGTGAGAGTTATAAAGTGGTTTTGGTGATTTAAAAGTGTGACAAAAAGTTCATAAGTTCAAGTGTCTCATATGACATATATGTTTGAGTATCCTCTAACATATATATACTAACTAGTATTTTTTTTATTAAAAAAAATTAAAGAGGGAAAAAGACCTGAAAGAATCCCCACTCTTTGCAAGCAAGGTGAAGCTTAGCCAGTTCTGAACTCCCAAATTAAAGTGAAAGCAAGCTATGCATATCAATAATTGGAATTTCAAGAATATTATCAATTTTAGTGAGTACCAACCCTTCATGTTGAGATTGAATATATCTTGGTGGAACTTCTGAAATATTCTCTTTAGCTAACTCTTGAACCGATGGTACCAAAAGAGAAGTGCCAGATGGATTCTTCAATTCTTCCATATATAGCTTCTTTTTTTTTTTTCTCTCTTTGCTATGTTATTAATTTGCAATATATGTAACAAGTAAAATAATCTATGGGCTATTTATAATTATCACTTTGAATCTTGATTTGACACATGAATTATATTGGTCGTGTAAGATTGTATTTGCATTGGAGATATGGCTAGTTATCCTTATTATTATCTCTAACAATATCAAATAAAGAATGAAATGACTAAATTGGAAAAAAAAAAAAAAAGAACTAAAACGTTAACTGAAATTAAGTTAAGAGACTACAAGTGCAATTTATTTTAATATAAAATATATTTGTTCTTAAGTCTTAATTCAATTGATAAATGCTAATACTGTTAGATTTGACGTCTTGTTCTGAATTCAAATTCCAAATTTTGTATTTGAATGTAAATTTATAGTAATATATTTATCATCTCTACAAATATTAAAAAATATGTTTCTCTTGTGATAAAATAAAGAAGTAAAATTTAAATTACACTAAATAAGAGAGATAAACAAATGAGTAAAATAAAAGTAATATTTTTTTACTGATTTCAATCAATGTTTAATTAGAGGCGGATTAAACGGGGATAAAGATCATTCTATTCAATTTGATCTTGAATACTTCAAATGATATGATATTAACCGGAACTCGAATATTCTCTCATCAAAGAAAAAATAGTATCTTATTTTGACAAAAAATTGATATTATATTATCATTGCTTTTTATATTTAATATGATTTTATTTTCACACTACTCTTATTTTGTACCCATTCGATCATTGCTACACGTATTTATATTTTCTGGTATAAATTGCTACACGTATCATGTCCATTGAAAGAACGTGTTTTACTTCAGATGTCCTTTTCCTGGCCTCACTTTCAGCCAAGAATTTTGAAAATGCGACCATGAAAGCATGTTTGGATTACCTTCCAAAGTCTTCTCGGACGTACGTTTTCAACTTTTCATACATAAGCAGCATTTTCATTGTGTTTGGATTTCGTTCAAGCTTAGTTAGTCAACGTAAATTTAGCTGAAACGGCGTCGTAGTTCTTTTTAAAGGAAAATTTATTTTGTAAAAATAATTATTTTTAATTTTTAAATTTATCTTAATATTACTTGTTAATAAGAAGATAATAGAGTATTAAAGTCAAAAATTGTCTATATATTTTTTGGTATATAAGAGGGAAATCTCTGTTACTACTCCACCACTTAACATATTTTAAATCGTCTACATTTTTAATACAATAAAAATCTCAAAATTAATTATTTTTAAAAATATTTTTTCATTAACTAACATTTTATTTTATTTTCATAACAATGATTTACTTCAAAATTAAATAAATACATTTTAAAAAATAAAAACAAAAATATTTTCATAAAATAAACGAACTATAATTAATATTTCATAATTAATAAAACAAGACATCATTACAAATATAAAAAAAAGCAAAATGACTACTCCGCCAAGATCTCCATTATATAATTCAACCATAATTTTTTTCCACACATAGTCAAAACAGACAAGCCATTAGATTGAGATGCCATTAGATTGAGATTCCACAACGTTACCGAGCATATTTTCGACTTCAAATTAAAATTGACTTTATAAGTTTGGTAGTCTTTTGATGAATTAAAATGATGCTAATAATAATTACAACTACCTACCTTTGACGTTGAAAACATGTAAACATGTACACCACACCAAAACAGGTAAACAAATAATGCTACATCAAGACGACGAACAATACATCGTTGCGGTACGACGAAATCATAAAAAAACACAAAGGAAAACTAAATTTATATGGACACTACTTATTTAAATAAAATGAGAGAACAAAATAATTTATAGAGATGATTTCGAACCAAAAAATGATCTCTAAAACACTCATGTGATGAATGAAGAAGTTAGTGGACTACCACCGTTAGGATAGGGGGCTAGGTTTGGCGGCATTATAGTAGAAGCAACTGTTTCATTACTCTTCTTTTTTTAGTTTAATGTTTTAGAAATGGATTTAATTCATATACTGTTTAGCTTAAATTGGAATCACTATTATTTCATTAAGTATGGGGTGACATCAATAGACTCATCACAAATTCATAACATCAAATCTTCAATAAAACATCACTATCACATAAACTCATTTTACATAATGAATCTAAGTTTTTCACATTAGATAAACTAATCAAATCAAATATAGACACTTAATTCATTCAACATCTAATATCACAATAATATCAAATAACACACATTCAACAAAAATTAAATCAATCAACACCTTATAAACGTTTCTATTCCACATTTTAATATCACAATTCCCAAATTTTTACATAATTAATTTACCTATCAAAGGATTATAGCTGTACGTAGCAAGTCCCAAACGAATCATTAGGAAATTCAGTTCCCCGTTCATCTCACATTATAATATACTCATGAATTCAAACGCTTTCTCACCCCTTACCATATTTTGACGCTTTCACACGATAGTTCGAGTCCACAAGCGAGAAGCCTATGTGCATTTGACTCCTCTTCATCCAATCGATCCAACTGAATAGATTATGGGTAAACGTCAAAAATAAAATATGAGCACATTCTAAAAGGTTGATTTCGAAATTGGGTCAAAGAAACAAATCGCAAGTCAGAAAACTAATTAGTGGATAATGTAGTCATTGTTCACACAGTCGTTTTGACGTTGATTTCTCTTAAATCAAATTTACGGTGAAGAAAAACGGTGTAAAATAGCAAATTTCATATACAGAGAAGTTAAGAATTTTAGAGAGAAATTGTAAAAGCTAGAATTCTAAAAAATATGTTAAATTAACTAGCTCAATTAAGGAAACAACATACTGAAATTTGAATAACTCAATAGCCCTACGTATCATGTTTCCTCTTCCTTTGACGCCGGCTAAATGTTTTTCTCCAGCTCCCTTTTTTATTTTTATTTTCTTTATTAACACAATTATGGGTTTAAGTCCCTTCGCACACATGGGTCAAGTCCATTAGCCTCCTATATATTTTATATTTTACTATTACGATTTTTATTTTGCTAACACAAAATTAATAATGATTTAATCTCATTTTTAGTACTCTTCCAAACACAATTTAATTTTTAAAACATTACTAGTATTTTAGAACTAATATATTATAATTATAAAATAGAGTAATTAAAGTAACTAACCTTTAAAATAATATAAATTACTGATAACTGAAACTCTCGTATTTAAAATAATCAATATAGTTATACTTATTTTTCAAAATATCACACTAAAATACTACCATATTTAGATAATAGTCAAAATTATAAAATAAATAAATATAAATTAACACTTTATACTAATGACTAAATCATAATAAATATATATAAATTCAACATGCCATAAAAAATATATATAAATAAAGAAAATCAAACACAATATTACTGATATCTATTGATAATTATTTATAAAATAAATAACTTAAATATGAAAGGGTCAGAAAAAATTAAAATATAGATTTGTGCACACACTTAACATTAGTCAAACATACAAGAAAATATCACATTAATTACCAATGCACGTATACACGTAAAATTACTTATATTCTTTAAAATAATTATATTAAGGTATTATTAATTTTAGAAAAATAAGTAAAAAATAATATTTATAATTTCTATTACTCATTTAGTCAAATATGTGTAAAATATGCACATTGTAGAAAACTCACATATATTTTAAAATAATTTTAATGCCAAATTAATTCTTGAAAATTATAATTAATTAATAAAATATTTTATTATAAAATTTAAGGTGTTACATAAAATATTTGAGGGACCATTGTTTGAAGAAATTTTTTAGAGGAACTAAAAACGAAATATGATATATTTATAGGGATAAAAAACACTTAATTATATCTTAAATAAGTGGTTAATGACTTAAATTTTATTGGTCAATAAAATATTCAAAGTGGTTAATAGCATAAACATGTTTATGTGTAAAAAATATGTCTCCATTATTTAAAAACAAAGTAGACAAAACATTTGTCAAAAGAAATTTGAAAAAGATATTGTTCACTGTATATACGGTGAATAGTACATACTGTGTTGAGTATTGTGTTAAATTCATGTGTCCAAATAACATTTTTCTAATGATAATGTCATCCTATATCTTTTTAACACAATATTTGAAGTCAATTTTGTCAGGGTTAAATAAATTTTTAATCTGTATAAAATTTTGAAATTTTGGTTTTATTCTCTGTTAAAAAAATCACATTTTTTAATCCCTACAAAATTATTCTACAAACTATTTTAGTCCTTGATGGAATAAAACACCCTTCCACTTTGAAATTTTTGAATGATATTTCGCAAGAATTTTTAGAACTTTATTTAAAGTTTATACACACAAATTTAAATTTTTTTAATTAGGGATAAATTAAATTTTAATTTTTTTAAGAGTAAGTTACCAAATTGCCTCCTGAAATTGTAGGGGTCGGATATTTACCCCATGAAATTTGGAAATAGAAAAATAACACCCTAAAATTGAAGGATGTCGAGCAATATAGTCATTTCGTTTGTTTGTTACATTAATGAGGTTGACGTGAACGTTAACTACTTATGTGACGAGCTCAACTGTTGTCCAACTCATTGCCACATAACAGAGGCTAATTTGCCTTATTTTGGAAATATGAGGGACTAATTTGTCCAATTTTAAAAACAAAATTGAAACTCATTTTTTAAAAATAAACTAAAACTCTGTCATCATTGCAACTGTAACATGTACATCTATATAATATATTCTTGTTCTTTTTCTATGATTTCATATCTTTTTCTTCCAAGAACCTTCATTCATATAATCCACTCTTCTTTCTCTTTCATGATATTCAAATCGTAGAAAATAAAAGAATCGAAAACCACTTATTCTTCTTCCTCCATGGGTGAAAGTTTGAACCCAGTGATTCTCAAATGTCATTATGAAAGAAAATTTGTTGTTGGAGTTGTTGTAACTAAAAAAAGAACTTTGGAAAAGAATTTTTTTCATTTGCTAAAGGTATTTTCAAAATATAGTAAAACAACAACAAGACAAAAAACATGATTCAAAATATCTCATTTTTCAAATGTTAACTCATATGTTTACTACCTTAGATTTGGAGGTCACATCCTTGGATTATGAATGAAATACATTAAATCTGGTTCATTTGTTCTTGAACTAGACTTAGGAAATGACACTCTGATGACATCTGGTCTAGGAGCTAGTCATGTCAAAGGTGTGGTGGTGCTTTAATGGATGAAGGTGGTGGTGCATTCATAAGTGGTGGTGTAGGTCTCTTGATAGATGATGGTGTATTCATGAATGGTGGTGTAGGTCCCTGATGGGTGGTGGCCTTTTACAAAACCCGTCATGCTATATAACCGGTCCTCTTAGTCCACATGTTTTGACCTGCAAAAATAAGAATCAATATACACAAATCAGTCCCTAAAGTTGCTCACTTACTAGCAATATGGTCACTACAGTATATTAAAAATTGCAATACAGGGCTTGAGTTATCATTCGTTTTTTTTTCTAGTTCCTGATGCATATCCTTAGACATGTACCTGTTGGGACAATACTTGATTTTCACTAGTGGGTCCTGATTGTGAAAGTGGTATTTTAGTTTGACTTTGTACCTCTTGCGCCTCAATTTGGAGGAGACAATTAGAGAAATTGGAGAAATCACTAAGAAAACTTTGAAATAGAAGTAGAAAAAAAAAATGGAAGACAAAATTAGGGAAAAAGGGGAAACGAAAATGGGGGAAAATGAGAAACGAAAATGGAAAAATAACCTTTTGCAAATGAGTGGGAGTGTAGGTCTCCAGATGGATGGTGGGGCATTCATGAATGGTGGTATAGATCCTTTGTTGAGTGGTAGTCTTATACAAAATCCATCAGGGTATATAACTGGTCCTCTAAGTCCATATGTTTTAACCTACAAAAATCAAAATCAATATACATAGATCAGTCCCTGAAATTGCTTACTAACTAACAGTCATATTAAATATTGCAATACAGTCCTTGAGTTATCATTCCTTTTTATCTTGTTCCTAATACATCTCCTTAGATAGGTACCTCTTGGGACAACATTTGATCTTAATGAATGGGGGAAACAAAAATGAAGAAATTACCTTTAGCAAATAAAAAGAATTCTCTTCCAAAGTTCTTTTTAGTTGCATCAACTCTAAGAACAACTTTTCTTTCACAATGGCATTTAAGAATCATCGGGTTCAAGTTTTTATCCATGGAGGAGGAAGAATAAAATAGTTTTTGATTATTTCATTTTCTACTATTTGAAAACCATGAAATATGAAGAAGAATTATATAAATGAAGATTCTTGGAAAAAAACATTTGAAATCATGGAAGTATAACAATAATGGATTATATAGATGAAAACGTTACTGTTGCAATGATGACATAGTTTCATTTTTGTTTTTAAAATCGAGCAAATTAACCCCTCATATTTCTAAAATCGAGCTAATTAGTCCCTCTCTTACGTGACAATGAGTTGGCTAGCAGGTGACCTAGACACATAAGCAATTAACATCTACGTCAACCGCATTAACATAACAAATTAACGGATGAACAATATTTCCCAACATTTTTCAATTTCAGGGTGTTGTTTTCGTATTTTGAAATTACATGGATAAATATCTTACACTTACAATTTCAAGAGACAATTTGGTGATTTACTCATTTTTTAAATATAATATGTTCAAGATAAAAGTCTTTAAAATATAGACTTTGAAATCAATTTTTGATTTCATATTTTGTGGAGAAACTTTAAAAAAATAAAAAAATATTCAAAAATACTATTCAAAATATATCTTGATTTGTCAATATTTTATTTTGCGATGTTCAGATTAATTAGATGGATGGTGCAAGAGAAAGATCCAGAATCAGAAGTACAATTAGCAATGGGCTTGGTCTCTTAAAACAATTATTAAGTCACCCATATAAATTAGTTAAATCCAACTTGCTTAATAGTAAAAGGAATAATAATAGCAAACATATTTATTTCGTTTATTATTATAAGCAAAAATAATTATTTTTAATATTATTAATTAAACTTTTAGATTTTATGTAAAACATAATTTAAATTTATTAAATTGTACATTTAAATGTCAAAAACTCATCTGTCAATATTAAATAATTTTTTTATTATGGTAAAATTATATTATGAATACTAGCATTAAATGAGTTAAAAGTAGTCAATTTTTGCTTATAATAGTGACAAAAATATGAGACCACTTTTTTGTTTATAATAGTGACAAGAGAGAGTACTCTTTAACATATACTTTCTAATACATTATATTTAATTGATTAAAATTTATATAAGTTCCATTAAATGGACACGAGACTCACATATTTAGATTGAATCAATGTAAATTTTAGCTATTCAAACAAAATATATTGAAAAATGTGTTAAATAGTGTGTGGTTAAACACTCTAGTAAAAGAATGAGCAAGGAATTAATAAATTCTTCTGCTAGAGTTGACTTTACTTGGTTAATTGCACAAATTTTTAAACGCATAAAATGTCTTTGAACTTAGAATAAAAAATATAAAGAGTGAATTGTAGATTCATAACTAAATTAATAATCTCACTAGATAACCGAACATGATTGTCGGGTCTTATTTTTGTATGAAAAACTAGATTAAGACTTGCATGATGTGTTATTATAGGTTTTGTTTTACTTAATTATTATTTTTTGAGTTGTAGTTAGTATAGATATAATTTTTTAGTACTGAATAGAAGTTTTATAATTAATTGTCGGTAAAATAAGATGAGATTTAAGCACAAAAACTAAATAAATTTCGGGTTTGCAAACATTTTATACCTTTTTTTATAAGTGTTATGAAGTAATATTTTAAGAAATCTAAAATAATTAGTATTCAATTTTAATATTAAAATATCGATATGAAATAATTGAATATGAGGGGATATTAAAATGAGGAATTTTTTTTTCAATCATCATTCATATTTACTATTTTTAAACTTCTTTTTTTAAAATTTGCACGAATCCTTACTTTGAGTGGTTTTCTTTTTTCTTTTACTTTGATGAGGTAAAATGTAAACATTCAAACCGAAAAATAAAATGTAAAAATTAATGCTAGATTAATTATTTAATTAATCAATTATAAATTGATAATAATTAATTATTAAAAATTATAATTATTATTTTTTTGATCTTAGAATAGTTGCTAAATATCATAATTAACTCACATGATTATGAGTACGTCCAACTCAACAATATCATCATTTGTCATTTGAGTTATGACTTAAGATAATTATTAGAAATTATTATTAAATATATTATGATTAACTAGTATGAAACACCGAATTATGTGTTGGATTTTGTTGTTGAATAGATCCTAATGAGTTGAACTTAAGTCCAATGAGAGGTCTAT
This sequence comes from Cicer yamashitae, assembly GCA_037974755.1. Taxonomy (NCBI): domain Eukaryota; kingdom Viridiplantae; phylum Streptophyta; class Magnoliopsida; order Fabales; family Fabaceae; genus Cicer; species Cicer yamashitae. Next base: position 44,042,112 of record JBBPBQ010000003.1, read on the forward strand.
GCTTTCAACTGTTTAATTATTTAATCGTTATCCTATTAGAAGGTTATCCTAATCCTAATTTCGAAATTATCCTATCAGACGATTATCCTAATCTTAATTCCGAAATTATCCTATCAGACGGTTATCTTAATTCTGAAATCCTAAACAGCGATGAAGATAGTTCACCACTCATATTCTTTTTCTCTCGGTGGCATTCTCGGTGGCATTTTTTATCCTATCTCGATGGCTATGTTTGCTTTTGGCTTGCTGATTGCTTTTCTATACTTGGGTTTATTGCTAATGAAATTTTGAACTTGATGTTAGAGGTATATGATCTAACAATGTTTATAATCATAATAACTAACAATGTTTTGTTATCATTTATAGATTATAAAAACCATTTAAATTGTTATTACTATTCATTAGGTTGGTGAAAATAATCCCAAAATTTATCCACCGTTTTTTATCGGTATGCTGAATAGGTATATGACACTTAGAGTTAAGATTCAAATATCATTTGGTAACACATCTGTCATGCGTTTTTTTGAACTTCAATAAATAATTACACACATTATAGATCAACTTCAAATTGATGAGGTAACTAAATGCAGCATGAGATATCTTTGTCATATGTATTATTATTAATAATATAGTAAAAGTGAGATTATAATTTTACCTTTCAAATGCGAATCATATTACGAAGATAACAAATGTGTTGATGTAAGTATTGATTATGCCTATTTTGTATTTTTTTTTATGTTAGTATATATATATATATCCTCAACTATATCATGTAGTTTTCACAAAATCAAACTCCTACCAAACCTACTCATAGTGTAGAGATTCATGTTGTTGCTGTGAGTTTTATTTTAATTATTTTATGACTGATTTTCTTACATTTTTTGTTTCTTTACAACCTTAACATTTTGATATTATGATTAACTTGTATGAACATGTAACATATGAACATACTCTCTTCTAATATTGATATCTAAGTAGTAATTTCATCTATTCTCTTCTAATATCGATATCCAAGCATTAATTTCATCTATCTAAATGTGTGTATGTGTGTGTGTTAACATATTATTATTTTCATATGATAAATTGTTTTCATAATTGAAATTTTTATCTTAATTTAAATCATAACAAAAAACGTTATAACATTATTATTTTAATTCAAAGTGAATAGTAAAAACTAAATTGAATATTATGTTATGTTAGATTCGTTTTTTTATCTAATCTTCAAAAAATGTTAACCTTCGATTAGATGCATAATCAAAATCAATTTTAGAGATGCGTCAAAGACGGAGAATGCAGATAAGAGATAACTATCAGAGATGGCAGAGGCATATTGTATATGGAAAATAACATATTAGAAGAGGTAAATATAAGACATTGATTTCATACCAGATATAGATCAGATACGGTGCAAAACAACAAAGAGAGATGATGCAGAACAACAGAGAGACGGTGCCGAACAACAAAGAGAAACGATGCAGAACGACAGAGAGAGACGTTGCAAAACGGTGGATAGAGAGATAGGGGGTGTAGAATGGAGGAGACAGACCATGCAGAACGACCGAGAAAGACAGTGCAAAATGGCAAAGAGCGACGATGCAGAACTAGAGAAAAATAGTATAGAACAATGGAGAGAGACAGTGCAACGACGGAGAGAGGAGACTTAGATAATTTATTTTTTACAAGAAGACTTGGTTCATTTTATTGTTATAGTTTAATAGATAAATATTAATTATTTTAAAATAGACTCAAAAGGTAAAATTTAAAAATTTGGTGGTGTTAAATCTAAAATATGGTCAAACTCATTCATAGATGACATCCCATTCAATTATTGATGATTTAATTTGATAGTACCAAAACATATTAATTTTTGAATGTACCATAAAACTCCTCCTTATATATTTATGGAGTATCATACAAGGAGCATATCTATATATCTTGACCATCCATATATTAATTATAGGGTCAAGATTTACCCTCTCATGTGATATACTCATATATAAATATATATATATATATATATATATATATATATATATATATATATATATATATAAACTGTATCAAATATTTTAGATGTCATGTCCTAATCTTAAAAATTGAATCTATATTAAAAAACTTTAAAAACTCAAAAAGAACTATTCTTTATTTAAATTGTAAATAACATTGATAATCTAATTCTATTATTTTTTGTTCCTTTTTTTTGTCAAAAAATATGTACAATTTTTTTCTTCTTAAAATTTGGTTATGTTTTTGAATTGTAAACCTTTTTTGCTTTTTGACTGTATAGAATAAGATGAACTTTTATCAGTTAGTAATATTTTTTTGGGGTCCTATAATACTCTTAAAATAAATAAAATAAAAAATTAAACCTTGTCCATATAGTCTGCCTCATGGCCGACCTTGGATGTTCCTCTTCATCTGTCACTAAGTGTAAAAGTCAAACTTGCACAATTTAAATTGATTGATCCAATTGCTCCCAATATTTCCTTGTACAAACTATTTCCCACGTCTCATAAAAATTATCTTATTTGGGTTTTGTGCGGTTTTTTTAAATGATTAGTTGAATTAATTTTAACGGTAATACAGTGTGTTATGACTAAAACACAGTCATAATGTAGTTAATAGAGTAGATAAGCAGGTTGAAATTTAATAAATAATCGTATATTTGAAACAAAAAATAATCAATACTTTATTTGTAGTCTCCAAGTTTGTTACCTAATATCTTTATTTTATCACTCACATGTTGATATATTATTTTTATAACAAATATTTATAGTATATAATTTTGGGATTTTTTTCATCTATATCATCTTTCACTTTTATTTTTTAATATATCCCACTTTGAAACTAATATACGAAAATACTCTACTTTTTTTTTTTATCGGAGATCGCAAGACAGGGATGCGGTCACCTGAAAGAAATTATATTTTGCCTCATTCAAGAGGTCACATCATAGATATGCAACTATGTATTCTTTTATTTTCTTGGTTTTTTTAACAAATGAAAAATATTAAATTAATAAATAAAATATAATAAAAAATAATATAGGAAAAAATACATCAAAATCAATGTGGTTTAGTGGATGTGCTAACAACGTTTGGACAATGTTTCCTATTATGACTAGAAACCCAACATAACTTGCGCTTTCTTGTTGCTCTTTCTGTAGTGTCCATTTTTGTTTTAAAAAACCTTCATATTAGGGTCAATATCATTTGTTTGGTACAAGTTTGACTGCTTAGCGATAGACTTTTAGTATTGTTACTACCTTGTACAAATCAGGTACAAGCGTCAAAAAATCATACTTATAGAACATGTTGCTATCACATGTGAACAAGACATATGTATAGATTGACATTTCTCACAGTCGCACCACTTGTTAGGAAGGTTGACAATGAAATGACCAATTGATCGTCCTTCTCTTAGATTTACCGTCTCGTGGATCATGAAAGTATGGTTGCTCCGATCAAAACCATCGACTTTATGACTATTGGATTTATGTATTTCTAGTTTAAAAAATTTATGCATTTTTCTAAAAATACTTTACTACAAGCTAAAATTGTTGTTGGTAGTTTTCCCATTGTTGAAAATAGTGTCCCCGTCTTATAATAAGTTGTTTGGACCAAAGCGGTAATTGGAAGGTTACGCGTGTTTAATACTTCATTGATTGACTTAGTAAGGTTGGTTGTCATGTGAACGGCTTCCCCCATCAAAAGTTTTAATCTAATTTTCTCATGGTATGTTGTATAGCAATTTTATAGTCTCTCGATTTACCATGCTGATTTCATTGCGGTAATATTTATATGTAGGCTCATTAATTGAGTAACTTGTATTAACAAAAGGGAAAATGTGTCAAAATGTGACACCGATTTTGAATTTTGAGCTTGTGAACCTCTTTGCCCGACCTGTACATATAACATTCCATTTTTATTTTATTTTTAACTATTATAGTACCTTTGTATTTTTTTATATTTTAACTTGATCTCGCTCTCTTTTATTCATGTGTATTAATTTGATATTTTGAATTTGTTGCTTTAGTTTGGATATGGCAAACTCTTGAAATATCATTTCATTCACAAATGATATTATTATAGAGGAAACTAAATTTCAATAAAACTAAGTTTTTAACTTGTTGTGATAAATGTTGTCATTCAATCAATCCAACCCGTTATATATCAATTTAGTTAAGTTATCGAAAAAATGAGTAACTCCAACCCAACCCAATTCATATACTTTTTACCGGTTTAAACAATGAATTCAAGCAAAACCGGCCGAACAAAACCAAGCTACGAACACCTCTACTTTTTCTACATTAAGAGGAGTGTTTTCAGATCAATTTTTGACTTAGAATCACCCCTCTTGATATTTTTGTTTTCTCTTTTTGTCTAAATAAGTAATTTTCACACATATTTCGTTTGTCTTTTCGTGTTTTCGTCGTCTTAGTGCAGCTTTGTTTTGCTAGTTGTTTTGGTGCAACGTTGTTTTGGTTTTCTATTTTTGTGGCAGTATTCGTTGGTTTAGATTGATAGATAAATTTCGATTTCGTCCATAGTCAATTAATGATTTTGATGTCATCAATGTTACACAGCTCCAAAGATATGGGTAATTCGAATTGTGTACAGTCTTAACAACTAATAAAACATAAAAATTTATAATTCTATAGATAAAAACTACACAAAAATTATTGTTCATGATTATTATACGTTAACATAATAAAGAAAACAGACAGCCACTCACAAAAGTGTCTGTCTGGACCTTAATAACGATAATCACAGGAGTGTCCGTCTAAACCCTACTAACGATAAAGTAAATATAAGTATAATAAAGTAAACATTAAATACGGTACTATAAGTAATTTGTTAAAAAAATTACATAAAATTTGTTGCAGACAGATGGCAGCTAATTAATTTGAAATTACCCACCAACACAATATCAAATGATTTCACACAATATCAAGAACAAATGATTTCTTCTTTTCAATCATTCACACAATATCAAGAAACAATTACAACATGACGTTAATGTAATCACACTCCTTATTTTTAACGAGGCTTATTTTTATTCATATATTTTAAATGCACACATTGACATTTGAGGGTACAACAAGCCAATAATTTCAATCACTTGAATGAGTGACGATGTTATATTCTAAAGGCATCAAGGTAAGACTTTCCATCAAGTTTACGAGCAAATAGATTCCTCAAGAATTCTTTTAATCCAATTCTTTTGAACCTTGCTGGTGTTTCTTCTTTGATTAAGCTTGTTGCAGGACCTACCTCTCCATCGTGTCTCGAAGTATAGAATGTTGCAATTGAAATTCTTTCTTTTTTAGAGTTCACTATTGCTCGATGCTCAATACTTCGATATATCCCGTTAGTTATAATCTGCCAACAAAAATATGCAATTCTCTATTTATCTATAAAATAATAATGACTATGGTTCCACAAATTGAATTCTCACTGTAATGCTCTACTATAAAAAAAAAAGATAGATATTGAATTTGATATTTTGTGGTTCTATCTCAGCAAATGTCATTGGAACGAGACAAATGCAAATTTATTTATAAATGTTTAATGAACTTTAAAATCTTTTCTGCTTTATACCATCATTTACTCACCCTAAATAATATTTGATCTATAAAAGAGATGTTAAATATCACCATACACTCACACAACTCTAATATTCCTCGAACATAGAAAACGACGTTTAATCTAATGATATCGACATTTCACACATTATAAAAAAGAAATTATTAAGAGCTAATTTTCAAAAACAACAAATTAAAGACTCTTTTGTTGTAGTTTTTTCATATATTTGTTATAGTTTTAAAAAATATATATATAATCTAAAAACAATTCAAATGAGAAGTTGTTTTTAGAATTTTTTCAATCATTTTTTATAATTGACATCCTTTTTATAAAAATGATTTTTATTACGAATAAGAAATATAAAATAATTTCACTGTTTTTCTTAAAAATATCTAAAAAATAATATTTAAATTATTGAATGCCACATTTTATTTTATTTTTTAAATTATATAACAAAGTGACTCTAATATACACGTCATTAGTTATTTTTATAAGAGTGGCGTAAGTGATTATGTCATGAAATAAGCTCTAACAAACTACACGATGAAATGAAGCTATCACACAACCTGTTCTTAATCCTTCTATTTGGATTTGAAGGATCGTATCAAACAAATTGATATTAATTAATGGATATAATATATATATATATATTAATATTACCTCAAGAATGTCTCCAATATTTACAATGAAAGCATTAGGCAAGGGTTTAACGGGGACTCATATGCCATCTTTCCTTACTTGGAGCCCTTCTACTTCATTGAGTTGTAGGAGGATTGTGAGTCCTCCTCCATCTAAATGAGGTGTTAGGCCAATAACCTTCTCTGGTTATGGACATGGAGGGTAATAGTTCATTCTCATTGATTGCACCCCATCTTCAAATAATGTACTCATTTCTTTTTCATCCATTTTCAACGCTTTTCCCATATGCTCAACAATAACCATAGCTAACTTGTAGTTCGATGGAGTAAAGCTCAAAAGCATCTCTGCATAACATAGAGCATTGAATCACTAATCAAATATATGAATTTCCTTGTCTCATAATTTTCAAAATTTTACAAACATTAATAATTTTTTGATAAAAAGATTAATGCTTAATTAACAATTGGAAATTGTTAGAACACTTTAGTTTTGATGATTAAGTTGAGAGAATTGAAGAAGAAATGGAATTGAAATGATCAAATTATGTTATTGCTTGCAACGCAAAAATCTGATATTTATATCAAACACTTGCTATAGTGATATCATAACATACTACTAACCTCCCTTAACAACTTCTAACCATCTCTAACAGCTTTTAACAACCTTTGACTATCGTTATGAATTACATTTACAACAATTGTATGTTTTTTCTATGTCTCTTATAATATCATTAATTTTTAGAGTAATTATGAAAAATAATACATAAAATTTAATGTCATAACTATTTTTCTTAATATTCGTGAATTTTATAAGTGAATCTTATAATAATAGATAGAGGGAGTAGATTTTTAGAGTTAAGATCTTCTCTATTTCTTCTCTACATTAATTACTATAATTTTGAAGTACTGTTTTTGGGTATATAAAAATATTTGAACCTATCAAATGTTACATTATTATATATTAGGTAAACTATATTTTGCACTCTTTTATGTTTCACACGAAAGTAACACTTTGGTCATTTAAGTTTTTTTGAACAAATAGATTCTTTAAGTTACAAAATATGCACATCATTACCCATTTGAACATTTTCCGTTGCAAAAACGCGCATGTGGCAGTTACGGATCTGACTTGGAAAAGTAAATAGAATTTTAATGAAAAAATATTATTTTTTATTAAAAAAATACTATTGAAACAAAAACCCATAAATGTTTTAATATCTTCATCTTGTTTCCATCACCATCTTCATCTTTATCTTTCAATACTTCACCATAAGTCCAGAAATTTCAATAAAAATTCAAAACATAATCCAAATTTCGAAACCCAAGAATTAGATTCCCAAAAATTTTATAAAGAAAAAAATTGAGAAGAAAAATGGAGATGATTCTAATTCAGATTTTTATGGATAAGGATCCTCTCAATTTCTCAAAATAAATAGAGATGTTCATTATTATAGTTTTTGGATATTTAATTGATATAAAAGAACACATTTCCAAAATATGACATTAATTTGACATTTTTACATCAAAATCATAGTAATAGAGATATCAATTCAGTCCTTAAGTACTAGCTCAATTGACAAATACCGACATTGTTAGGTTGGACGTCATGTCTGGGTTCGAACTCAAAATTCGCAGTTGAGTGGATTATGGGACATCATTGGTCAAGATGTTTTCGCCTCTATCCTTCAATTTTTTCAAACAAGTTGGTTGATATTCTAATATCGTAGTGCTTATCCCTAATATCCAAGAGGCACACCGTATTGATTAGTATCAGCCGATTGGCCTTACCAACTTTCAATTTAAAATTATTACCAAAGTTTTGGGTGATACTCTTTCTATTGTTGCTCAAAAAATATCTAAAAACCACAAAAGTTTCGTTAAGGGGGAGACTAATATTCGATTGCATTTGTGTTGCCTCAAAATCTATTAACCTTTTGGATAGGAAAGCTTTATAGGGTCATTTGGCCTTAAAGATTGATATAAAAAAGACTTTTAATACAATTGACTAGAGTTTTCTAATTATCATTTTGCATGATTTTGGCTTTAATGATACTTATTGCGACTGTATTTTCACTATTCTTAATTCTGCGAAGCTGACTATATTTGTGAATGGCAGAGTTGTGGGATTTTTAATTGTAAAAGAGGAGTTTGGTAGGGAGATCCTCTTTCTCCTCTTTTGTTTTGTACTTGTAGTACCTCATTTTTGTCCGACTAATTAAAAATAATAAAAAAAATAAGTAATAATACTTATAATAATTATTTTGCAATTATTATTATTAAATCTAAAAAAGGTCATCCTTTTATAAATCTGACCCAATCTTGATTACATATTTATTTATTTATTTGACTTCCCATTATATTATCTTTAGCAACAATTACATTCCTTTTCTGCAACACGTCTCCCCTACTTTTTTTTCGCTATCACGTTTTGTCGCCCTCTCCCTATTTTTCTGCTACAAGAAACAACTCCCTCGCTTATTATTATTTTTTTTTAATAAAGTAATTATCTTTACTATTGTTACACTCAATAAAAAAGATGAACAACATCTTTTCCTAGCTCCATGAGGTTAGTTTTATTCCAGGCACACATAGATATCTTTTTATCCAGGCATGAGGTTAGTTTTATTTTAAAAAAGATAAAACTCAGTTTTATTCCAGGCACACATAGATTCATCATTTGAGTTTATCCATTGAGATCAACAAAATCAACAAGGGAGAGGAGTTTTTTTGTTTCTTTGAACGAATCACAAGATATTTGTCAATATAAAAACCGAAAAAAGAAAACAAAATAGGTATTCTGAGAAAATATTAGAGAGAATAGAGAAAAAAAAACACATTAATAAAAAAAGGAGAACAATAGAGAAAATAGATAGTATCATCCTTTATCGTCAATTCATCTACCCACTTACTGAACCAGTAACCATCATAGATCACCATGCACCACCAACTACCTCTTTCAGTGCTGCAATCTCATGTACTTTCTTCTTGTTTTCTCTTTTGTGCTCCTCTGATAAACGTTTTGTTTTCTTACTATGTATCTTGCACTTCTAAGCATTTGTTACTTAGTATGCTGCACATTTTATTTATTTAAAATAAAGAATGAAACCTTTTAATTAGTGTTATATTAATGTATTGAAAGTTGAATTCTGACGCAGCACATCGCACCAGAGTAGACTCAACATTTCATTGTGTTTACCAATTCACCCTATTTATTTTTTTTAAATCGTTAAATCTTATAAAAATTCTTGTCAAAATAAAAATTAATTAAAATCTTGTTCCAAGTTATTATAACATAAATTATGATAACTTTGATAGTTTTGAAATTGTTTTGTATTTTAATAAATTAACGATCATACGAAAATTATTTTAAAATGGTTAAAAAAATGTAACATATTTTTAATCTTTGAACGGTTATAACACAAGTTGAACAACTTGATATTTTTAAAGCTCCCCTTTTGTAACCGAAATAATAAAATATTCTTAAACTGATTAACTAGATGAGACATCTTTTTACTCCTTGAGTTTTGAGACACGAGTTGTTAAACTTGATAGTCTTAAAACTCACATTTTAAAATAATTATTCAAATCAAACAAACTCTTTTTTTTTGTCAAAACAACTTTTTTTTTTATGAATAGCAAAAAACTTTCTCTAAAACTAATCAACACATCCGTATTTTTTACATAAGAACTACGTAGCTTTGATTTCTCCATCGCACTGGGAGATACGTAGGAGCAAGATCGCAATCTTGTCAAGCATAATAATAAAAATGTTTTATACACTTTTATCTCTAGATTATAAAAACAAAGATTCGATTTGTATTTAATAATAGGGAGAAATAAATATATTTAAGTTAATATTAAGATTGCCCAATTAATTATAGGTAACCGTGTTTTAACGGATGTCGTAGGGTGCTAATACCTTCCCTACACATAATTGACTCCCGAACTCAAAATTTGGTTTCAAAGACCATTTTTCTTTTTTTAACGGTTTCCCAATATTTTCTCTATTTTAAAATAAACTTTGGTGGCGACTCCATTGAATTTGAGAAACACTCGAAATTTCAGGCCGTGACAGCTGGCTACTCCATTGGTGACTATTAGAGAGTCAAGCCTAACATAAATAATTGTACAATTTTTTTACTTCTTTTATGTTTATCTCTCCTTTCATTTTCTTTATTTTATGCATTTATTGTTTATTAGTTATTTTCTTGTAGTCATTATATATATATATGTGTGTGTGTGTGTGTGTGTTGAGCATTTTACACTACTTATTGGATTGTGGTTATCTTCACACACTACACATTCACTTATACACACACTTATGAGTGAGACCCTATTTCCGGGCATGAGTGAAGCTTAAGTTTGGTTAGGGGTTTAGTGGTAATCATTTTGGACGTACATCCTATTTGATTATTGCAAAGATCTCGTATAGAGTGTGACTCCATTAGAAATACCTACATTTTGGATGTACTTTCTATTTGTAGTGATGTTTCAATACGAGTACCTGGCTCTAGAGACCAATGACTCTTAAGATTATAAAACTCACCCAGGAAAGTGTTCACAAATTTATAAGCTTATAGACTTTAAGATTTCTCCAATCTTGGATTGTGATTCTCTTCACATACTACACATTCACTGACACACACTTATGAGTGAGACCCTATACCCGAGCCTGAGTGAAGCTTAAGTTTAGTTAGGGGATTACTTCCTATTTGTAGTGATGTTTCAATACGAGTACCTGACTCTAGAGACCAATGACTCTTAAAATTATAAAACTCACTCAGGAAAGTGTTCACAAATTAAGAAGCTTATAGACTTTTTCTCCAATCTTGAATATAATGCATCTAAGTCATGTCATAGCATTCTTGCTTTTAAATGGCATGATTGTTTTTTTACTATCCGACGTCAGTATACCTCTTTTTGTTTTCTTTGTTGCATCCATGCAAATAGCTTTCATCGATAATATTTTTCAACGTCATGCATTCCCTTCATGCTTTAAAAATTATTTTTCAAAAATACCATATCATTGAATATTCATAATCATTTATTTTTATGTAGGTCCACTAAAGAACCATTGAATTCAAAGCTAGGTTGTGGATATCTCTGATTAAAAATGGGATCCAACAATGAAACCACAATCCCAATGCTGAAGAAAACTCTGAATGTGAAAGCCACAAAGCCTCAAGTTGACAGTTTAAAAAGACTCTGTAGCTTGTTGGAGCTTAATCACCGTTTAACCTTTACTAAGAAATACGGAAAGATTCTTGATTTATTGGATGTGGAAGCACAAATAGGGGCTATTACCGCTTTGGCTCAATTCTCTACTCCATTGAGATGTTTCACCTTTCAAGACTTCCAACTAGTGCCTACTTTGGAAGAGTTTGGACCAATTTTAGGCTACTCCCTAGAAAAAGGGAAACCTTATCATTACATGGGGAATTATCCATCCACAACCAAAGTAGCAGAGATACTATGGGTTGAAGAGGAAAAGTTGATTAACCAAAAGAAGAAAGGGACTTATAGTTTTCTAAGAAGTTTTTTTGAGGAAAGAGCACATCATTTAGCTAAAGCCCAAGATTGGAATGCTTTTATGGAGGCGTTAGCTCTCATCATATATGGGGTTTTTCTATTCCCAAGTGATGAAGAAATTATAGATTTAGCAGCAATCGATGTCTTCCTAGCTTTGAAGAATAGAGGAGAAAATCCTACAACGGCCGTCCTCACTGATGTGTACTGTACACTTAACTATTGTCATGAGAAAAAAGGCAAGTGAATTTTGTGTTGTTTACTTGTTTTGTACGTCTAGTTGGTGAATCATATGTTTGATAGTGGATGCCAAAAGCGTTGCCCTATCAATGATTTCAAGAATTGTTACGTTGACATAAAGGATAATCGATAATGGGTTCAAATATTGGTAGGTCTTAATGGAAAAACAGTTTGATGGTATGCGAGATGGCGAGAAGTAAAAGAAGTAATATACCAATGTGGAACATTCCCTAATGTGCCCCTTATGGGGACTAGAGGTTGTGTGAATTATAATCTAGTATTGGCCTTGAGACAACTTGGGTATTCCATCATAAGAGAACCAATGCCAAAACTGATAACCCCTTTTATTCTTTATGACATGGATCCAGAAAACATTGAAGATTTAAGGAGAGTATGTCAATCTTGGAATATGATAATCAGAAAAGGGAAGGAACTAGGAAGTAGAAGTTGTGGTGCAAATGATTACTACCAACAATGGGTCAAGAATAGGGTCAAATAGATTAATCTACCTTTTCATCGTACATTTGAGGTGGTCGATGAAACACTGATCCAACCCACTATTGTTTGTGAAGAGATTGAGAGGTTGCAAGCAATAATTCTAGAGGCAGAAGAAGAAAAGAAGAATTTGCAAGAAGAATTGATGGTAGTCTTTTGAGCATATGAGACTGCCCAGTTGGAAAATGAGTAGAAGACAATTTCCCTTGAAAGATCAAATAAGAGGGCGACGGTGGAAGAGGATTATAAGCTCAAGCTTCAATGCAATTTAAGGGCCTCTGACGAGTCATTATGTTTGGGCTACGTGCCACCCCAAAACACTATACCCTCAAAAAACACTGTACCATTCAACGCATCCCAAGTACCCGATTATGATGCTAACGAGAATTGGCAACAACCTCAATTTATCTGCAATGATACACAATCGAAACAAAAGTTCCATGTCTTAGAAGAACAAATAAAAGCAATTGAGGGGAATAATGTCTATGGTCTCGAAACTTTTGATATGTGTTTGGTTCCCGATGTGGCAATCTCTTCAAAATTCAAGGTACCTGAGTTTGAAAAATACAAATTTTCCACATGTCCTAAAAATCATCTGACCATGTATTGTAGAAAAATGGCTTCTCATGCTCATAATGACAAACTTCTCATTCATTTTTTTAAGACAGTTTGAGTGGGACATCATTAAGTTGGTATATGCATCTCGAGCGAAATCGAATCTGCTCGTGGAAAGACTTGGTTGATGCCTTCTTGAAACAATATAGGTACAACATTGACATGGCCCCTAATAGGATGCAATTGCAAAATTCGTTTAAAAAGGACAATGAAACATTCAAAGAATATGCACAACGGTGGAGAGAAGTGTCATCGCAAGTAGATCTTCCTTTATTTGAAAGAGAAATGGTTGGTATGTTTATGGATACTCTCCAATCGCCCTTTTATGATAAGATGATTGGGAGTATGTCATCAAACTTTTTTGACATGGTCATGATAGGAGAAACAGTAGAAAGTGGGATGAGGAGTGGCAAGATCGTATGTAGAGCAAGTGGTGTGAAGAAACCCCATATGGGATTCACAAAGAAGAAAGAATGGGATGCTAACATTGTAATGGTAAACCCAATGGTCTCCTATTCTTCATCCATGAATTCTAATCGACCTCCAAATTTTCAGCCCCGATACCCTAAATTCGCTACATTCCTTATCCATATGTAGCTGCAACCTCACAAGCTCCATACCCCCAATATCACCTTTCAAGGCCATCTTATTATCAACCACCTCTGATCCAGCCACCACCTGTCATGTTTTCCCAACAAAACCAATGGAACCAAAATCCAAGCTCGAATCCATACAAACCACCAGTCAAGCGAGAAAAGAAGATAACCCATTTTGACCCAATTCCCATGACATACAGCCAATTGTTGTCTCACCTACTCCAGAATTCAATGTTAGTCCTGAGACCAATGAAACCTTTGGAACCACCATTCCCAAAACGGTACAACCCAAATGCCAAATGTGAATACCATGCAGGAGCCGTGGGGCATTCCGTCGAAGATTGCCAAGCCCTAAAATCTAAAGTGCAAGAACTAATTAATGCAAAATGGCTTATTTTCAAGGAAGACAGTCATAACGTAGGGAGTAATCCCTTGCCAGGCCACGGGAATACCTCTAACAATGTCATTGAAGATGAGATAGAGCAATGTGCAATTAAGAATGTAGGACATGTGAAAACCCCTATATAAGTGATTTTTGTTGAGCTTTGCAAGTCAAACTTGATTGAGACGATTAACAACGAGGTTAATATTTGTGGCATTCACCCAATTGATTCACGCTTCATACAAAATTGTGAGGAGCTCAACGAATTCCTTCAAGATTTAATGGACAAAAATTTCATACAAGTAAGATATTCAAAAGATGATCGTGTGCTGGCCATAGAGTCGTATGTGGAAAATAGTTGATCTTTCCCAAGACCATTGTAAATACTCTATAGAAAAGAGAATCTTAAGCCAACTCCTAGTGGGCCAAATCTAATAATTGTCCAAGCATCAACCCCTTTTCCTTTTGAAAATACCAAGGCACGAGCTACAAGAAAGGCATTAGACTTAATAAATTCCTTAAATCGCTAATAATTGAGGGATTAAAATCAAATATTATATATTATATTTATTGCAGAGATTCATTCCAATAAAAACTAATTGTACAAAGACTAAAACAAAAGAGCAAGGACCAAATACAAACAAAATTTTTTTTCAAAGACCAAAATAAAACAAAAAAAAGTTACAGGGACTAAAATAAAATGAAAATATAATTACAGAGACCAATCATATATTTAAGCCTAGAATTTTTTTCTACACTATCAAGCATGTTAAGAATCAGAAATTTCTTGAAGAATCAAATTTATTGTAGAAATTAAAGAAGATTAGGGAAAAGAAAAGTGACATTGATCTTTATACATGTTCCACTTCATCGTCCTTGCTAGTGGTGTACATCTTGTCCCCATTCAACAGAAATAGGAATTTCTTCCACTAAAAGATTTGAATGAATGTTTAATAAGGAAAAACCTTGAGTCAATGAATCTAAAAACTAGTATCTCAATGTTTTCTTTTTCCGCAACACCCAGGAGACACGAATTTTGAAACCCATTCAAGAATTTGTATTGAATTTTCAACTTCAGTGAACCTCTCCTATCTTGAATCTTCCGGCATGAAACTTCAAAATGTGAGAACAACAATAACCTTGAATCTTCACTACCTGATGCCTAGAAACCCTTATCTAGGCGAAAAACTCTTCTTCTTTTCTTAATACTATGATGAAATTGAACAAACCTCAACTTCACACTAACGAAGACTCACACAAAAGATCGTCACTTTTTTCTTCACAAAAGAAATTGGATCAGAAATAGTTTTCAACTTGATCTCTCGAAAAACAAAATGAATGAGAAATAAAATTTTAGTTAAAAAATGTGGAACTTGAGTTATTTATAGTTATGAGTTTTCACGAGAAAATACAAATTCAATGCATTAAAAACTGGAAATTTGTTCGTATGTTTCAAATTACACATGGCATGATTCAAATCATTTGAAGTATGGGCAATAAAAAATATAATTTTTAAAAGGTGTAATTCAAATCATACATTAACTTTAATTTGACAAAAACATTTGGTGATTCGAATGACCAACTATATGATTCAAATTTGAATATTAGAATTTTAAAATTTATGATATGATTCAAATCTCCTACTACCGAAGAAAACAACAATTATCTGATGAAGAGTATATAATTAATATGATATGTATTCTAAGAGTGACAGTAGATGTAACAATTCAAAACTATTCCTTAGATATGTCAAATAGGACAATTATCAAATATTGACAAAGAAATATCATGTTTCTATAAATTATTTAGGGAACATACATAAGTTGTTGCGTAAACAATGTTGGCAGCAAACATAAAATATTGTTTGATCTGTTTTTAGGTAACACTTTACACATGTTGCATAAAAAAGTGTTGTCAATGACAACAAATATTGTAGTGACACAATTTTAAATCGGTTTATTAAAAATTGATTCAAAACATTGGGTGTCATTTTCCAACTCGCATTTTTTTCCCTATATTTAAAATAAGGTTTACCACAACATTAATTTAGATGAATAATGTTATACTTTCTCTATATTTTTTAATTCTTTCCATCATAATAATGCTAAGAAAGAAAAATAATTTAATTAAATAGAAAGCAGAAAGTGTCACATTTTTATAACATTAGCAAAGGGAAACAACATTGAACCACACATGTCTTACATTGATGTGCTAAAAGTAAGCATTAACGATACAAGAAAGAAATCACAAGATGTGGGGCAATCAGCCAGCCTACCACACTTATTACAACACACATTACATTAAGGAACATAAATTACAAACATTAATAACATATGAGTTTGCACATGTATGCCATGCATGAGCATATACTGAGTTCAAGTACCACTACTAAAAAAACTAGATAAGTGAAGAAAATTTAGAAAGAAAATATGAAATCTCCGTCTCTAATTCTGCTACTAAATTTAGTGGCAAAACATTTAAAGGTAGATTTCATATTTTCAATCATTAATCTTAGTCACAAATTGTATTTTTCTAGAGGTGACATACAATTGGATCTAGTTTTTTAGTAAACCATGAAGAGCAGGCCAATCATCATGGATCATCTTAATTCTACCACCAACAATAAAGTCACCACTAGCTGTGCCTGGGGCAACATTGATACGTGCATAGTAACCGTCTTTGAAAATGTAAGCTTCATCCTTAACATGAGAAGCAAAAGCAGCATCAATTCCATTTTCAAAGACTGTCCCAACCAAACTTTGAAAACCAGTGCGAATATAACGATTAGACTTAAGATGCTCAGAGTGATAGTCTATACGAAAATACTCATCATCTTTGAATAAGAAAACATCTTTTTCGGTGGACCTTATTCCAGCATCTATTCCATTTGCAACTTTATAGTCCTTGAGACTAGGAAACATTTTCTTAATTGGAATATCATCTTTAAGTAATGTGAGGTTAACATAGTCTATTTTGGCACCTGAGTTTCCAGAGAAAATGTATGCTTCATTGTTATCACCATCAAAGGCACAATCTATTCCCTTTTCAAATATTGAATCACCAAGCATTGGGAATCCATCAGAAATATGCCTCGCCTTCTCAATAATCTCTGTCTTCTTGCCTCCCGGATTATAATTCAAAACCATATACTTTTCTTTCACGAATATGTAACATTCATTGTTGACAGATGAACGGAATGCAGCATCTATGCGAAGATGTGACATTTTTCTTATTAGAGATTTATTTGTATGTGGATAAGTGATATACTAATATCATATGTTTTTCCTTCATCTTATGGAGACCTCTCTTTATATAGATGCTATCTATAATGTGAACACAAAATAATATATTAAACAAATTTATGTCCAAAACACGTTAGAACAATAAACTCTCCAAAACCACAATATGTGGAATGTGCACATGGAGCATTAATGTTAATTATTTCAAAATCCTTTTTCTAAAAAGGATAATTTTAATTTAAAAAAAAAAATTTATTTAAAGGCTAATTTCATCTTGCCACCCTTGCATTTGGAACAGATCCGTTGAAAATTAAGCATGGTGCAACTACTAATGTAGGATACATAGACTTTTCTTTGTTCCATATGAGATTTATCTGTTTTTTTATATTAGTTATTAGACGGTAGGTTTTGTTTTAATTAATTATAACCTTATCTTTTTTTTGAGAAGTTTAGATATATCATATAGCTACAGATTTATCTGGATGATTTATATGATATAATTTTTTTTTGTTTGATGTATATTTTAAATATTTGATCGTTGGACTGAAAGATTATATCATATAGATGACTCAAGTTTTACACAAATCTAAAAATATTGATATATTATTGAGGTGCATCAAGATATATATGTGTAACACCCCAATTTTATAATAAAATATTTTGTTAATTAAATAGGATTTTAAATAATTAATTTGGTATTAAAATTATTTTAAAACATACGTTGATTAAATTTTTGATTAATTTTCTTTATATGTGTACTTTCTTTGATGTGCTATTTTTGTACATATTTGACTAAAGAAGTTATATAAATAAAAAATATTATATTTTATTGTTTTATATATTTTTCTAAAAATAATAGTATTTTAGTGTAATATTTAAATAAAAAAAAAATTTTAGATGATTTTACGTATATCTGCGTGTGAGTAATTAATGTGATGTTTTCATGTGCGTTTGACTAATGTTAAGTGTGCACATAGTTATATTTTAATTATTTATAATTATTTTCTATTTTAAGTTATTCCTTTTATAAATAATTATCTTGAGATATTTAATATTGACGTTGATTTCCTTTATTTTTATAGTTGCTATGAGATGATGATTTTATACGTATTTATTGTGATTTAATAATCAATATAAATTGTGAATGTTATATTTATTTATTTTATTGTCTTGACTATTTTATAAAGATGGTAGTATTTTTATGTGATTATTTTGTAAAATATTATGGTAATAATTGTAGTTATTATTTTGAATGTGAGAGTTTTGGTTATTAATGTATTTTAAAAGAGTAATTACTTTAATTACTTTTTTTTATAAAATATTAGTTTTGAAATATTAGTAATACTTTAGTAATGAAATTGTGTTAAAAAAAATTAGTTTTGATAATTGATATTGGTCATCGATTCATTGTCTAGAAAACTTTATCCGCTTTTGTTCAAATTTCAGTATGTTGTTTAATTCATTTAGTTAGTTAATTAAACACACTTTTTCAGATTATTAACCGTCCCAATTTCTCTATAAAATACTAAATTTCTCCATTTATGGATTAATCCGTTATTTTGCACCGTTTTTCGTCACCATAAGTTAGATTTAAGTGAAACCAACGCCAAAACAACAGTGTGAATAGTGGCCATATTATCCACTTATTATTTTACGATTTAGGGTAAGTTTACTTGACTCAATTTCGAAATTTACCCTTTTGGAGTGTGTTCTCATAATTTATTCTTGAGTTTACCCATAAAATATCGAGTTTGATCGATGAAGGACAAGGAGTCAAAGAACAAAGGCTTTTTGCTTATGGACTCGTATTCGCATGTCAAAGCGTCGAAATAAGGTAAGGGGTGAGAGAGTATTTGAATTCGTCACTATAATATATTGTGAGATGAACGGGAAAATCGTATTTCCTGACGATTCATCCGGGGCTAGCTACGTATGACAGTAGCCCTTTAAGGGATAAATTAATTAATATGCAAATATGGAAATTGTGAGAATAAAATGTGGAATAGAAATATTTATAAGGTGTTGATTTATTTAATTTCGTTAAATATGTGGTATTTGATATTGTTGTGGTATTGGGTGTCGAACGAATTTTATGTATATATTTGATTAAACGAGTTTATGTGATGTGATAATAAAAGGTGGATACATTGTGATAAGTTTATGTGATGATGATGATGTATTATTAATAATAGTGGTGTTATAAATTTGTGATAAGTTTATCCAATGATGTATGAATATTGATGATAGTGATGCTATAAAATTGTGATGAGTTTATGTGATGAGATATAATTAATGATAGTGATATATGAATTTGTGATGAGAATATTGAAATAACTCCATAGTTGATGAAATATTGGTGATTCTAATTTGTGCTTGAGATGACGGTCTTAATGGTCAACCCCAAACTTAATCTATTGTTTGTCCCCAAGCAACAATTAATTTCAGATTTGCTACAGTTAAAATCAAACTTAAACTCAATTTCTCAAATCAAACTCCATTCTCAAAGTTCCAACTACTACAACACATTCATCATGCTCCATGGTTGCTTACAAAAAAAACAAAACAATTTGTATACTGTAGCATTTATTTATCAAGTTCAACTCTCTCTTCACACAATCTCACCAAAATTTCTCTCAAGTGTTTAGCAAAGGTTATGAATTTATCACTCAAATCATAGAACATGCATCACGCTACCATAGGCTTGAAAAAGTTCTAGTTAGCAATCACAATGCAACAAACACATACACTTTTGGAGGACTTTCGGGTTGTAATGGGGCTTAGGTAAGGGTAGGACATTTTGGGATAGTAGGCTTTACTACTTGGAGTTAGGTACACATTTTCAAATTATTCTACCACTTTTTTTTTCTTCACATTTTCATTGTGGAGATTCTCAAACATTGACAAAAGAACCAAGATGTTATTTTTCAAAGTACACAAACTGATTTTTTTTTTTTTTTTTTGAATTTTTTTGTTTTTTTTGAGAACCACCACCCTAAACTTAAAAGGTTGCTATCCCATTAGAAACCCCAAACTTAGAACTTTACCAAGACGAGAATTTTTTTTTTCTACCTAACTCCAAGTAAGCTGATTTAATTAAAGTCATGTCTTTGGCTTGTAATATGGCTAGCAAAGGATAAAATTTGCATAGGGTAGTTAGAAAGGCTCAAACGATCAAACAAAATTGCCTTAGTGTATGCATAAATCACAAGTGATGCAAGTCAGAATTAGTGCAAGTTCTAAAGGGATAACACATGTCTAGATAATCACACAACAAAAAATTAAAGTGTTTAGCCCCAAAAGCTCACAGCTAGGATAATAAGAGAGAGTATGAACTGTTAAAATAATGCCAAACATGTCACTGAAAAGTTTAATTTTTTTTTTTTTTTGAAAAATTGATGGCAAGTTAGACTTCTACAACCACAAAGTAATCAACAATGTATGCATTAGTGAAACTCGTCGAATTGAGCAATGACATGAGCCAAGAAATAGAATTTAATTTTCAAAATCCCAAACAAAAAGCTTAAGACCAACTTCAAGTTGTTAAAAATTCTTCATCATAGTGCACGTAAACACTCAATCAAAAATAAACAAATTCAAACAACAAAAATAAGATTGCAAAAATAAAAGTTACCTCTACCCATGGGTTGCCTCCCACGAAGCGCTTGTTTATGGTCATTAGTTTGACGCCTCAACCATTGTCAAGGTGGCATATATGACAGAAAGAACACATCATCCTTCTTCTTCTTTTTGTTTGGTAGAAATTCCATGAACTTGAGAAATAAATGATGTTGCTTCCTTATCCTTTTCAATTGGACATTTATGAACAAGGCATAGATTGAATCTCGAACTTCATCAATCTCTTCTTTTTTCTTTTCCTCGTTCATCTTTTCATCTTGCTTATCTTCTTCTACCACAACAATGAAATCATCTTCAATCTTCAACATCTCCTCCATCTTCTCAAACTTAACCACTTGCTCAAATAACCTCTCACATTGACTTTCAAATCTTTCAATTGAAACCATGTTATTCTTCATGAATTCAACCAAAATGTCCATAATGTGAAAGTCTTTGTCATCTGGTTCTTTGGATAGAATTTTAGGAGGTAGAATTTGTTCTCAATTGATCTTTTAAATATAACACTCGTCGTCTTCTGCGTCTTTGACCAAAAAATCTTCATATTCTATTAGTTCGACCAAGTCATCAAAACAAGTTCCATTCCTATGTCCTTCTCCGCAAAAGTCACACCTAAGAGGCCGCACTGAGGGATCTGAGGATGATGTTTTAAAAATGTATCTCTCAAGATTTGTCCCTAAATATATACCAGATACAAGACAAGTATCACACTCTTCATATAATTGTAGTAGAATATCATCATTATAATCTTCCATGCTCTACAGAGAATAGTTATCTCAAACAAAGAAAAGACAAACCACTAGCACATGACATTAGCAAGCTCAACAAATCAAAATAGAAAATTAAAAAAATAGTTTTTTTTTCAAAATTAAAAATAAAATAAAAGCAAAAATTTTATTGCAGAGCAAAAAATTTCAATTAAGTAAATAAATTAAATTCAATAGTGATATGGCAATCCCCGGCAGCGGCGCCAAAAACATGATAGCGTTTCAGCAAGTGTACTGAATCGTTGCAAGTAATAATAAAATGGTAGTACCGAGTGTCGAGCTCAAGAATTGCATTTTATTATCGAATTATATTTAATTACTAAAATTGAACAAAAGGTTTCCGAATTGATTGAAGTAATATTTAAAATTAACAACAGTAATAAAATTGATCCTTTATAATGAGAAAAATGTCAGGGATGAGTTTCACTTCGAATCCAACTTGGTGTCTAATTTGATCCTAGTTACTGAATTCCTTTATTGATTTATTACCGAATTCTCTTTATTATTCTTGCCCTAATGTCTTAGTGACCGAACCTTTAATTCTAAAGTAACCCCTAATTCCTTAGTGGATTTATGATTAGAATTAAGCCTTACCGTACAGGAATTCTCTTGTTAAACTATTGTCTTTGCAACTAATTTAATTGGTTTCATGACCTGCATCTATCCCTAGACTACAAATTCATGAATTTCTCATCTCAAGCCTTCGTAAAGTCCACTTCCGTTTCAAAATACGAATCGTAGAACATTTTAACGTTGAGGCTAGTATAGAATAAATTCAGCTCATTAAATCAATTTTGGTAGACTTATGCCGCAGTTCTCGCCAAAAGATCAACATGCAAAAATCCAAGGTCTTTTTTCTCTAAAAATATGTCAACTACAAAAGCGACTTCTTTAAGTCAAAGTTTGGAGATTGACCTAATTACAAACCTTGGAGCATACATTGGTGTTCCTCTAATCCATCAACGAGTCTCAAAAGATTCATTCTCTTTTAACTTGGATAGATTAAGATCTAAATTCACAATTTGAAAAGCAAACTCTCTTTCATTTGTAGGTAGAGTCACTCTTGCTCAATTATATATATCTATCATTCTTGCTTATGGGATGAAACCATGTCAATTATTTTTTCAATTTGTATCGAAGCAGAGATATTTTGTCGCAACTTCATCTGGGGTAATACAACTAAACAAATAACATGTTATTTGATCTCTTGGAAAACAATTTGCATGCCACAGTAGGAAGGTGGACTTGGCTTTAAGAATCTTAAAGTCCTTATTCTGGCATATACGACCAAACTTGCCTGGCAACTGGTTGCAGACGTAGATAGATTTTGGGTTCAACTAGCTCGAGCCAAGTATAATTGCGGTATTATGAACACCTTTTTTATCCAACAACGCAACATTGCTTCTAATACTTGGATATTTGTAAAGTTGGCCCAATACCAAAAGTAATGTATGATTGGTTTTCTCCTGAAGTACAAAGATGGGGAGTGATTTGTGGCATTATATTTCTGACTAAGTTAACTTTATTCATAGCTCATTGATCAAGAGTAAGGTTTTGAAGCACAACTTGATTAACTCTAACCAAAAAGCATGAATTAAACCCTTTGTGGCAGTTATGAATATGGATGTTAATGGTGCTTACAGCATATTGATGGCTCCTCGACTTGTGCGGGAATCCTTCGCAACCATAATGACGAGTTCATTTGTGGTTTCTTCTACAAAGTGGCATAAGTTGCTCCTTATTTTCTGAATGTGGGCTTTTCGCAGTATGGTTTTATTGGCTCTTGATAAACATATTCGTAATGTTATTTTTAAAACTAATTCTCTGATCCTCGCGTCCATAAACAAGAAATATTATACCCAGTGTACTCCCTTTATTATCATCCTCAAAGAAATTATCTCTATATTGCATTAGACATATTGAACCTACTCCCTTAGTTATTCTCCAAGAGAAGCAAATAGATGTACTCATTTTTTAGCTCATCTTGATCACAATGCTCCTTTTTTGTTCTAACGGTGTACCCACCTTTTTTTTTATTAGATTCATTTTGATGTATGATGCTAGAAATTATTATTCCAGTTTTCGTTTTGATTAATATAATTCATTTTTAATAATAATAAAAAAGAGCTTGGTCTCTTTAAACAATTATTAAGTCGCCAATTTAAATTAGTTAAATCTATCTTGGTCAATAGATATTAAAGAATGACCAACGAATTATCAAAGTCTTATGTTAGAGTTCAGTGGGTCTTTATACTTTTAATTCTTTTGGGAATGAGGTCTATCTTTTATGAATGTTATCAGTATAATTTGGTCTATCTTTTATGACGAGTCCAAAAAGTCTTATGTTAGAGTCCAAATTATACTTTTAATTCTTTACGTATGATTTAGTTTTTAGATACGTCTTTTATGTTTTTTCCCAATTAAGTTTTATATTATTATTCATTTGTAAAAATGTATTTTTCCGTTAGTTTCATTAAAAAAAATGTCGCGTGGCTGTTAGAGTGCTGACGTGTGCATAACAATGTTAATGAGACAAATTATAAAAGTAAACGATTCTTATATTTATCCTTTAAGTTTTAGAAAAATATATTTATTCTCCTCCTCTAAGTTTAAACCAGTTTTCATTCAAGTTCAATCTTTATCTTTTATCTCTTCATCATCTTCCTCTTCCACTCCATCTTTAAATAACTTAAAACCCAAAATTAGTAATTTCAATAGAAAAATTCAAAACATCGAACTGAGAAAAATCAAAACAAGAAATTTATCATTCCAACAAAAATAAAAAAATGGGTTGTTGTAAATAAAAAGTAATTCACCATAAACCCATTAAAAATAAAATGAGTTGTTTGTACATTTGGAAACTTGATCAAACATAATACTATTCGTACATTTGAGAGTAGTAATTTCCATTTTCGTATTCATACATATTAGATACCTAAATGTTCATATGAGTCGTATAAAGTTATTAAAATAAATCGTAAAAAAAGTAATTGTTATGATTGTAACTTGATTAAAAATATTCACTAACTCAGATATTATTAAACAACGCACCTTGTGTGCTTGGTATTTGTAAGAAGTAGAGTATTGAATTACATTATGTTTGATCCAATTCCCGAATGTACGAACAACTTATTCATTTTTAGTGAATTTATGGTGAATTTCTCTTTATTTACAACAACTCATTTTTAATTTTGTTTGGAATGATAAATTTTGTTGTTTTGATTTTTCTTTAATTCACATGGTCTACGTTTTGGATTGTAGGTTATTTAAAGATGGAGTGGAAGAGAAAGATGGTGATGAGGAAAATGATGAAGAGATAAAAGATGAAGTTGAGTCTGAGAGAAAACTCTTTTAAATTTAGAGGATCATAAGTGTATTTTTTTCAAAATTTAAAGGACCAATTTGAGAATCGTTTACTTTTATAATTTACCGCCACAGTACAGTTATACACACTTCTACATTGTAACGGTCACATGACATCTTTTTAACGAAACTAATGAAAAATTATATTTTTTCAAAACATAAAAATAACATTGTAAACAAAATGTTACTTAATGTAGCTAGATAGGAAAAAATATATAAAAAAAACCTATTTAAAAAACAGCATCAAACATAAAAGATTAAAAATGTTATTTAACCTATTTTTTTATTACTGAGTTCAAAGAAATTTAATGCATATAAACATTTATATACCCAGCGTAAAGTCAACTCTAACATAAGACTTTGTTAATTCGTTGGTCATTCTTTAATATCTATTAACTAATTTAAATTGGCGACTTAATAATTGTTTAAAGAGACCAAGCTCTTTCATTGCTAGTTTAAAGATACCATCTGATATAAACATTTCAAAAATAAAAAAATAGATTAAGACTTGCACGATGCATTGGTGCAGGTTTAGTTTTAATTAATTATTGATTTTTAAATTATAGTTGGTTTAGATATAACCTTTTCTTTTTTAGAAATTTAGATATATCATGTAGCTACAATATATATATATATATATATATAGATTATTTATATGATATAAACTTTTTTTTCTCGATATATATTTTACAAATTTAATCGTTGAATTGAAAGATTGTATTATATAGATAGCTAAAGTTTTGCATCCCCCGTCTCCGCATCTAACTAACTAATCGGGAAAAACTTGCACCCACCCATGTTTTGTAAAATTTAGGCTCTTATTTCCGCCCGCAATGGAGTTCGGGTTTCCCCGCCCACACCCGCACTCATTCATATATATAAAATAATAAATTTAAAATCATATCTATTATAATTAATATAATAAAATAGTTATTATTAGACAATAATAAAATTAAAAAAAAATTATAGAGATGAGATTATCATTTTTTAATATTTAAAAAAAATATTAAGTATACTCAATATCTACATGTATATAAAATTTAAAAATTACAATAATATTACTAGTGGGGCGGGTTCGGGTGCGGGGTAGATATCAACATTCTCAATCCCGTCTCCGCCCTCGAATTTTAATTTCGGAGAAAACATGCACCCGCACCCAATTAAAGCGGGTTTTCCCCGCCCAAATCAAGACGGATTCGGGTGGGTACCCTCTGGTGCGGGTTATGTTGTCATTCCTAGTTTTATTCGATATATATTTTCCACATTTGAAAATTAGATTAAAAGTTTATATCATATAGATCATCTATTGAAACTATTTGATATGTTATTGAAGTACGTGAAAATTAATGTCTTAGGCAATTTTATTATACGACATTGATCTTGATACACCTCAATAATGTATGAACGATTTTATATTTATTTATAAATTTATATAGATGATCTATATGGTATAATCTTTCAATCCAATAGTCAAATTTAGAAAATATGTATAAAGTAAAATGTTATTGAACGATGTATCGTTGATGTAATATTACATCGGTGTAATTTGATCTCCTCTCATATATTGCAAGCTCTACGGTATTATCATAAATGAGTGTGTATCGGTACTATGAACATTTTGACCTATTATTCTCTCTAATTGGTCCACATGGACATTACTATAGAGTATATTAAAATTGACTAAATTGAAAATTTTGGTACATTTATCTATTCAATTTTGACTACTAATTTAATAAATTGTTTCCATAAGTGAAATTTAATTTTTATTAAAATCATAACAAAAAATGTCATTCACATGTTATTATTATATTTCCATGAAGATTGTGAACCCAATCTAGCAGACAATCACCACATATACAAGCTAGAGAATTAGAGAAGTGCTAATAAAATCGATTAAAGTCAAAGTGAATAGTAAAATCTAAATTGAATATTAGGTTAGATTCATTCTTTTATCTAATCTTCAAAAATACATTGATCACCTTCGATTACATGCAGAATCGAAATCAATTTTAGAGATGTGTCAAAGACGAAGAATGCATATAAGAGATAATAATCAGAGATGGCGGATGAATATTGTAGGTAGAAAATAACATATTAGAAGAGGTAAAAATGGGATATCGTTGTTGTACCAGATATAGATTAGGTACGGTGTAGAACGACAAAAAGAGACGATGCAGAACAACAAAGAGAGACGATGCAAAATGACAAAGAGAGATGATGCAGAACGGTGGAGAGAGAGATAGAGGATGCATAATAGAGGAGAGAGATGATGCAAAATGATAGAGAAAGACAGTGAAAAATGGCAAAGAGCGACGATGCAGAATGACAGAGAGAGACAATACAGAACAATGGAGAGAGACTGTGCAGCGACGTAGAGAGGAGACATGGATAATTTATTTTTTTACAAGAAGACTTGATTCATTTTATTTTTATAGTTTAATACATAAAAATTAATTATTTCAAAATAGACTCAAAAGGTAAAATTTAAAAATTTAGTGGTATTAAATCTAAAATATGGTCAAACTCATTCATAGATGACATGACATTCAACTATTGGTGATTTAATTTGATAGTACCAAAATATGTTAATTTTCAAATGTATCATAAAAGTCCTCCTTCTGTGTGTGTGTATATATATATATATATGGATGGCCATACAAGGAGCATATCTATATATCTTCATTGTAGGGTTAAGATTTAACCTACTCACCATAAACTTCTCTCATTTGATATACTCCTATATATATATATTCTCAGAACCATATCAAACATTTTGGAGGATTTCACATTATTTTATAGAGATCTTTAGAGTTTCTGATTCGCCGTTAAAAACTTGTCAAAATTAATCCTTGTAATTGATTATGTGTATCTTGGTACGAAGATAGAAGGAGCAGAGGATACGATGAACATAGCATGTCTCATAGAGCTTCTGACAAATAGAGGACTCATGGTGTTTATCAGAGGATGTGCAAAAACTTTGTCTTCTTCGGAGCATAGACTATCATCAGAGCATTGTTTTCCATCAAAGTGTTGGCTTTCACCAGAGCATACATTATTAACCAGAGTCACACGGTCATATGCTTGATGCGATTATCGAAGGTAGACAATCACTTGCTTGTCAAGTTTACTAGAGGTAGACGGTTAAATGCTTGTTGTAATCATCAGAAGCAGAAAAATCAGAGCATTGCCTATAATTGCCAAAATTACCAGAGGCGCATTTTAGAGCGTGTTCACCAGACTTAATATAAGGAATTAGAAGCGAAGTCTTGGTGTTCAATTATCTTAGTCCAATCATTGGAGGATACAATGTCAGATCATAAAAAATTCACTTGATCTGGGAATTGAACACTAAATCAGAACGTTAGTGCTTTAAATTGTTTTCACAAAATGATTTTGTTATCATCAAAATAAGTAAGGGTCATAGTTCTTCAAACCATCTAGGTTCTATAAACTTTACTTCATAAGCTCTTCCTTACGAGTTTGCAAACTTTGTCTGCAACCTTGAGTTTTGAAATCTATTTCTTCAAAGAACTGCTGGTGGTATAATCAGGTGCTCTATTGTCCTTACAAATGCTCTGGTAAGATCAAACAAAATTGGAAGGGGGTGGAAACTTTTTTGCCATGACAATAATTTTCAACCTGAGGACCATTTGCACTTTTATTTCCCATTTATAGTGGAAAACACTACTATTGTGACAAAATTGGAGAACTAGAATGGACTCTTTTTGATGAACTCCTTTGTGTATTATAAAACAATGTATGTTTATGATCTTATTTGTAGGATGTGTTTGTAGTTTGTACTACAACCATTTATGCTTTTAAATTTTGTTTACGTAAACAGTATTGTTATCTCATGTTATGCTAGATTTTGTTAAATCAAAGTTCGTTTACTATTAATGTTGTATGCATGTGTTTCAAATAATTCAACTATATTTGTCATTCATGCAATTATCCAAACAAGATTGTAAACAGTGAATCACATTGTTATTTTATTGACTACTTTCAATTATATAAATTGCTAACTAAAATATGGTTTAACTTGAGTTTGTGATTCTAATAAGTGTCAACTTGAGATAACAACACATCATTAGTTCTGATTGGTGTTTCATAGCTATGAACGATGTTCATAGTTTCCGTTAGTTTTTATTAAAAATTTAATTTATATACAATGTAAAGATATTTTACACTATCAATTAATTATAATATGACATTGTTAATAATATTTAATTTTTACTGTAATTACTTATGAACTCACTCATATGATTGGTAGTGATTTGCCGACTATGTACAAAATTTACATTTTTAGTGCATGAAAATTAAACTCTTTTATTAATATTAATTATTAGTTTTTTTCCCTTTGATTGTATTATATTGTAATTATAATATAGTATATATAAGAATATGTATCTTTACAAATTCAGAAAATTTACGCAATTGGAATGATTGTATCGTAAATAGCTAAGCCCAAATTGCTAAACACCAAATACAAGATAAATTTGTAATGTCAGGAATTGAAACTTGATTTAATTTCAAAAACATAATTGAAACTCAATTCAATTAAACTTCAAATAGCTTGTTCAATCATCAAGACAACAGAAATGGTAGAAAAATGAAAGAAAAATTTCTGAAATGATGAAAAACATACTTTTTATGTTGAATCAATTTAAGTAAAACATAATTAGAATTACCAAAACTATTGACTTTTAAAATAGGATAACCAGAGTCGGTGAAAATAGAGTGAACAAAACTGCAATTAAAACTAAAAGAAGAGTACCTTAAAATATTGAAAGAAATGAGATACCTTCAACAACCTAAAGGGTCTGCTACGGCCCCTCATCCAACTGGTTCCACATGAATTTCCTAACGTGGAATTGTTGTGGTGTTGGTGGCAGCAATTTCCTCAGCCTTGTTAAAGATTATGTGAAGATGCACTGATAGCGTTTCAGCAAGTGTACTGAATCGTTGCAAGTAATAATAAAACGGTAGTACCGAGTGTCGAACTCAAGGATTGCGTTTTACTATCAAATTATATTTAATTACTAAAATTGAACAAAAAGTTCCCAAATTGATTGAAGTAATTTTTAAAATTAACAACTGTAATAAAATTGATCCTTTATAATGAGAAAAATGTCAGGATGAGTTTCACTTCGAATCCAACCTTGGTGTCTAATTTGATCCTATTTACTGAATTCTTTTATTGAATTATTACCGAATTCTCTTTATTATTCTTGCCCTAATGTCTTAGTGATATAACCTTTAATTCCAAAGTAACCCCTAATTCCTTAGTGGATTTAAGATTAGAATTAAGCCTTACCGTACATGAATTCTCTTGTTAAACTATTGCCTTTGCAACTATTTTAATTGGTTTCATGACCTGCATTTATCCCTAAACTACAAGTTCATGAATTTCTCATCTCAAGAATTCGTAAAGTCCACTTCCGTTTCAAAATACGAATCGTAGAACATTTTAATGTTGATCAAGCAATAAAAAGCATTAAGCACAGAGATGAGAAAAATAATTCAATAAACTCATTCATATAACTAGAAATCAAATCAGAAAAATAAGGATTTTATCTTGTTACACTCATTCCTAACAAATAGGGTTTAGTTACTCATGACAGAGATAGAAAAGATAGAGATTAGAGAAGAATTACAAAAAAGATTCATCAATGATTCTTGATAAAGCTGCTCTAATGGTGTTAGCAATGGTCGTCTTTGAGTATCTCTGCTACGGCACAAGTCTCCCAACTTCCCAATAGCCAAAAAGATCCCTAAAAAGTGAGAAAAACGAGTTTTAAAATGTTCTTCTGCGCGTCACACGCTTCAGACGAGCTCCAGGCGCGCAACGATAGTGGCATTAGCACGAAATGTGCTTCAAGCGCGCTTCGGGCGTGCTTCCAGCGCACAACATCTTCTGCCTGGAGTTTAGTGCATGTTTCTCCTATTTTAAGTTCGAATTTGGTTTTGATGTCTTCACGAAAGTTGTAGCTATGGATCTTAGATTTCATTTGCACTTAGTTTGACTCCAATTTGACATCTACAACTCAAGATATTGCTAAAATACTCCACATAGGTCATGTTGATTTCTCACCAAAATTCAGCACTGCACTAAAACAAAGAAACAACACAAAACTACAAAAAATATCTACTTAATCAAGGAAATAAGAACATAAATATTTAATTAAATCAAAGAACTAAAATGAACAAAATATATCAAATAAATCCTTAAATTAACTAATAAATAAAAGATAAATAAGACTAAAAATAATGAAAACTATGCATATGATGAAGAGTTATCACAATCCAAACTTAATCTATTGCTTGTCCCCAATCAACAATTAATTTCAGATTTGGTACAGTTAAAATCAAACTTAGACTCAATTTCTCAAATAAAATCAAACTCAATTCTCAAAGTCTTAGCTACTACAAAACATTCATCATGCTTCATGGTTGCTTACACAATAAAACAACACAATTTGTACACTTTAGCATTCATTCATCAAGTTCAACTCTCTCTTCACACAATCTGACCAAAATTTCTCTCAAGTGTTTAGAAGGGTTTTGAATTTATCACTCAAATCCTAGAACTGCATCACGCTACCATAGGCTTGAAAAAATTCTAGTTAGCAAACATAATGCAACAAACACATACACTTTTGGAGGACTTTCAGGTTGTAATGGGGCTTAGGTAAGGGTAGGATATTTTGGGATAGTAGACTTTACTTCTTGGAGTTAGGTACACATTTTCAAATTATTCTACCACTTTTTTTTCTTCACATTTTCAATGTGGAGATTCTCAAACATTGACAAAAGAACCAAGATGTTATTTATCAAAGTACACAAACTGATTTTATTTTTCTTTTTGTTTTGATTTCTTTTTGTTGCATCAACTCTAAGAACAACTTTTCTTTCACAATGACATTTAAGAATCATCGGGTTCAAGCTTTTATCCATGGAGGAGGAACAATAAAATAGTTTTTGAGTCTTTCATTTTCTACTATTTTAAAACCATGAAATATGAAGAAGAATTATATAAATGAAGATTCTAGGAAGAAGAACATTTGAAATCATGGAAGTAGAACAATAATGGATTATATAGATGAAAACGTTATCGTTGCAATGATGACATAGTTTCATTTTCATTTTTAAAATCGAGCAAATTAACCCCTCATATTTCTAAAATCGAGCTAATTAGTCCCTCTCTTACGTGACAATGAGTTGACTAACAGCTGACCTAGACACATAAACAATTAACATCTACGTCAACCTCGTTAACATAACAAACTAACGGATGAACAATATTTCCCAACATTTTTCAATTTCAGGGTGTTGTTTTCGTATTTTGAAATCACATGGATAAATGTCCGACACTTACAATTTCAAGAAACAATTTGGTGATTTACTCATTTTTTAAAATATAGACTTTGAAATCAATTTTTGATTTCATTTTTTGTAGAGAAACTTTTAAAAAAATAAAAAATATATACAAAAAAATTATTCAAAATATATATTGATTTGTCTATATTTTATTTTGCGATGTTTAGATTAATTAGATGGATGGTGCAAAGAGAAAGATCCAGGATCAGAAGTGCAATTAGCATGGGATTGGTCTCTTAAAAAAATTATTAAGTCACCAATATAAATTAGTTAAATCCAACTTTTTCAATACTAAAAGGAATAATAATAGCAACATATTTATTCTGTTTATTATTATAAGCAAAAATAATTATTTTTAATATTATTAATTAATTTTTTAGATTTTATGTAAAACATAATTTAAATTTACTAAATTGTACATTTGAATGTCAAACACTCAACTGTTAATATTAAACAATTTTTTTATTATATATTATGAATACTAGCATTAAATGAGTTAATAGTAGTAAATTTTTGCTTATAATAGTGACAAAAATATGAGACCACTTTTTTGTTTATAATAGTGACAAGAGAGAGTACTCTTTAACATATACTTTCTAACACATTATATTTAATTGATTAAAATTTATATGAGTTCCATTAAATTTACATGAGACCCGCATATTTAGATTGAATCTATATAAATTTTAACTATTCAAACAAAATATGTTGAAAAATGTGTTAAATAATGTGTCATTAAACACTCTAGTAAAAGAATGAGCAAGGAATTAATAAAGTCTTCTGCTAGAGTTGACTTTACTTGGTTAATTACACAAAATTTTAAACGCATAAAATGTCTTTGAACTTAGAATAAAATATATAAAGAGTGAATTGTAGGTAGGGCTGTGCAAAAAATTCGGTTTTGTGACCAAAATCTATAGCCGGATCCAAATCCATTTTAAATAACCGGTTAAAATAAAATGGTACAATTCAATTCATTTACCAACATGTTGGATATCCACTGATGTTTTATTTTTGGATTTGGATTTAATCCGGTTATTACCCACTCATATTTTATTTTTGGATTTGAACCTTAAATCCTTTCTTGGAATCCTAATTTCTTTCTCTAAACTGTAATTTACATAAAATTTAAATTGAATTAGCAAAATGTAATCTTTCTCTCATTAACACAATAAAAAAAAATTATTGCTTCTTTTCTGATTTCGACAACAACGAGGTAGTCATTCTTGAACTACACTCCATTCTTCCATTTATCTCTTCTTTTTCTTATCTATTCTTATCAATCCTTTTCTAACTTGACAGTACTTCGTTTTTTTCCCCATTTCTACGGATATTAAGTTTTGTATTATTCTTTCTGTAACACTGATTTTTAGTAGAAATTTCACCATTTACATACACTCATTATTGATTGGATTATATAGTAAGGATTTGTTTAAGGTAATGAAGAAAAAAATATGCTCAAGCTTGCTCGTAGTTTTGTCATCATAGTTTCATAATGCATTAGAAATTTACAAGTTATATCAAGTTTTTCGATATAATGTCAAATTTTCAAATTAATTAAAAGTACACAAATCAATTAAAATTAAACAGATTTTAACCAATTTTGGAAAAAAAAATTGGTTTGAAAATTGAATTTGTCGAAACCGGTTGCATAATTAAAAACCGATTATTTAACCATAACTAATTTTACAACCGGTTATATAACCGATTTAAAACAAAAAATGGATTTGGTTATAAATCTTAATCCATATAATGATTTTAAAATGAATATGATTTAGTTTTTTAAAAAAAAAACCAACCATACACAGCTCTAATTGTAGATTCATAACTAAATTAATAATCTCAAAAGATAACCGAACATAATTGTCGGGTCTTATTTTTGTATGAAAAACTAGATTAAAACTTGCATGATGTGTTATTATAGGTTTTGTTTTACTTAATTATTATTTTTTGAGTTGTAGTTAGTATAGATATAATTTTTTAGTACCGAATAGAAGTTTTAAAATTAATTGTCGGTAAAATAAGATGAGATTTAAGCACAAAAACTAAATAAATTATCTTCACCAACTATATGATTCAAATCATTTGAACTTTGAATATTAAAATTTTAAAATTAATGATATGATTCAAATCACCTACTACCACCGAAGATAACAACAATTATATGATGAAGAATATATAATTAATATGAGATGTATTCTAAGAGTGATAGTAGATGTAACAATTTAAAACTATTCTTTAGATATGTCCAAAAGGACAATTATCAAATATTGACAAAGAAACATCATAGGAACAATTTAAAATTGTTTATCTAAATATTTTAAGGAACATATATAAGTTGTTGCGTAAACAATGTTGACAGCAAACATAAAATATTGTTTGATTTATTTTTAGGTAACATTTTACACATGTTGCATAAAAAAGTGTTGTCAATGACAACAAATATTGTAGTCACACAATTTTAAATCGGTTTTTTAAAAACTAATTCAAAATATTAGGTGTCATTTTCCAACCTGCATTTTTTTCCTATATTTAAGATAATGTATACCAAAACATTAATTTACATGGATAATGTTATACTTTCTCTATATTTTTTAATTCTTTCCATCATAATAATGCTAAGAAAAAAAATATCATTTGTTTCTTTCACGAATATACCACATACTTTTCTTTCACGAATATGTAACATTCGTTGAGCTTAGATGCACGGAATGCAGCATCTATGCGAAGATTTGACATTTTTCTTATCAGAGATTTTTTTATTTATTTCTAATATCATATGTTTTTCCTTCATCTTATGGAGACCTCTCATTATATAGATGATATCTATAATGTGAACACAAAATAATATATTAAAAAATTTATGTCCAAAACACGTTAGAACAATAAACACGTTTTTCCATATGAGATTTATCTTTCTTTTAGTCATCGATGGTAGGTTTTGTTTTAATTAATTATTGATTTTTAAATTATAGTTAGTTTAGATGTAACCTTATCTTTTCTGAGAAGTTTAGATATATCGATCATATAGCTACTGATCATATAGCATCATTATAAATGATTTTTTATTTTGGTATAAATGTTTTTTTATTATTGAGAGTACAAAGTATAAACAATAGTTAATATTTGATGAGAATTGCATAAAACTTCAAAATAGACTATTTCAACGAAGGTTTTAATAGTTAATAGTTTAGTTTTTTTCAAGAATAATAAAATAAAAATTAACACAAAATAAAGACGGTTTAATAATTTCAACGGTAAGTGAAGCCTAAAGTAAATTATATATATATATATATATTTTGGTTATTAAAAAATTAATGATAAATAAATTTTGTTTGTAAATTTAAAAAAAGAGCTTTAGTACGTAGTCGTACTTTGTTAGTAGGTCTAAAATAAACGTTTTAGTAGTCTTATTTTGTAGTTTGTAAGTCTAAAGTAACAACTTTAAGAGTCTTACTTAATAAACTTTGACGACTAATTATATCAAATGATGATATAAACAATTTTCTTACAATAATCATTTTGTAATGGTAAAATATGTATGATATGCAAGACTAATACAAGCTTTATTGAAATTAAGAAACGGCTTATGAATTCTAACCATGTTTCCTCTTTTTGTATGTTGCCTTCCTGTTTGAATGATTGATTATGTATGCAAGTTTCACCTTCTTTCTAGCCATGAAAGTGATGACCTGAAAACAAAAAGAAACTAACCAGAACGAAATTCTAAAAGTTGTTTGTTATGGCTTTCTTAGTACAAGAGTTTTACCACTTATATATAGACAAATTTGAGGAACAGATAGTTGGAATTCAGAGCAAGAATAATAATAATTTACTATGGTACTTAAAACATTACTTTTAATATATACAATATTTAATTATTCAAGTATAGATAGGTTATTTTTTTATTTTAAAAAAGTATACATTATAGGTTCTTGAAAATAAAATATACATTATAGAGTTTAAATATTTTTTAATATAGTATATTAAGTACTATATTGAAAGATATTTCTTTGTCAAAAAAAAAATTCAATGAAAAGTAGCATTAAATAGTTATATCCAGCTTATTTCAACTATAGATGTATTTTTTATTTAACTACGGATAAATATTTAATATTTCATAACAATTCTTTTTATTAAAATTTAATAAAAGATATTTTAATGGTTTTTTGAAGCAATACATTTAAATTATTGAAATTGCATTAAAATTTAGTCAATTTATTTAAATAAAAAGGTACATGCATAATTGACAGCTAATTTTTTTATTCCAGTAATTTTAATTTTAAAATTAAATTATACTCATTAATATATTGATCTTTTATATTATTTAAGATATGAAATTAAAGGTGATGCACTTACACTGACGACCAATATTCATAATATGTCAATTCATGAAATATATCTGAAATTTTCTTTTTTTTCAATTTTTTATTTGTTGTATGTCAACATGTGATTGATTATTTTTATCGATCTGTAAACCAATTTTACCTATTTTAATCTCGTAATATATTTGTAATGATTTTATCTACATCATTCTATATTTAATAGTTAGCATTTAATAATACCTAGGCACATCAAATGGTTTTCAATTTATGTTAAACAATAACAATTAAAAATAAAATTAGCCTTAACTAAAAAATTATATAATATTTTGCATTGTTTATCGTTAGAGACAACAGCAAGTCAAGATCATTTTAGGACTTCAGATTTTAATTATATATACAAAAAAATTAAATATATATTATATAGTTAATACTAAATCATATTTCAAGTATAGGAATAATTAATATTTTAATTATTGTAAATTTAAAAATTATTGATAATACCATTTAATACAAATATCTAACATCGTTAATACTACTCTGTCTCTAATTATAAACACTCATTGGACAAAAAAATTTGTTCCTAAATATAAGTCCATTTTCAATTTACTAGATGCATTTATTATTTTTTTCAAACAAACCCTAATTAATACTGGTAATTTGTCATGGAATATGAAAAGTTATTATTGAACACACATCAATACAAAAGGATATTTTAGTAATTTTTTTATATAAAATTGACACATTAACTACACTACAAATTTTTCTTAATAAGAGTGAAACTTGCAATATAGGTTTGTATTTAGGGACGAAAAATGTAATTAATAAATTTATAATACTTCTTCCAGATTCAAATATAAGCAAAAATAGTATTTGACAGAGCTGATCCAACACATAAAGAAAATTTTAATATGAGACATAAAACAAATTTTCTAAATTTTAATTTGACATCATTAAATTAATATAATTGATGTTATGTAATATTTCTTTTTCAATTGATTTAATATTGTTGAGACAATATTAAATTTTGAAAAGCCTTTAAATATTATACAATTTTTTTTTAAAGGCAGTTATTTTTTTGGGTAAAGAAATATAAAATAGTTTAAATGAAGTGTCTTGTCCAAGGTATTATCCTCTTTAGATCTTGAGTGAGTCTTCACTGTTTTGTCCCTTCTGAAAAGGTGTTCCGATTAATAGAAGTGTGTGGATGTTTATAAACTACTCTTAGCCTCGATTCCATTAAATGAGAACTTTTTGGTCTATCAGAATTGTAGCCCCTGGTCAAGGCTAAGGGGCTAAAGGGTCTCTCAAAAGATACACACATAAAATAAATTATTTTATATAAACTTCACAAGCTGCAAAAGACTAAGACAAAAACTAGTTGATTTGATTGGGTAGAGAATGAAAGTTAGAGAAATAAGCACAGGAAATGGGTTGAATTGTAGTTTAACATATTTCTCTTATAAAACTGTTCTAAAAATATTTTCAAATGATGAAGTGATAAATTCTTTGATTGATTAAAATATTGTTTAGAAAATGTTTGACAAACTTAGATTGATTAAACCTTGTTAGTAATAAATCAAAGAAACAATAGTAAATAAAGGTAAAAGATTAGAGGTCCAAGGGCACAATTATTTATCAGGGTTCTGTATCAACCTGATAGCTACGTCGAGTCCCTTGTACACTTAAAAGGATTTCTCCACATCAAACATTGAATACACAAACATGAAAAAATCTCATCGTAATCACAAAACATGTACTTCTAAACTTCTTAACAATGATAATATTGGTGCTAGTTACAAGTATATTTGTCTTCACTCGACAAAGACACAACTATTAAAAAGAAAGTGTTTAGCTTATTGCATGTTCAGAAAATTTAATGTATATTTGTCTTCACTCGACAAAGACACACATACATTACTTAATGTATTTATTTAGACAAAAATTTAATCTTGCTACTTTATAGTTTCAAAAATTATCAATTCTATATTTTATTTTTAACAAACAAGAGTAAGTAATACATGTATCTTTTTTTTTTTTTTTTTAATTTTGTAAGATGTGTAAAAAAGTTTATTTTAGGTCTAGAAACACGTTGATTCAGTGTATCATAAAAAATCGTAAAAAAAGTAAGAATTCAATTAAAAATTAATATTTAAATACAGACAACTGTTATTTCGAAATACAATGCATCACAAAAACGTTTTAGGTTCATTTTACCGCAATTCATTTATATTTGATTCTTTTTTTGATGTTACTATATAGGTCTTGACCATAATTTCATTCATAGTATCTAATCTAAATTAAAATATACAAAAGAGTCATTAAATATTAAACTTATCTACACAAAGAGGCGAATATTCAAACAACTCTATATTGATTTCATTGATGTTCATCAATATTGTTAAAGTAAACATAACTAAAAAAAAAACAAAGTATATACATGTTTGAAACAAACATGCATAAAGATCAACTATAAAACACAAATATAAAAGGGATAGAATAGTAAAAACCAAAAAGAGTATAGTTTATTAAAGGAATTATGAACTAGAGACTAAAAACCATTGGGATCAATATTATCATATGAAAATGGTAGCATGGGGAAATCCATAGACCATTGGTGGTAATTAATTTGTATATCATCACCCATGATTGTCTCTAGTCCACAGGCAACATGACCCATATTTGCTTGATGATCATCTTCTCCACTAACCAACCCTAATTGGGTGTGGCCTATATTTTCCATGCTCTCAATTTCATTTATAGTATGAGCTCCATTTCCAACCTCCTCTTCGTCTTTTGTTCAATGAGATTGGTGATTTCCTTCTTCCTAGTTTCCTCCGTCTGTTTCTTCATTTGTTCATAGACTTTCGCTATGCTTTGCGTCAAAAAGACCTCTTGATCCACCATCTTTTTACTTCGTTCCATTTCTGGCAGACTCATAAACCTGGACAACACACTTTTGACTCCTGACTCTGAAGGCCAAACCTCTGCTTGAGGATTGTTTTTATCATAAATTATTGCACATGCTTCTATTCCACAAAGGGTGCTGATTTCATTAACCTTCTTCATTATACCTATTGAAAAACATCTATAGCTAAGTCATAAATGCCAAAGAGGATTTCTATTTGACATATAAGAATACCTAAAGTATGGATTTTTACAATTTTAAACTAATCTTTTTAAGTTTTTTTTAAGAGAAATAAAATTAAAACATAACATGAAACAATTTAATCAAATGATTATCCTACATAATTTTTACATTTCATCCTTTTAGATTGGTAAAATATGTATGATATGCAAGGCTAGATAGTACAAGCTTTATCAGCACTAGTGTGCAGATGACACTAATGTTTTCGCTCGTCCACTTTTCCCTATAAAAAATTGAAGTTACAAAGTTTAAAGGGGCTATATAAAAGAATTATGTTATTTGATTAATCAAACAATGATGAAATTGTAAATTAAATAGCTGAAATAAATAATAAAACTAAAAGAAAAAGGGGTACACAAAAACATGACATCCCTTCGTATGTACAAAATAGATTAAGGAGAGGTTAATCTCTAACCATTTTTCCTTTTTTTGAATGTTTCCCTCCTCTTTGAGTGACAAGTTATGTAGGCAAGTTTCACCTTCTTTCTAGCCATGGTAGTTTTGATCTGAAAATAAATAGATATGAACAAGAAGGAAATTCATAAAATTATGTGGTATGTTTTTCTTATAACTCCAGTGGTGCCATTTATATAGAAAAATTTGAGATGGAACTGGTTTTAATTTAGAGCATTAAGAGTAATAAATATTATTTATAATATATTAATTTTAATAATATAGATTTTCAAAAATATTTAATAAGTTTGTAGTCTCTATAAAACTCATATATATATATATACTATTAATATAATATTTTATATTTTATTTGTGCTTTTAAGTCAAACTCATGTGCACCTTTAAATTTTTGCATATTTTTTATAGGTATATTTAAAACATTATAAAAATATCTCTCAAGAAAATAGATTTATTTAACAAAAGATGAATTAAATATATATTTTTAAGCGTTAAAAACTTAAAATTTCATGTTTAAGTCATCCCTTCTTAAAAAATTATAATTTTTTTTTGTAAGGAAGATTATAATGTAAACGTGAATGCAAAAAACATTTAAATGATACACATAATAATGACAAAAAAATGATCACATAAAAGTTTTATGGACTAAAAAATTCAGAATTTTTTTTAAAAAGAATTTTATTGGAACTAAAAACTTATTTAACTTTTTAATATATTTATATTCAATCAAAATAAATTTTATTGCTATTTTTTAAGAAATAAAATTTGGACGGGTTATTTTACATATTTTATGTTTTTTTTTTAAATTCATTATACTCATTGAAATATTTTTTTATCAATTAAAGTTTATTGAAACTATAAATATTTTTTTTTTTTGTATAAAATTGTTTATATTTAGAAATACACAATGACATTAATTATTTTAGATTTGTAATTAAAAAAATCCTACTAAAAAACAAAATTATTGGTAAGTTATTTTATAAGTTAATATTTTCCATGCATGTTCTGATTTTTCATTGATATTGATGTGTATTTGCAACCGCTTATAGATGAATTGCAACAATTGTGGAATGATGGTGTAGTTACATATGATGCCTCAAAGAGGCAAAATTTTCAATTGAGAGCTCCACTGATGTGGACAATAAATGATTTTCCAGCCTATGGTATGTTGTTTGGGTGGAGTACTGCTGGAAGATTAGCATGTCTGACATGCATGGAAAATTCAAAAGCTTTTATATTGAAACACGGAAGGAAAACCTCTTGGTTTGATTGCCACCGACAATTTTTACCTCATAATCATGCGTTTAGAAGAAACAAGGTTGCCTTTTATAAGAATAGAATTGATAAAAATGTGCCTCCTCCTATGTTAAGTGGTGAACAAGTGTGGGAAAAGGTTTATGGAATTCCCAAGATAACTGACACAAGGCAATGCATTGTTCCTGGCTACGGAATTTTGCACAATTGGACCAAAAGAAGCATATTTTGGGATTTGCCTTATTGGAGACACAACCTATTGAGGCATAATCTTTATGGTATGCATATAGAGAAGAACGCCTTTGAAAATGTATTTCATACAGTTATGGACAACAAAGAGAAAACTAAGGACAATGAGAAGGCACAATTGGACTTAGTAGAGTATTGTCATAGAAAGGAGTTGTTGCTGAAAAAAAAATCTTAATGGGAACTATACCAAACC
This sequence comes from Cicer yamashitae, assembly GCA_037974755.1. Lineage (NCBI taxonomy): Eukaryota > Viridiplantae > Streptophyta > Magnoliopsida > Fabales > Fabaceae > Cicer > Cicer yamashitae. Next base: position 44,084,145 of record JBBPBQ010000003.1, read on the forward strand.
TAAAGCCAAGTTTTGTTTGACAAATGAATAGAAAAATGGTGTCTGCGAATGGGTGAAGGGATTAAAGATGCCTGATGGTTATGCTTCCAATTTAGGTAGATGTGTGGATACAAAACATAAAAGACTCTTTGGGATGAAAAGCCACGACTGTCATATATTCATGGAATGTCTACTTCCAATAGCTTTTTGTGCTCTTCCTGAACCAATATGGAAACCCTTAACTGAACTCAGTCAATTCTTTAGAGACTTATGTTCAACAACGTTGCGAGAAGGTCAGTTATTACAAATGGAACAAAACATTCCTTTAATAATAGGTAAGTTGGAGCGTATATTTCCACCTGCATTTTTTGACTCTATGGAGTACTTACCGATTCATTTGCCTTTTGAAGCTAAGTTGGGTGGGCCAGTTCAATATCGTTGGATGTATCCATTTGAAAGGTTTATAAATAAAATTAAAAAAACCGTGAAAAACAAAAAAAATGTGGAAGGATGTATTTGTGAAGCATATTTGGTGCAAGAGACAACCTATTTCAGTTCCCATTATTTTGTGCCTCTTGCCCAATATGCAAGTACAGTTGGCCTAAATAAGAGGACTTATCAAGACCATGTGATACAAACTTTGTCTATCTTTGAAAATTTACATGGCGAAACAAGTGGAAAATGCAGTGATAGGTGGCTCAATGATAAAGAATTGGCGGCTGCCCAATTGCATGTTCTCTTAAATTGCACCGAGGTTAAGCAATTCATTGAGTAAGTATTAATATATCAAATATATCTCCATTGTTCAACGAACAACAACATCTAATTTTTTTAAAATATCTTGTATAGGATGTATGTACAAAGTTTGAAAAGTATGTACAGAGATCTCAATGACAATGTCATTGATACACAAATAGAAGTTGACTTTTCGCGATGGTTTCAAGAATATGTAAGCACTTATTTAGACTATTCAATCTTATTTGGGTTAAAACAAAGATGTACAAATTGCTTTAACCTAAGTTATATGAATTTCTCTATGTGACTAGGTGACAAAGAATCACAAACTTAGGATGCAAAACCCTGACTTGTATGACTTGGCAAGAGGACCCTTGAGACTAGCAAAGTCATGGCCTATTTATAATGTGAATGGATACCAATTCAACACAACTTCTTGGGGTGAAGGCAAAATAACATATAATAGTGGAGTATGTGTTAGTGGAATTGATTAATGTGACACCCTAAACCCAAAATAATATTTATAATAATTTATACTAAATTATTTGAAGAAAACTCGCGGCGGATGAAGAAAAATCTGTTCAAGAAAATAAAAACTTTTATATTTATTTTAGGATATCACGTTTCTCTAAATACATATGTAACAATTCAACATTGTTCCTCAATTAAAATTCAATGAACTTGATTTAACTAGAATTTCTTGATTTAATTCCCAAGACTTACTCATACTAAGGTTTTCATATAAAAAGTCATTTGTTATTACATAAGTAAAATACACATTACAACTCTTAATTCCCGGTATCACCTATCAGAGCGGGGTTCCTCCCAAACTTGAACTTCAAGACTCATTAACCTGTAATGCGATTACGCAAACGCAGGACCAAGCCAGTCAAACACAAACAACGAAGGAGGTCAGTTTTGAAATCATGTTAATAGTATAATATAAGTAAGGAGAACACGCAATTAATTCTAAATAAACCGTATCATTAGACAAACATTCTTCAAAGAAAAACATAACATTATAAAGTCAAAACCACTCAAGGAAAGTCAATACATTTCACTATAACATCAAATCATCTAAGAAGAATTATTATCGCACACGACACATATTAATCACAACAAAACAATCACAAGAAAATGCAATGTTATGCATGAGCTTAGACTCTACTTCACAATGTGGTACCATTCTAACTCTGAAGTACTTGGTTAGGAGGCCATGATACTATGCCACCATTCCGGTGGACGGACAATTGAAATTGGCCCTGTCCTCATAGATCCCCTCAACTCAACCCGAGACACATATACGCGACAGTCGAGGTAAACGTGTGTTGCATGGTAGCTCCCGGCATTTGGAGTGCTACCTCCAAGTCACCTAGGAATTCCCCACCTGAATACCTCCAAGGTCTAACAATCTTGCCTTAAGGCTCAACAGTAGACCGCCACGATCAGGCTCAATTCAGTTGTACTTCCCCGAAATCGCTAGGCTTGTCAGGCCCTACCTATATGATGACAAAATAATCTCCACTTCACAAATTCTCAATATTTATTTTCTCCCCTCGTTGGCCTATGATACTCCATTAAGACCGTCATCTCAAACACAAATTGGAATCACAATTATTTCATCAGAGGTTACTTCAATCTTTTCATCACCAATTCATAACATCACTATTATAAATCACACATCATCATCATTACTTAACTCATCACAAATTTAGAACATCACTATCATCAATCGTAACTCATCACATAAACTTATTACAAATTTATGAAATCACAATTACTATTCATACATCATCATCATCACATAAAATTATCACAACACATCCATATTTTATCATCATATCACATAAACTCATCTAATCAAACATATACATAAAATTAATTCGACACTTAATATCACAATAACATCAAATACCACACATTTAAAGAAATTAAATCAATCAACACCTTACAAATATTTCTATTCTATATTTTAATCTCACAATTTCCATATTTGCACATTAATTAATTTATCCCTCAAAGGGCTACTGCCGTACGTAGCAAGACCCGGATGAATCGTTGGGAAATACGGTTTTCCCGTTCATCTCACAATATATTACACTCATGAATTCAAACGCTCTCTCACCCCTTACCTTATTTCGACGCTTTTACACAAGAATAAGATTCCACGAGCAAACAGTCTTTGTTCTTTGACTCTTTGTCCTTCAATCGATCTAACTCGAAAGTTTATGGGTAAACGTCAAAAATGAATTATGAGAAACTACTCTAAAAACTAAATTCGAAATTTGGTCAAGAAAATTTACCATAAATCAAATAACCAATCAGTGGATAATATAGCCACTTTTCACACGGTCGTTTTGGCGTTGGTTTCACTCAAATCAGAGTTACGGTGAAGAAGAACGATACAAAATAAGGAATTTTATAAACGGAGAAGTCGGGTATTTTAGAGAGAAATTGGGATGGTTAAAATTCTGGGGAAGTATGTTTATTTGACTAGCTAAATGAATAAAACAACATACTGCAATTTGGACGAGAACGGAGAAAATTTTCTAGAACAGTTATCGATCACCGGTGCCAAATGATAATCCTAATTTATGTTTTCTATTCCTTAGGCGGCTCCTGTTACTCCTCCTTCCTTATATTTTATTATTATTATTATTATTATTATTATTATTATTATTATTATTATTATTATTATTATTATTATTATTTAATTAGGTTTTACTTCCATATGGGCCTAACCCACAAATCACATTTTACTTTTTTTTT